>RSEF01000005.1:13213288-13225284 GCA_003993805.1 Himantopus leucocephalus
AGGAATACAGAGATGCTGAACAGAATAACTTTTAGATTAGAGCCTTCAGGATGAGATTATGTTAGGAATATGCAAGAACATAAAGGAAGTGGACACCATTAGAACTAATCTATGCCAAATCTGAAAACTCATTTAAATGATTAAATAGGTATCACAAGAAAGTCTAGCCAAGGAGCATGTATCCATTTTCTAAAGCAGGACTGCAGCTTGTGCTAGATCAGCAGGGAGTACAGTAGTCATGTATAGCAGGACTTCCATTTGGAAAGGATTTAAAAAAAGGAAGGCATTACACATTGTGTAACTTCCAAATACACATGTGGAGAGTACACTGAATTACAATTTGACTATTCGAGTCTCTCTGTAACACAGTCACCTAAATGTTTAAAGGAGTTGGTTCAAACTTCAAAGTTAAAAAAAAGAAAAAGAAAAAGCAACTTTTAGTCACCACACTGAAGGAAAAGATGACTAAACATTAGTTTGGAATGACATTGTTTAACACNGTTTGGAATGACATTAACATATTATTAATAAAAAAATTGGGGGTGAGAGGGAGAAGAGGAATCCGAAGGTTGTGAGAGAGGGGAAAAAAAAAAACAAGAAACAAACAGAGAATAACAAATACTCTGCCTGGTAAATAAATCTTACCCTATAAACCTCCTTCTTTCACTTTATTTTTCCAACGAAGAGATGCATACAAACATATAACAAGCATGAATAAAAACTGCCCAAAGCTTAGTTAAAAATAGAGTAACATTGTTATTAAGACAGTTCCCCAAACACCTTTCTGTCCTTATTCCACTTATTGCAGACCTTTACAAAACTTCAGAACTACATTGGCAACCACAGTGTTTGCTACAATTTCCACATAGCCTGAAAGCTTAACTCTTTATCAAAATGTCTGGATATGTTAAAGTACGATATTTTCTATATAGACAGAAGTTATGTTTCCTTTATAAAAATACCCTGTTTAAAAATGCAGAACTCTCACAGCCAAGCTTTCCTGGTTTTAATATATTCTCTTGCATACTTGAGAAAAAGTTAAACTGCAGGAGAAATGCAAGAATGTAACAACATGCAAAAAAGAAACTGTAACAAGCCCGGGTTTTATAAGAGTGTAACTATATTAATTTTCAAGACTTTTTAACTTTTTCTGTAGAATCATTTGAGTGACCCATTATTTACCATTCCTCATTTTCCATCTATTAAAATTTCACTTATGAATACTTGTCACAAGCGTCAGCACACTCAGCTAAATTGAAAGGCTGTCGTTAAAAGCTCATCTAAAAGGAAGAGATACAGACAGATACTGTGGGTTTACCTCAGAGAACAGAAACAGTTTCTGGGAAGAGTCAAGGCATAAGATTTAAAGATGACAGATTAAAATCTTTATTTATCATTCAGCAGATCATCTAAGTACATTAATTTATTAGCATGCAAGTAAACATTTGGTTCTTCAGTTTTCCTCTATTTCCCACGCAATTTTTGTCTCCTACCTTTACAGGTATTTGCTAATACTCGCTATTTATGGGTAATTTGGTAGAAAACCCACCACAACGGATGAAGCACGTTCACAAATAACACCATATGCAAAGAGGACTCACTGGAGGGAAGGGTGGTGGGATCTCAAAAGTGTAGTTTGAAATTCAATACCTTGGTTACAAGCAAGATACAAGCAGTTCTCAAACTGCCAAGTTCGACTTTTAGTTAAAGAGATGAGTACTTCCGCAATCATTTTAGAAGAGCAACAAGCACATCCATAGCTACAGAATTAATAGGAAGAAACGCTATAAAACATTGTACTCCTTTACACTGTAGCATTTACCTATACATTTCCTTCTATGCATAGGCTCAGCCAATACTGTCCTGACTTACTGATACCTTTTCCTTCTTTGCTAGATTCTCAGCTTTCTTGTCCTGGAGGGGTACTCAGTGCTGGCCACTGAGGTCCAGCACTTCCCAGCACAAATCAGACCACTGTTTACGCATTCCTACATTTCTTCTGCGTGGCTGCTGAATACAGTATCCCCACTACTTTTTCAGCTGATTACAACTCAGATATTTGAATGGAACTTATGAGGCACACATAATGAGAGTTAATTATATTCACATGATGCAACTGAATTTATCGTCACACAAAATCTCAGCTACTGTAACAATTACACAGACCTAGCAAATACTCATGCACAAAGCAACAAGTATACTACAGTGACATTAGAAGAGGTAAGACAGGACAACCATGCACATCAGGACTACCCTAAGGCGTACTAATCTAAGACATGGCAAAATGGTTTACCTAAGTCTTCTACATAAAATCAAGTGCACGTATACAAAACCAATACACCACCTTTCTATGAAGTTTTAGATTAGGATCTAATTACACAACATATATGGTTATTATATTCTTTAGAAATAAACAGCAAAAATTATTTTCTTACTTTTAGTAGTTTAGCTATATAAATTTGATCTTTTGAAGTATTGAGAGAAGCCCAACTCTAGTAAGATTCAAAATTGTGAACAAACAATCTATCATCTAATTTCATTATTTAGCCTAAAAACAAAAGGCCTAAACAAATGCTTCAGAATGGATGACAAGTTTGAACATTAACTGCTAAAGAAATTTCATTTTCTAAAAAGGTATTCTCAAGGTCATCAGCTGAATCATCACCAAATAACGCTTATATTCATTAACCAATCCAGACATCATCTGTTATATTTCAAGATTCCCCCACCTATAATAACCATGAGGGAAACAGGCCAGTAAACGCAATTGCTCCCATCTATAACACTCTATATAGCTAGGTATACACAGAACAAACATCTTACTTTGTGCCAAAGATAATAAATAATGTTGAGATAAAGTAGGAAAAAAAACAAATACATGTGCTAACTAATAGGAAAAACAACTTTTACTGGTTTTAACAACTTCATTATTCTGCTATTTATTTGTAGGAGAGACATTATAAACAAGCAAAGCTGCTATATTTATGCTGTTATTAATTGTTCTGGTTTTGTTCTATTACTTCAAGTGCAGAAATTGCAAGCCATTCATATATTTAAGAAACACAGGCAAAGCTATTTAATTCCAGTCAAACGGATATTGTCTCCAGGTTAAATAAAACTGTTCTCCCTTTCTTTCTCCCTTTCAAAACCCTGGAATGTCACACAGAGGATTTTATGAAAGTACCATGCCTATGGTGAGGTACTGTACTCTCCACACCAGACAATTTTGCCTGCAATAGAATGGCAGCACACGACATATTTAAAAGGACTGCAAGTAAGAACGTGCGCATCATGGCCAAATTAACATTCCCAGAATTTGGCCCTGGCTTTAAACCACAAAGCAGACATGCTCTAGTTATAGCCAGTAATGTTATATTGTTTCATTTTGATCACTACTGTATTTTTCCCACACCAAGTAATACAGTAATCACAGAAGTAAAGTAGGGACCAATGTTTACTCATTTATAGACCAGTATACAGCTGAGTAATCTCTTAACAATCTCTTGGAAAAGCTCATGTACAAACATTGTATGTTTAGGAACAGTCACTCACATTCCGTATACATCCCTCCACCAATTCTTTCCCTCTCCTGTTATGAATTGCAAAAAGTAAAAATTTCTTAGCCAGCACACAAACACACCATTCACTGTTCAAAAGCTCAAAAACGTAAAAAAATGTACTATTTAAAATGTTTCAAACAAGTGTTTTTCAAGTTTTAAAGAACTTATAGTCTTAAATTAGAAAAACAAAAAAAACCCAACAAATATCCAGCCTATAAAGTACAATCTATTCAATAATTAGTCTTAGCTGAAGAGATTTTCCAAAGCCATTCTGAAGGCACCAGAAGTTAAACATCATTACTTGAAAAGTGCCATTTACATTACACATATGAACAAAAGCAATCATTGTCATGTGTGAATAAGGCTGACTGCAAATACTTTACAACAGGCCCTTTATTGTACTATTCAAGAGCTTTACCAATTTGAAGTAACAACTAAGTTTTAATGGAACTTCCCTGAAATCTACTGCTTGATTTGTTGGATAGGTCTCCACTGGAAATATTTACTACTAGCAGGATCTTTGTAAAACCTTAACCATCCAAAACATGACTTCTGACAAGACACTTAATGTCTTATTTTCCACAAATCCAGCATGGTTTTTTGCTCACATGTATGGATACAAGTTCTGTAATTCTATGCTGATGCAAATGTTAAGTCCTCTCATTTCTACATGTGCATGTGTGGGAAGAGGGAGGGTACGTTTGTTTTTAAATGCAGCTAGTACAACTTGTCATGCTTCCCAGACTCTAGATTTAGAACAGAAGGGTTTTTGAAAAGTGTTTTATTGGCAAGTATGAGTTCCAAGTCATGTATGTATCTGCAGGCAAGTACATCTGTTGCATAGGTGTATACCTTTGGACTTCTACCAGCTTCCCCTGCAGTTTAACACCAATTTATAGCAGAATTTATAGAGGAAAACAACAGAGATTCCATGAGTAATCCAAGCCAAGCCTCAATTAAGACTTTCAAAACAATAATTACTTGGTGCCAATTATCACAGTACTTCTTATACGAACATGGTTTAAGAATCCAAGAAGGGCTAGCCAAAGACTGCAAATACTCAGCCTTTATTAATTTTTATTCAATAAAGTCTCTCTAAAAGCACATATAAACCCAAATCTCCAGCAGCTTTCTACATTTTCGATTGTCACCCTAACACTGTGAAAAGAATAGAGCTTTAGTTTGGAACTAGTGATTATTGCATTTCTACGCAAAAACAAACTAAAAAAGTTTAAAAATAAAATTGGTAAAATGCTTTTAATTGCCATCCTAGTGTTAATAAACTCTTTCTAATAACTATAAAACACTGTTCCTTAAGGGTAAACAATAGGAGTTACCAGAACATGCAATTTCTCATTGCAAAAAGATTAAAATCCTGTAACAGCCTCAAAATGAAGTTGTTAGAAGACACAGGAGCACTGCAGAACCTAGTTTAAAAAAAACGTTAAGGTTATCCTTTCTTTCAGCATGTATTCAATTTGCTATGTCATCTTTCAAAGTACATGCATTACAACAGTGTTTTCACATACTTTTTTTTTTTTACTTTTTAAAAAAATCCAATAAAGCAGATTTTCTTTTAAAGGGAAAAAACAAAAACTGAAAACAAACCAAGCAATGAAGTAATCTGATTACTGGCAAGCAAGCCGCAAAACCAGGCACATCATATACAAAAGCACATAAATTTCAGTAAAAACATACAGCATAAAAAAAAAATCCCAATAGAAAACTACCTCAGTGAAAGAATTAATGCTTTTCATAATGAACCATGCCAAATCTAACTGAACAGCATTATTATGAATAAGCATCCACATTACTTCGCTGATGTGCAAAAATTATTGGTGCCACCATATCCCTCCACATGAAGTATTCAGAAGGCTTCAACCATCCTTTGAATAATCATGCAGAGATGCTGCAGAACCGAATGACAAAAACCACAGTTGTCTGTTTTCCTGATCCAGAGCGTACCACTGACTTTTAAAGGCAGTACAATTCAGTACAATTTTGATTTATGAATAGGAATATATTAGAATGTTAACACAACAGCAAAAAATGCCAAATGTCAGAAGTAAATAAAGCTAAAGGTATTTCCATAACTTAAGTTTTTATGGACCAAGATCCGATATTACTTTTGAAGCTACTAATGCATAGTTTGGTTAATAAAGAAATAAGTTCTTTTTTTATTTTAAATGTGAATTTGGTGGAGTAAAAATTACATTAAAATAATCTAGCCAAATTTTGCTGCAGATAGAATTTTTCTGTCAAGTTTCCTAATTCTCAATGTTCTTTTTCTAGCATTTGCTAAGGTCTTCATCCTAAATTTGGCCCACCAATCTGAGAGCATAAACAATGGTTCACAAGCCTTAAATTGCCAAATTTAAACAAACAAAGAAACTAAATCCTACCACAATTATGTTTTGTGTTCAGTGAGATCGGAAAGCCCCTGAAGATTAGTTGAGCTGGCATAACAAACCAAACCTGCCAGAACAATTCACCTGGCTTATATGCTGTTCCTTGCGGACATATTTCCTGAGGAATGCTCAAAACCAGACATATTTCAAGTTGGATAAACTCTTCTGGCACTCTGCTCCCACAACTCTCTCTTATGAGTAGAGAGCCCCCTTATCACACGACAGGTTTGAGAATCAAGATAAGCAACTGAAGTGTATGAATATATCCTCTCACCTGAGAAGAGCACACACCGGAGGACGCCTCTGTGTTTTTAAGAGGATATGCACTCACAAGTAACAGGCACACGCACGTCCCAGGCGCATGATGAAGCAATCTCATGCAGACATCCTCATGCACAAGGAGGAAGCAACAGGCATAGGTCTTCTAGGGCTTACTGAAAGAAACTGTGGCTCGTCCCACTACAAAAGGTGGACATCTCTGAATTAAACGGCAAGTCAAACTTCCTATGCACATCTTTTTCTCCTGTTTACAATATTAATTATCTTCAGTGATAAAATGCAAACTCTATAAAATGTTAGCATGATGACATCTTGTGATATTTAAAGTACTTTATGTTGCTGTATTTAAAGCACTTTTCCTCTAGTTTTGTATTCCATATAAACAGAACAAAAAGATACACTGTTCTTATGCTCACAGTCTTCCACACTGAACCACATTACTTTAAGTTACTGGTCCTAAAAGAAAAACAGTTCTAGGATCATATTTTCTTCAATGTCCAACTTGATTCCTTGTAATCAATACTAGGCAGACCATTTAAATAAACTTCACCAAGCACAAGACTCTGAATCTAACACAATTCAACTTCAAATTCTCAGGCTTTGTGTAATTACAGAAATCATTCAACAATTCCATGTTAACTAGCAAAACAAAGATCTCAAACTGTTCTTTCTTAGTTATGAAACTAAGGATCTTGGAGAAAAGATGCATAATTTCAATTCTGTTTTTCAAGATGAACTCATCCAAAGTGAGACATTTAAAAGCACATTTATTCCTTAATAGTTGCAAAGTTGGCACCAAAAATGCCCTCTTGTGGCACAGCAGAACCCTGCAGAGCCTGCCCTCAATTCTTTCAACTTAAATTTTAAAACAACAATGTATTACTCAGGGTTTATTTTGAAACCAAAATGACATAGGGAAGCACATAATAAGCTAAACTAAAACTGCAGACATCGTTCAGAGTTTGAATGAATGCTTAAACCCACGTTTCCTATGTGGTTCTTTCATTTTCCATTTTTTGAGTGTTAGTGTAAGTAGTGAGAACATCTGGTCCCTCCGGTAAATCTAAGCGTAATCAAATTCCTGGGGAAAGCTGTTCTGGGAACAGAGCACTTTCACTTCGGCAGATTCCTGAAAGGAAAATCTTTGCGCTGTTTGAAATCTTTTATTAAAGAATGCATGTAAAAACAACTTCAGTGGGAAAGTATCCGTGCACTTCAACATCTCCAACAACAGGCGACAACTTGCAAGGCTGCCTCACTCTTGTCTCCAGAGACTACTAATTCTCAGAGGTGTACCACTGAACTTAAGAGGAACAATCAACAGACAACTACAATCAACAGACAACTACCCAGCAGATTTGTTTTGTCATGAAGCAAAGCTAGCACACTACTGATCTTTCTGTTATTAATAGAAATGTGACTGTGAAGGCTAAAATTCCCTTATTTGAAAGCTGTGTCTTTCACACAGGTTTTATTTTTGCTGCTTTTTAACTCTTAGTCTCCCAAAATGATATTAAGGTAACGGTTCATTTGCAAGCAAACAAACAAACAAAAAAAACCCAACCACTAAGAAAGCCTTTCAGCTGAAGCCAAACCTCAACAGGCGCCGAAACCCTGATGCCCAGCGGANCCGGGGGGGGGGGGGGGGGGGGGGGGGGGAGTCTCCCATCTTTCGTCTACAATACAGCACAGTTAAGAGCACATTCTTTAACAGATCTCTCTTGGTTGCATTTTCCAAACCGATGGCAATTGAGGCTGCTTGGCAGCCTGCCAGATTATTCATGAGGATAGTCACTAACAGCTTGTTTCCCTCGTCCTGCTCTTGTGTAAACAGTCTGCCGCCAAAGGTGTTACTCTGTTTTTTCAAAACACTGTTCAAGTAGGAAACAATTGTTTGTAAGCACAGGAATACCATATTTCAGCTGTCAGTTAATCTGCAACAACCCAGAGCATGGTCATATTTCACTAATGCATGCTCATTACAAGCACTGGGACCGAGCTGGTAGTGGCATACGCAGCACTGCGCAGCGGAAGAGATGAGCGACTAGGCCAGTTTGAAAGTGTAATGTCTGAGAGAAAAGAAAAAACAACACATTTTGCTCAAACAGGAAAATATTCAACCAATATTTTTACGTCAGTGCAACGATTAAAACCAAGGAAAACACCCACTCAACACTTTCACAACCTATTATAAACCCTCAGTCAAGCCCAAAATTTCAGCTGGAGTATTCAGACAACCTTAGAAAATAACAAAACATTTTAATTATTTGAGTATCTGAAACTTTCTCTTTTCAAACAGAACCCATCCACGTTTGGTTTATACAAAGGCATTTTTAAAGTTTTCAATTGAAGTTTCAAGTTCTGAGAATTTTTTTTTACATACTTGTTATAAAAACATCTTTTAAAATAAAGTTATCATTTAATCCTTACTGAAATCACTATGTCTGTAAAAGCACAGACGTAAACTTAAAAAAAAAAAAAATCCTTTTTGACAAGTGTCACTGAGCTCTTTCTCAAAACTTGGTTTGTACGTAGCGGAGATGCAAGTCTTCCTACAAATAGTCAGATGCATGCATTGTGGGCTTACTTGTATCCCATATCTTCGGGGCAGTCTGGGCCCCCCAGATGACAAAACACTTTACGCAATGGTCATGGAAACACACACATCACTGACACTGAACATACCAGCAGATTCCTTGGGACAAAGCCCTGTTAGCCACGCTGCAAAGCTACTCAAAACGCTTCAGAAACCATACAGGATTATGGCAAGAGAGTTTACCAACCCAGCATGACAACATGGGAAATCAGTGGGATTTGAGGTATTTTTGATCATTTTGCTCATGCAGCATTTCCAGTAAAGATTCTTAAAGAGAAGAGAATCAAGAGTCATTAAGCTGCATTCTTCCAGGTGTTAACAGTCCAACAGCCCTTTTCTTTCTAAGTACAACCAAGTTTTTCATCCCTTTTGCAACCAATAAATCAACATTTCTTTCCAGAGTTACCCTAGCTTGTGTCTATTTTCTACATCCTGGTCTTGCTACCTAATAGGAAAAGTTAAATATCAGACACTGAGTAAAACCAAGCCATAGGAAGATCTACAAAACCAGCTATCCGGTCAAAATCCCAACATATCAAATCTGCAGTCTTTCATATAGCTGTACGTAGTTCTCCTCCACTGCCTGCAGAATATACAAAAAACATAGATGCGTGTACACACCCATAAAAAAGGAGCGGTAAGGGTTGGGGAAGAACAGAAAAGTAAATCACCAAGTTTCCTTATTACCTGAGAATAGCTATTAAGCCACACCTAAGACTGTAAGACAGAAGTCTCCAATCAGTACTATGCAGTCTTGAGAGGCTTCTTCTTCAACCAGCCTTCCTCTGACATATCGTAACAAAAATTCCTCTCTTCATAATTGAGCCCAGATCACTAAACTGTGCTGTCCCAGAATGTCTGTAGCTCTCTTAGCCTCTCTCTTTGTCTTCTGATACTGGAAGGAAATTCTCAATCTCTGTACCCACCCATCTTGACTCAGCAAGTCTGCTCACCAGAGCACCAGCCCACCCATTCAGGCAGAGAACACCATTTCCCAACCCCTACAGGAAATAACTCCTCATAATCCTTGAGCAGTTGAATGCTAAGAAGGGCTGTCATAGACAATTTCACTTCAGTGTACGCATGTTTAAACAAATGGTATTGATTACGCAGATCACAAATACCTTAGTTTTCTTGAAACTAGGAGCACTTACCTGTCAGTTACAGTATCCACACCATTGCTAGTACCAATTGTGTGAAGAAGGCAAGTATTCAGCTGCCTATTGTAGGTCCCTTTGTTGTTTGCAGCTACTCTGAGCAATTAAGACAACATACTATACAGGATATCCTTATACAAGTCAACTTTTAAAAGGCAGCTGTGACATTTAAGATAAGCTTCTTTAGCAAGCAATCTAAGGAGAAGCCTATACTTTAAAAAAACCCAAAAAAACAACAACAACAAAACCAAACCCACATTATTAAGGACATACTAAGCAGTAGCTCATTTGAGTGGGTTGGTCTGCCTTTCTTCCCAGCACTCACACAGTTGCTTTCCAAAATAGAACATCTCTAAAAGCTGTTTTTATTATAGTCTTTCTACAGTTTATTTCCAGAGAAGCATTACCTAACTATAAACCTGTGTTTCACGCCCTGTAGAAACTATTTTCAACACGGGGGGTGGGGGGACATATCAACCTAAGAGCTAGAAAGCTTTAAAGGACATTCCTCTCCTGTTGTATTTCAGATTAAGTACAAACTCCTTCCTCTAATTGTTAGACTTGTTGACAAGAAAGTAGCCATCCTCATAATTAGTCACTTTAAAAAATAAATAAATAAATTAAAAGCTTCACTGTAAGAGTTACCCTCTTACATTTGAATATTGAGTTAGTGAAAAGAGTCTTTACCCCAATCAATAGTAAAGGTCCACACTGTAAAAAAGAAGGAAAATTAACAGAACAACATCTACAAGCTAAAAGTTTACTGCAAATCTCTGACTGACCTTTTAACAGCTGAAACGGCATAAATTCCAGGAAAGACTTACAACAGAATTGCTCCTACCATTTTCCAAAGCTTCTGAAAAAGAGATACAGCTTTTTTTTCCTAGCATCAAGAAAAATACCCAATACAGAAATATTTCCTCAAAGCCATTTGTTTCACTAAGTAGCATATTTATAATGTTGTCTTATGAAGATGGCAAGTGCTCACCTCTCAGAAGGTTTATATATCCAGCATGAGATTAAAAAAAAAGCTTCCACTAGACAGTCTTTGACCAGCTTCAGCTTCAAGCATACTTTTTGTGGGAGGAAAGATACAAATCTTTTGTATTATATCGGAAACTCCACATTTTAACATCATCCTTGTTAATTTAATTAGCCCATAACATATGGTGATAAAGTAATGCTTGTATCTAAACTACTTTCATAAGTTTGTTTAATGCTTTAGCTTCTGGGCAGGCACAGAGAAAATATTTTCTCCTCTTATTCAACTAATTCAGTTAACAGCTATGTCAGAAGCAGAGAAAAACTACCAGGAATGCACTTAAGCTCCTTTTTCTTTCTGCAATTTATGACCCACTAGGAATGGAAGACCAAATTTACGTGGTTCTAGATTAAAAGCAGCTTGAAAATAGAAAAATGAAATCAATATTTGCTATTTAAAATTATCTGAAGCACTCAAAAAAAAAAGTCAATCATGAAATTAAAAAAAATCACATACTAATAAGAGATATTTTATTTTGGCTTACTTCAGAAGTGCAATGTAAGTGGGACCCACTTATTTACTGCCATAATTTAAGTTGCTTTGTGACCTCTACTCCAGCCTATCAAACATTCATTTCTGGAAAAAACGGTGCAGCATGAAATATCCAATGAAGGATTTCTTATATCAAATTCGGAAAAATCCAAAACATGACAAAATCAACTACCAGTAAGCAAAAGTATTTCAATGGTTAAGCAGTTTATTTCATAACTAGAAGTAATTTTGTTTATGAAGAGAACAGTTCAACTAATGCTAACTTCTACTGACTCTCCAATTAATGTCGACTTCTACTCACCCTCTACTTTCCTGTAAAAAGTAATTTCTTTGATGATTAGACAGAAATAGTTCTGTCTACCTCAAGATTTGTTTTTCTTACAATAATACATTCATAAATAGTTTGGGTTGGAAGGAATCTTTAAAGGTCATCTAGTCCAACCTCCCATGCCATGAGCAGGG
>RSEF01000005.1:13230571-13271991 GCA_003993805.1 Himantopus leucocephalus
CACTAAGGGCAAATCGTGCCTGACAAATTTGGTGGCCTTCTGCAGTGGGGTTACAGCATTGGTGGATAAGGGAAGAACACCTGACATCATTTACCTGGACTTGTGAAAAGCAGTTGACGCTGTCCTAAATTGGAGAGACATGGGTTTGATGGATAGACCACTTGTGTGTGGCTGGATGGCCACGCTTAAAGAGTTGCAGTCAAAGGCTTGATGTCCAAGTGGAGACAAGTGACAAGTGGTGGTGTTCCTCAGGGGTCGGTACTGGGATTGGCACTGTTTAACATCTTTGTTGGCAACATGGACAATGGGATTGAATGCACCCTCAGGAGTGTCCTTGCCCATGGCAGGGGGATTGGAACTATTCTAGGATTCTGATTTATTTTTTCTTTCTGCATACAGCTGGTGCTCAGGCTGTCATTCCCGTGCTCCCTGGCTGATCTCAGCCACTTTTATTTTCTGTTACTTATCATTCATTGCTCTCTAGAGGCACTATCTGGAAGAAGCTATTTGGGGTTAAATTAGGAGTTTCAGGCCACAATATCAGGAACTCAGCTAAAGGAAGTGAAATACGCTATTCAACAAGATTAAGGGTCTAATAAAAGCTGGGAGATTTGAGGCTTCCTTTGTTGATAACTGGGTAATTCAAGGAGACATGTTGAGGTCCCTGAATACTGCAAGTTTGAACCCACATTTGGCAGCTTTATATGAATGCATTACTAGTGTTACTTGCTCTGTCTGCATCCCCAAGAGCACTTTTTCGATGACTTTGTTAAGTTTCTTCTGCCTTGTGAGAACCATGATATATTTTAAAGTATGCCAGAATCTGTATCTACACTTTGCTACTTCCAGCATAAAGTCAAACAACTGACTATGAACATCCTTTCTACCTCATCCCTTCCCTTTCTTTTCAGCCCTTGCCGTTGCAACCCAGCTTCACCGCATCAGTGCCAACATCCAAATCTTCTCATTTTCTTTTTTTCCACTTTTATTACACATACCACCACCCCCTGCCCCATTCAGGGCTGCCTATTTCCCTGCACTTTTTCAACCCTTCATATGCTATAAGTTTTCAACAAAACATGGAGTAGGAATCAGGAAATAATACTGGAGACACTATATAAGAATCTCCAACCAAAAAAAAAAAATAAAGCATAATTTCCATCAGTCACAATTAGATCCAGTGCCTAGGAGGTTACAGAATCACAGCTGGATTTCTGGCTGCTGTGTACTCTAATGATCTATTTCCTATTTTTCTGGGAATTGAATATAATTGAATTTGATGGTCTTCGAGGTCAAAAGCTGCTGCTGTTTCGGGAAACTTAACTGAAGTGAGATACAATGCAGAGAAAAGCCTGTTAGATATGACTTTTTCATCATGGCCTGTACATTTTTTAAAGGACAAGCACAACTTATAAAAGGTGTGAGGCGAGACAGAGGCAGAGTGTTGAGGAGCAATGAATCTGAATTATTAAATCCTGGTTAAGAAAGCTCATAAGCCATAATGCAAAATGTGTAATATGCCTTTTAGCATGATTTATCAGCTCTGCTCAGAACAGCTGAGAATTAAAATCACAATGGTTTCACAGTGAGACAGATTAATTTGCAAGAGAATTTCAGAGAATTTTGCCCAATTCTTTTTCTGATTACACTCAAATGTAGGTTGTGCAACCGAATTGTTCTTCAAGCTTGTGCTTGAAGCCATCTAGTAGAGTAAAGTGCTTAAGAGACCAGAAATCAAAACACCAATTCTTATAGGTAGAAGAATATGTTAATCGGACAATAGAGGAAATATAAAAGAGACCCTGGAGAAATTAGGCAAATCCACATTCCAGGAAAATTTCTGATGCCGTTTCTCCAAAGATGCAACACTTTTTCCGATGATGGTGAAACTTCACTAAGGAATAGCTATGGTGTATTTGTTCAAATTAGGTAAAACAACTTTCAGTGTTGAACTCTCAAACAGCATGGGAAAAAGCCATCTCGAGAACAGTATTAATGATTCAAAAAATAGCACAATGAGAATAATAGATTCCTTTGTCCCTGGGTAACTCAAGGAGACATGCTGAAGTCCCCAGTTGCTGCAAGTTTGAGCCCACAAAAATGGTAGACTTCAGACACTTAGGGTAGCTTCTCTTCAAAAGGAATCATAAAGAAAAAAAGAGAATATACGTAATTGATTACCTGATGTCAGTATCTCAGTGCAGAATAAAAATATTAGTGACATCAACAGGACTCTTCAATAACCTGAAAAACAAAAAATGGCCATGCGCAGCTAGAGCCAGTGTCAATAAAGGAACACTATAAAGAAATAGATCAAACATGCAGAAAGGTTTATTTATTTTTTTAAAGTCTGAGGTCCAGAAATTGTTTACAAGAAGAAGAGGACAAATTAAAAATATTCAAGTCAAAGAAAGACCAAATATTACCCTACTGGGTAGGGAAAGCAAACAAGATAACAAAAAGATCATTATCATATTCTTTCAAAATGAAAATACAGTTGATGGTTTTTAATACATATCAATTGATTTTATTCCATGTTCATCCATTTCAGGGTGAGTAGAAATCAGCTTGATTTATGCCAAGATAAATTTGAAGATAAATATACTACATAGAATTTTTCCCAAATGTAATTAGCAGTAAAACAGACTAAGTAGGAATGTCATGGTATTCCTTTCATCACCAATTTGCAAAGGCTGTTCCAGGCAAAACTGTCAAGGGGATTCTAAGTACACTTAATTTTGTCTCAGATCAGGACCTATGAACAGATGATCTCACAAGATCCCTTTTAGCCTAGATTTCTGTGAAAACAAAAGCTGATTCAAAATGTTCAGATTTTTAGAAATAGGTGGACATCAAAAATTGTCATCACCTGATATCTACTAAAGAGCACCATTATTAAGTCGCTAGCTAGCTCACAGAAAGAATACATGGCAACCATTTGAATTTAAAAATTTCTGTTACTTACAACAGAAGGAAGGACAATCCCTTATGTAGTTAAGAAAGATAAGCAACTTGCACAATGGTATTACGGATGACATGACTAAATGTAGAGTTAAATATAGAGCACATACTTGTTCCTAATCTGGAATGTTTTCAGTTGAACCACACAATCCACATAAGCCAGGAGAGCTAGACACAAGGAAGGGTGGCAAGAGTCACACGATATGTACAAAAGTTAGCCAAACCATCTGCAAGATATCACCCGTTTCCAGCCTAAGTACTTTCCAGGACAGGATTAATACACAGTGCTTGCAATGCCAAATAAATCTTGAATGGAACAGGAAAGGTATTCTTACTAATAGACTGTGGTTTACCTTTTTATAAGCATTGTTGTTAAATGAAACATCTTTTGCATTTTGTGCACAGGGCAATTTATGCTGTGGGGAAAGTGATGGCAAATTTTAGACAAAGTAAGAGGTTTAGAGCCTGTTTCCTTTGTAACAGATTGAGTTGTTTTCCTAAATTTCCATGGGACTAGTGTCAGGCAATAAATATAGCTCATAAAGTAAGAAGGATTAAATAATGGTAAATCTATTGTTGAGGGAATTCCAAATACAGAAAAAGGAATTATTCATTTTCCTGGCCACTGGAAAGAATATAAACAAGTTCAAATTGTATCTACAGTTCCTTTGAGGAAGATATGGAGCATGGCAGACATTGTACAAGAATAGTTTTCAGGCTCATTGTATGACTATGCAGTATGGTCTGACTGATGACTGCACACATGGAGCAGAGGCTGTAACACTGCTGAGCAAGACAGATGGGAAGATGACATTGAGAAGGCAACACTCATGCTGCATAACAAATCCAAACTTCTCCTTCCAAAACATGCTGAACTCTCCTAGGAGTAAGAAAAATGGTAATTATCTGTACTTAAAAGGTTTTCTTTTCCAAACCACTGTCAGTATTTAAAAGTGTGTTCATGCTGAAAGTACCTGCTGAGGAATCCAGAAGATATCTTCAAAACAATTCTATTTTCCTTACAAATCTCCTTCATTTTTAAAGACATCCTACGGATTTACCTTTTAGATGCTAATATCTGAATATATTCAATTACATCTCTCACCTGAATATCCTATTGCCCCAAAGATTTATGTTTCAGGAATCAAGTTAAGCTTGTCCCCTGAAATGCACAAAAATGCATGCAAAAGCAAAAATGAATGAATACATTTCCTAATGACTATGTCAGTTTACAATTTTCTGTCACACAAGCTTTTATGATTACATTTAACACAGTCCTATCGCTTCTTCTCTTCTTTTTCTCTCTTTTGCATTTCACAAAGTCCCAATAATTTTCATACCTAACACCTAGAATCCTTGTACTAAGACATATTTGGTAATCAATAATTAAACTAAATAACAAACAGTCATAATTTTGTCATGACACATGTCTTATCCTTCTAAACACAAATGGCAACAGTGAAATGGCTGCACAGTGTTCAAGGTATTTGTAGAGGGGAGAAATACAAAAGAGCAATTATGTGCCAAAGTCAGGATCATTACAGGATCGTTTCCAGAAATTTAACTAAGATTTTTGTAATGAACAGTTGAGGGTCTTTTTCTTACTTTTTTGGCAAAGAATACCCTAGGCCTGGCAGCACAGAGGAACCCTCAGTTCTTCAATATTTATGCACCTGTGACTATCAACATTTGGTTTGTTTTAAAGCAGACACTCTAAGTCAGTTTATGAAGACAAGTAGTCTCACTGTCATCCCATAGCCATGGGCACCTGAGTATGAACAGAGATCCTTTTGTAAGAAACAGGAAAAATAAAAAACTGGATATCTTTGACCTTTAAGACTAAAAGCTGTAAAATTTTAAATCAAACTGTTGAATCTCTGAGATTTCTTCACGGATTATGCACTTTACTCTTTTCCCCAACATGAGATACTTCACCTCTGTACCAAAGCTTTTTTTCCCCAGCTTGGAGTCCACTATCCTTTGTAATAGCCCATTACCCTTGCCCTGTGTATTACCCTTTTCCAGAACCTCTGGCAACTGTCGTTGCCATATTTGCTTTTTTTTTGCAACTACATACCGCACACAGTGCAAGCAGAATGTCATATATTCCCAGTAATCTTCACTAAGACATTTTTTTCTAAAGAAATTAAAGACCCCTGAATTCACTATCCAGGTTCCTCCTGAAGTTTGTTCCTTGTTTGCTTTGCAAGACCCAAAACTTCACCCTGGAGACCCCTTGATAACAACCCCCACACAAAACTCCAGACAAGATTCAATTTTAACATCTTCTGCCCTGTCTTCCCAGAGATGTTATTTTCTCAGCAGGCTTATAACTCACCGAGGTCTCAGCCCTCTTCCTAAATAAGCTTTCACCAGGCAGAGCAATCTCTTCCCACCGTGGTCTCCCAGTTCTTCTTTCAAAGACTCCTTTGCAGGAGAATCTAAGATTTTGCTTATCTGCTTGTCTGCAGACAGAGATAACTGAGATTTAACCAGGCTCCTTGATTTTTCTGGAAACATGAAGTGTACATACCTCATCGTAGGTTTTTCAATATCCTACTTCTTTCCTGTTTCCNCCTCTTCCTAAATAAGCTTTCACCAGGCAGAGCAATCTCTTCCCACCGTGGTCTCCCAGTTCTTCTTTCAAAGACTCCTTTGCAGGAGAATCTAAGATTTTGCTTATCTGCTTGTCTGCAGACAGAGATAACTGAGATTTAACCAGGCTCCTTGATTTTTCTGGTAACGTGAAGTGTACATACCTCATCGTAGGTTTTCCAATATCCTACTTCTTTCCTGTTTCTTCCTGCTTTCTGTTACAACCCTAACAAGTGTGTCTTCTTGCCAATCCTCCACATCTGTTTTTGCCTCTTCCTATGCTGGACTCAGGGCCTTCCGTGGTTTTTCAGTCTCCTGCTACATGTCTGTATCCCCTCCAGTGCTGGCTTCAGTGGTTTGCAACAGCAGTCAGTCAGTTTCTAAAGACAATGTGATAAAGCATCTGTATGTGAGCATGACACAGCCAGTAGCTATAGTAACAGAAAAGCATACTTTAAACAAAAATGAAAAAAAATAAATCTGAGAGATATCTCTCGTCTTTCCCCCATCTCCAAATATTGCAGGGTTCCATAAATATCCTCTTGCACATCTTCACCTAATTGTATCTCCCCCTAGCCCAAAACAGGGTGAGATAGAAATAAAACTTTCTTTTGCCTTGTTTAAGAAGGAAAATAAATAAATAATCACACATAAAAAAACTAGAAAGAAAAGATTGTCTCTTTCCCAGAAAAAATAAAATAAATCTGGAAGTTGCAAATCCAGAATAGGCAAAATTGTCACTATCCCAGTTCTGCTTTAATTTCTGATACAGGTTCAGCCATAGGACCCTTGGGGGCTGTGAAATTAATTTTGACTGTTCCCTTTTTATTGTCTTGTTCTCTTACGAATCTTCCCTTCCTGCAATAAACCTCTCGGTTTGCAAGTCAGTTCAATCTCAGATGTAACGGAGCTGAATAGTTACTCTTATTCCTCAAAAAAAGATGGATGGGATGCAGGTGTGTGGCAATTACTTTTGGGTTACAAATTGGTCTTCAGGGCAGCACTGCCTGAAGGTTTCACCCAGGACTGAGGCTGGCAGCATTGCCTGGCTGCACAGCTCTCCGCCTGCAATCCCCAAATCCCAGGTGTGCAGGTGGAGCGACAGGCCCATGGCGTCCAGCATGGGAGCCAGCCCTGGGGGTGAGAATCACAGCCGAGCCTCCCTGCCTTGCTGGGCGCACACACAACCAAACCCTGTAACACAGCTTCCCCACTTCAGGCTGCTCTGTGGGAACTATTGGGGTGCAGATCCCCAGGGAATGCCAGGAGCAGTTTGGGATGGTAGCAAGGGTTTGAGTGAGGATATTTTCCCCAGTGCGGTGCTGTGCTGTCTAAACACATCTGTTCAGACCCCGAAGCAGTAAGGCCACAACGCTGATGCTTACGACCCAGCTCCCTCTTGCACAAACCTGGAGAGCAAATTGTAATAATTCAAAATAGCATAGATAACCTTTAAAACACAGACACAAAAAGAAAAGCCTTCTGCAAGTTCTTGAGAAGAGCTCTTGAATCTGACTGGATTGAGTCAAGTATTAAAGAAAAGATGCTTTTTTTAACCCTTATATATTCTTCATTCCTCTAGAACCTGTGTGATTCCCAATAAAACCCACCTGAAATAGATTTCCTTTTCATCAGTGAAGTAAGTAACCATGCAATTAAGGAGAGATAATTATGTATTTCAGCAAGTTATATCCTGATATTTATCAAACTGGAATATTGTTATACCTGATTCAGTTTTATACATTGACATCTCTCCATTGTTATTGATTAACGGGTAAAACTCTCTAAGGCTGTTATAAAACACTGTTATAAATAACTTATTATTTAGATACCTAATGGATGGGATCTTTACAAATGATGAATTATATCCCACTTCTTAATTACAAAGTCTTCTGAAATCTAATTTAAATAGTAGCTAAGCAGATTAAATACAAAAAAAAAAAAAAACGAAAGCCAGGCAGTTTGCAAAATGAGAAATTTATGGGTTTTTTTCCCAGCTCTGTATAGTTTTTCCACAAACCGTTTTGTAAAGTATCGTCTTTCTCAATATGTTATTAGATCAGCATAATCTGGATTTACGTATTAATTCATTCAGTTTCAATGTCAATCATGATGTGAAAATTTAATAAAAAACAACTCTAATTGTTCTTCAGAGACTTAGCAATAATTACTCCCGTATCATCTCAGTCAAGGAGATGTCTTTCACGTGTTCTGTTTCTCAAGCATAACAATTGTACGTTTCTTTTGGGCGCTGCATACTTCTCAAATCAGTATCTCATTGACTGAGATGTTGATGGTTGCTTTAACAACATATCACATAGGGGTTACACATGATAAAATTGGAACTGTATTCTGTCAACAATAATTAAGTGGGTGTTTTGCTCATTTCCTGCTATAGCTGTCCCATGGCAACAGTCTAAAACAGTACTCATTTTTTAAATACATAAATGACTCCGTAGATGACATGTTTCTGGCTCAGGTTTGGCAAAGGCATGGTAAAAACAAAGACTTTTTTGAGAAACTATCACAACTACTTCCATTATATGCAAATCTGTAGGGAATGTGCTAATTCCTGAGTGGAGGGTGCAGCTTTGCTGTAGTAGTAGCGGTGGTGGCCTGAGGCATTTCCAGAGATTAATAACAAGCTAGCATTTTCACTTCAGGCCATTCTCTCCGCTTTCTGGTGAAAACCCCAAGAAATGCCTCAACCAAAGGTCATTATTCCAGTTAACCCTGCTTTTGGGGTTGTTGCTGCTAAAGCAAATCAGATAAAATCATGTTAAAAATTCCACTTTTTATCAGCTTTACGTCATTCTGGAGTGCTGAAAAAACAGCTGATGGTATTGATGATGATATTGTCATATAAACTCTGGAAAAGAATAAGTTTGGTACCTGGGAAATCAGCTTTGCAATTTTCAGTTGTAGCTCTTTTGAGAATATTTACTTTTCTAAGATTATTTTTTTGCTTGTGAATCACGATCAAGATAATCAGGTGTTGTACATACATTTCATAAAGCAGTTACAAGATGAGTTAGGATATTGCAGGCTTTTACCCTCAGCTCTGTGAACATCTAAGTTCTGATGTAAGAAGATCTGATAGCAGGATCAAGTGCACCTACAAGTCCAGCCATTCAAATATTAGCTGCACCGAGAAAATTAGCAAAAATGATACCATTATGGCTATTTTTTAATTAATATGAGCACCCCGACTAAACTTGTTTTGTTTAAGCTGATGCTAACATAATGAGAAACATCTGGAGATTAACAAAGTGGATCAGATTCAGGCTGGATTTTTAGAAGAAACCGTTTAATAGCACACCATATGTCCCCGGAAGCATCCTTTTTTTTTTGGTTTTAACATTCTGGAGGGATTTTAAGAACAAAATGTAGCACTAGCCAAGTGTAAGATATACAGATATATGTAAGATATATGTATTTAAGATATGTCTATAATAGAATGCAGTGCACAACCATTCTGCACTAGGGGAAAGAAGTACAACTCAAAGTAAGGCGACATATAATGACAAGCTGTATATTGGTATATTGACAAAGCCCAATGTGCCTGGAATGTCGAGAGTGAATCCTATGCTAGCCACATATCAATTGTCTTTTGTATTGTCACATGGATGGAAAGGAAACCGTGAGTCTTTTCTATCAGCATCTGATTAACCACTGAATTCTAACCATAGTTTTGGAACAAAGAACAATTTTATTTGATGCCAACCATTGTCTGTAGCAGTGAAACAGCATAGGTTCCATTAGAGGAGGGTGAATTTTAATTCTGATAAGGTATGGGGATGAGATGTTAACTTAAGCCAAATGAATATTCATATAGGAAAGTGAAAATAGGTGTCAAGGACTTGCTGCACTTAAGTCCTTGGTTACATGAAAACTGTACACTGACAAAACAACACGGTTTCTAATGATTACTTTCCCCAAATAATTTATTCATCTATTCCAGAGCAGTGTTTTGGGGCTTAATGAGTATTTGTAAAGCTCTGGCTGAAATGCACTCTCTAAATGCAAAACATTATACCATTTACAATGAATGAAGTAGTGTAGATTACTGGTTCAAAAAAGCCACTGAAGCTCATCAACATGTGCATTTGAAGGGTGTATTACTTCAGCAGCCAGGAAAGCCCCTGTTAACATCCTATCCAGTTGAAAGGCTAAGTGTGCTTCCTTCTCACTGAATCCACTCTGAAGTGCAGAGAGAAAGGAAAAGTCGTGTAACTTTGTCTCTTCTCTTATTTTCACCCCATTTCACGCTTATTTTCCCCATATGGGGCAATCCTGCATCACATCTCTAAGAACTCAGAGAGTAAATAAACAATTAAGTAGCAATAGTGCTCCTTTTGGAAAAGACTTTTCTCAAGTTCTAAAAAATGATAGCTGTCTTACTGACATGGTCCAAATCTCTTCTCTATGTCCTATGAGTTCAAGCACTTTTATCGCTGTCACTGAGAGTGCTGGAACACCAGGAGAGTTGAGCTCTTTCAGCCCATCTCTACCACCTTGGCACCCTACTGAAGTCAACTGTTGTTCCTTGCATGGCCATGCTTCTCCTTGGAAGACCAGCTTCCTGAAATAGGGATTTCTGAAAGTGTACAACATGCAACGGACTTCTATTAGCAGAAGTGGCAAACAAGATGATCTCACGTTTCCATGTGCTATCTGCTTGATGATGTGATTCTCTCGCCTGTAGTTGCAATACCATTGTATCTGTTAAAGATGCTGTATGCCTTTTTAATTAGTTAAATGTCTATTTGAAAAACTGAGGTTTCCAAAATGGTAATTTTCTTAAATGCTAAATTTTTTTCATTCCTTGTACACTGATGGTTGCGTTATCACTAATGGTAAAAACTGATATAACGCTAGTGAGTGAAGAATAGTTCCACTAATTCTAGAGAAAATCCAAGACTTTGTAAGAGCCAGTTTTAGTATGAAAAGAGAAACATCAGGCGCAATAAAGATTGTGGAATTAAGTAGTCATTCTTCCTATGTTAACTAACTGTTGCCCAAACACTTCATTTCTACATCTTGCTGCGCACAATAAATGAGAAGTCAGGAAAGGCAAAACCTTGCCTTTTACCATCTCGTACCTTTCGACCCATTAGTTCATCTCTCCCACACCTGTAAGTGGTGGCTGTTTCTACATTGGCTCTTAATTTCCTCATACATGACTTCTACTGCATCTTGGGACACAAGAGAGGGTAGAGTTTATATTATATGCATCAATGCCAATGTACCAACAAAAAATAAAGCTGTCAGTGGTTCATGACAACCCCATGGACAGAGAAGAATACAAATTATTGTTACTATCTTTTTATTAAATAGCCAGCTTTGAAGTTAAATGTCATTTTTCCTAATTAGCTAGGCATAGTAACTAGTTTGGCTAAAATATGNATGGACAGAGAAGAATACAAATTATTGTTACTATCTTTTTATTAGATAGCCAACTTTGAAGTTAAATGTCATTTTTCCTCATTAGCTAGGCATAGTAACTAGTTTGGCTAAAATATAATCTAATAACCAGGGGTCAGTGTGGAGACTGCATTCTGTTGGGAAGGAAAAATAAAAAATAGCAAAAAAATTGCCCAGGAGAAACATGACTGGAATTCAAGATTATACCAATTTTCTTAGCAGTACTGTATATGCAGATAACATTTATAGAAACTAGCATTTATCAGAAAGAGGCATTAAGTTAATTAAAATGTGTTGTAGCCTAAGATTACATTTTATTAATTCCTGTTTGCAAGATGGTCATGTCTAACGATTTCCTCTTGGAGTTACTGTTTTTTGCAATTGGACCATTAAAGATTTTGATTCTTCATCTACTTGTGAAGTTATTCAGATTCTTGTAAACACAAGTGCCAATTCCCTGATCTTTCAGCCACCTTTTTAAGTTTTTGCCCCAATGGGAGTCTCTCTTTCTCAAGGGAAAACAGCTGCACGTACAACACCAGGAATTGTAATTAATTTTGCATCAGTCCAGTATTAAAACTGTGCATCCAGATATCCAGTATACTCCAGCATTCCAAATACCCAGGATAAATTACTGTAACAGCCCAATACTGTTCTCAATTGCATCATTGCTGCTTTACCACAGCTGTGTCAAATACACAATTCCTTTTGAATACTTAATGTTGAATCACACTCTAAATGCATATCAAAGTATGCATGACATTTTACAGAAAATCACATATTCAAAGTATTCTAGACGAACGAGATGTGAATTAAAAAAATAACCACCGCCTTCATTTTAATTCCTTGGGGGGCTGGGAACATCCTGACCACTGTTGAGAAAGTAGATTAAAATCCCATCTTTGAAAAGACTTTGAAAGCATGCAGAAACTCTGTGGAGAATATCAGAGTGGTTAGATGGGTAGGCAGCGACACAAAGACATGCGATCAATTTATCTGTTTAAATAAAAGGCAATGGTTTGTCACAAATCTGTTCAGAATGCATCTAATATTACTAGTAGCAGTAGCATATAACACACAGCACATTCCACTCTTCTAAGTAATATTAATAAGTCTCAAACACTTCTAAGTAATATTAATTAATCACATTACTGACCTGAGTTCACAGAGGGATCAAACCGAAGGGAGTTAACCAATTAAACACAAGTCGTCAGCACTGGGGGAAAAGAAAAAAAGCCCAAGTTTGCCTGAAGTTCTTTTCATCCAGACTTAAACAAGTCAATGTGTAGTTTATCTCATCTGCTATATAGACAGCATGATTACTCTTTCTAAATTTACTGTTAGGTCAACCAAAGTTACATCCAGTCCTGGAGACACTGACGTGCATGCTTAGCTTTACGTAGATTCAGCCTTTGAAGTGAGTGAGGATGTGCACCCAGGTAACACAAGATACGCATACAGATGCCTATAGCATCAGGGACTCACAGTCTTAATTGTCTCCCAACATATAAAAGGACTTTATGCCTTATTTCCGTTCTCCTACAAGAAAGTCAGTCCTATGCATCTTCCAAAACATTTGGCCATGGCTGGCAGAGGTATCAGGTGCATGGAGGAGGAATTTTGGAACTTCACACCTATTTTGCACACCTTAAAGATGACTCAGTTAAATTCCTCTGTGTATTTTGGGCACCCCTAGCACCTATGGTGATTGAAAGCATCTTGTGGTACCAGCATGTTCTGTGTCCAGGGTTCATTCTTGTGGGTGCTATTAAAGATGCAGCCTCCTCAAAGTCAGACACGAGCTTAGCTGTCCCTGGCGATGCATGCAATATATGTTGGCACAACAAGTGCAAATATTTGTAATCGTGTCTCACAAGGGGTGCCTCATGACCTGCGAGCAAAGAGCAGGTACATAGTGAAAAGCAAGGAAAGTGCTTTCAGATAGGTAAGGGGGAGCAGGATGAGAAGTGCAGCTCCTTCCTAACACAAGGGGCATTCAGGCAGATTTTCAACATTCTTTGAATTTTGATAGTTTTACATGTCCTGAATTTGTTCTACAATTGGAAAATCCTCTTGTTTGGACATTTGCCTAAGCTGGAACGTCATTCCTAGCACCTACTTTTGAGCTCCTGCAGAAAGCCTCTCAGTGAAAGCAGCTGTCATCCAAAGAGGCAGCAAATCAATGTCAGAAAACTGTTGTTGATCAACTTCCTGCTTTCCCATTCCCTGAATCAATGAGCTCTGAAAGGCTTCTTCAAGGAACAAGAAAAATCAGATGCATACCAAAGGTCACAGTCAACGTTTTCTAGAAAATTTTAAGCTTAAGGATCTACGGCTTTGTTCACGTAAAGAAATATCAATGTAACTAAATTCCTTTAACAACTTTTTTGGTGAAGTGCTATCCTCCTCCTGTGGGGGCATGTCAGATTATTTAAGACAGTCTAAAAACAACAGATGTAATGTTTTTACCAGGAGCAAAGGCACAGGACTGAGGAGGATCAGGCTGTGACAGTGATGCAGTCTACACCTGTGGCACGCTAAGGGCACAGTTACAGCTTGTTACCAGTCCTGTTTGGTCAATGTGCCCATGCCAGCAGCATAGCAATGGGGAAAAGATTTGGGGGGCATCTCCACTTTACCTGCAAGCGAAAAAAAATTGCTGTTCTTTCCCCAGGCCCCTTGTGTGGCATTTCTCAGTCCTTGCAGGTGACCTGAGGCACTCAAATATTTCTCTCTTTCCACCTGCCAGTGACCTAAATTCGCTTCTCCCGTATCCCCTTCCTTCCCACAACTGACCTGAAGTAAATCCTGCCTTCAGACTTGACCCATGCCTTGAAGCAGCTTCCAAAAACTATGCAGCTGCAAAATGATATAATTGTTATCTGCAGATAAGGCTCAGACTGTTCTACAAAGCTCTGATGATACAGTATGTCAGCTAAGAGTGTAAAAAAGAAAAAAATCCACACCTTCTATCGCTACACTGGCAAAATAACAGAATATTTTGTTGACTTACTTTATGGCTTTCAGGAAGGTGGGGAAATAAGCCCAACTTCCTTGTGTCACACACTGCATCTTCAGTATAGCCCTCTGCTATCCTGGCTGCACCAGTGCAGCCAAACTAATAATACTTACAAGTGTGAGATATGCAGGTTTTATAACAGCATTCCAGTGGGAGTAATTGTAACCGGTTTTAAGACAGAACTTGGCAGGTTTAGGAAAGAGACTGAATGCTCTTGTACCTGTGATAGCAGTAGGCTGGATGCAATGATCCAAGAGGTCTTGTATTTCAAAGTAAAAAAGAAAATGAAAGCACTGAAGTCCTGAAAAAAAAAAGAGCTGAGCCTCAGAAAGAACAACAGCAGAAAGAAGCTAGTTACACATTAGCCAACACACGCTCCTGCGTGGCTTCTGTGGCTGGATTGCTGAAGCTCACAGAGAGAAACACGTGATCCAGCAGGGCCAGGGCAGTCACCGCCACGTAATGTCTCCTTTGCCACAAAGAATAAGAAAATATTACATAGCAAGAAAGAAAAACCAAAAAAGATAAAAAAAAGCAACCCTTCTCCATCCCCAGTCCATTTCCCAGACACATAGCAATCTTGGAAAAAGAGGGAGATGGGAGATAATATTTTCAGGGCTGGCAATGTATCCACAGTTCCTAGCAGCAGGGAGACCGAGCAGGCTATTACTTGTGGTACTATAGTGACTAGAGACCTTAACTGCAATCAAGGTGCTACTGACAGCGTGCCATGAAAACATGTGCTGAGAGGTCATTCCTATTTGGAAGAGTATATACCTTTAAAAAGACAAGATAGACAAAAAACAAGAAAAGAGGTGGAAAGTAACTTATCCAAAGGGTGGGCTACCATTCAGAGGCAAATGCAGCCTCCTGAGTGTAAGGCCGATGTCCTGCCTACTACCTAACTTTTTGGCTTGCTTCCCCTCCTTCTACCTCCAATTCTTCAAACCAAAACCCATTCAGTGGAAGTGCACTTCAACTGGATTTTGGTGGGTATCAGGACCCAGGGGTAGATACAGAACAATGCAGAACTTCTGAACCAAGGAGCAGTATGCAGAACGTTCTGCAGAGGGTATAACATCATCCCAGCCTTTGTAGGAAGGGGGATCTGACAGAGTCCCAGGAAAGAGTTGCACAGTATTTGCTGTGCTCTAACTGTATTCCGGAGGGCTGGAGGTGAAAGAGGGAAGAGAATAATGGATTCATTCTAAGAAGCAACAGTTTCCCACACCCAAAAAACCTGCTTGGAGATTTGGGAAATTCTGCAAAGTAGGGAGAAGTTTTCCACTGTGAAACAAGCAATATTTCTGTTTCCACTGAAAAGGGAACCCACCTCCTTGTTGGCCTTCTGCAGCTTGCCATATCATTTCTGCTGAACAATATCTCAAATCTCAAATTGAAAATAATTAAATGCAACTTTTATAGCTGCATTAAGGCCACCTGCAATTGCTAGTATCTCTGAAGTGGGATAACACTATTCCTATGTGGGTAGGAGAGAAATTTAACTATAAAAGAATGGTTACACTGTGGATTATTCCTAAAGTTTGTTTGTGCTTTACTAAAATTGCTTTGTAAAACACTTTGATTTACATTTGGTGGCATTTTTCATCTAACAGTTTCGTGGACATAAATATTTAGTGTAGCCCTGCCAAAAAAAAACATGACAGAAAATTAACGTGCAGGGCAAACAGCAAAGGACAGGTTCAGATCCCCTTGGAATTTCCTTAGGAATCAAACGTCACTTGGAGTAAACAATTGCCAGCTCAACAATTTGAAATGTCCTATACACGTCTCTCTAATAGCCTCTGTAATAACTGACAGAGCACAATACATAGAAAAGATGCCAGCACATCACAAATATGAGGCTGTTGAAAGGATTAAGCATAATCCTGTCTCACCAATGAATAAAGAAAATAAGAAATGGAACTGTGTTGCGTTGAATAGCACTGAGTCAAAGATACACTTATGACAAGCTTTTGGGGTTTTTTTGCTCAACAGAGCTTCACTGAGAAGGTCATGCATGAATTCTGAAAAAAAAAACCCCGGCATTATTACTGAGGAATGCCAGGCAAAGCAGGAAATAATCTTTAATTAATTTGTGAGGAACTTTCATTTGGCAGACACAGTCTGCCAAATAAAGACAGAACAGTAGCTTTCTTATTAAGCTGATAAAATCGACCAAAAGTGAAGAAAACCCATAGTTAAAAAGCATTAGAACAATGGATTTTTACTAGGAGACGTAATAGAAATCCACAGGGAATCCTGGCAACACTCATCGGGTTTTTTGTCCTGAATTCAAAGGTATTTCTGACAGAAATGTAAAGAACGAATCTTAACATTTTCTGCTCTTCTAGACTTTGACTAAGTATTTGATCTCAGACACCGTAAAATGCAAGTAGATTCAAACTTACTCATTAATTCTAACAATTCAAAGTACCACACTTTGTTTTTTCCTATCGGTATTATTGTCTTTGTAATTCCACTTCCAATTGCCACCTCCATCTCCCTCCAGCTTGTACAGCTATTAAGAGAGATTTTTGTAAAATGCTGGAAGAACTTGAGATAATAGGCACTTCATAAATGTAATGTGTTATTTTAGTGAAACTGGGACAAACTGCTAGTTTCAAACATAATTGGCTACAATGGAAAAACTGGAGCATCCGTAGAAAACTGGGACATGGTACGTGTGAGGTGCTAATATTTATCCTAATGTGGCAGATTTGTCCCTGTTCATAGGAGCTCACCCCTATATTTAGGGGTGTGAGCAAAAGAGCATTAAAAGAGCGTTTCATCTCTATTTGAAAATGTTTCCTGGGAACAGGAAGCAATTCAGCAAACCAATGTGTTTGTTTTTCACATCCACAAGCCAAAATTTAAATCTAGCTTAAGCCTGAAGGGAAACAAGTTGGGCAATTTCAGCATAATCCCTTCAGAAATGTATTCTTTTCACATGAACACTGCTCAGCACAGTAGCTGCTCTGTGCAGGAGAAGCCTCACACTGAAACATAAGAACTGCTACAGTTTATGTTAAGAAGGAGAGTCTTTATTGGCAGCCTTTATAATAATATCCTATATAAATTCATAAATAATCTTAGCATATTGACATCCTGTAAAGGAAATGTGGAAAACTTGCCTAGGAGCTGCCTGCATTAATCTTCATTCTCTCCTGTACTGGCGTTTTTCCCAGTTTCCTACGCCCGAAGTTCACAATATCTGTTTTTAAAGGAACACACTGACCCTTGTAGAGTAGAGCCCCGAAAGCCTGATTCGCTACTAGTTTTAATTTTTACATTCTCTTTCCCTATAACAAGTAGGTTTTGAAGTGCAGCTTCTAACAAGCCAATGGAAAATGGTCTTTATATGAAAAAACTTGGCGTGCAAATCAGATGACTAAAGAATGTGGATTTATTGCCCCACCGGGCCTTATGGAGAGAGAATAATACAAAGTACTGGTATGCAATGAAGCTAAAGCTTATGGTCCAGCCTCACTACTACGTACCAACACTGGCCAACAGCTTTTTATCATGGGCTTTAACCAGGTACCCAGGAGCTAGTGTCCTAGTTAAAGTCACAAACCTGTTTTCAGCCACACTCTGCAAACTCTTTGCCGTGACCAACAGTAATTTTGCCTTCGTGACGCAGATTTGATATGGATAGGAGACTCCTAGCGCCTCCTCTGACTGAGAAAGGGAGGGGTGAGATCAGAGCCAGGCAGCTGATAGCTGCTGTGCAGACATACTCATAAAAAAGTTCCTGGAAAAATAAAATATTGCATGCTGTGAGACAAGGAGGTTTAAGGCTTTCGGTACAACAGAACTGCTTCACTCATCCAGGAAACTGTCACAGTAAAACACTTTTAGTGTACATGCAGATCTACCAGCAAAACAGACCTCGTGTTGTCATCACAAAACCACCCTCCCTCTCAGTGAAACAAGCTGTCAAGATAACAGCTCGAGTTTCTAGCGTACCTGTTTCACACGTGGACCTCTACCACCACTTCAGGAGCCCATCAAACTTCATCCCTCTTCACAACACACCATGAACACACCATCAAAGCTCCTTATATAGGCCTGACTTGTTTGCATCTATGAGAAGTCAAGGAGTCCCGGCACCTGGGTTTGGGAAGGAGGCTGCTCTGGGGTAGCTGTCCTGATGCCACCAAGTATAAAGTCCTCAGCTCTCCCTCTGCTGAAGTCTTCCACCTATGCAGCGCTGAGTTTTCTACCAACACGTGCACCCCTCGCAAAGCTTGGTGTGTCACATTTAAAAAGACACAAGCAGGACTGGAGTGTCGCTGACTCCTCCAGTAAATGCTGTGGAAGGCAGGCAGGCAGACTGCATCTCCTTGAAACCCCTGCCAAAGGGACCAGGGCTTGCTGAGGTGTCCTGTTCAGAAGATGTCATTGTCATGTTCTCTAAGCGAAGAGACTGTGTCAGAAGAGGCAATACGAAATCTGGTTTTGGTGTATGTATGTAAAACTAGAGGGACAATCAATGGTACCTCTGAGTAATCCCACCTGTGACTATCCCAAAATGTCTCTCTAAGATCTTACTTTCTACTTAATGGTGATGGTGTCGATTCATTCAGGATTATCAGGCACCTTCTGAGATGAATACATAGTTTCCATACTAATCAGCTCCAAGGTTAGCAAAGGATACTGCCTGCTGTTTCTTGCTTATCCAAGCCAATTTATTGAAATTCCACCAGTTTACCTGCTGGCCTACATGAGATGCATTCAGTGTATTCTCTAATGATACTAGTCCCTGGGAAAGTCTTAAACAGCAGGAGAAAAGACTAATACTTTCTAAAGCTTTTCTAAGCAACGTTCCTCTGTTGCAAGACTGCTACCCTATAGCTCTTGTCATATACAGCATTCAGGTTATGTACGGTGCTAACGGAGACACAACACTAGCAGATATATTCTAGGTCAAGTTTCATACACTTTCAGCACAGTTACTGCGGGTTTAGTCTGGTAAATTTGAAAGCAGAGTTTATCCCTCACTGATACTGTAAGGGTATGAGAACAATGCGAGGTGACCACGTAAATTAAATACAATGCACCTTTTCTGTACTGGAGATCAAGAATATCGCTGTTTCTGAGATTTTGAAGTTTTCCCTCTGATGCATGAACATAATTCCCACTGATAACTGTGATGTGATCCGTGCCCCAATTCCCATTATCCTGGCACACCGCTCTCAGTGACAGGGGACACAGAGGACAAAGACAACAATAAAAGAGACATTATTAAGGCAGGTAAAACTTCCCACAAGAGAAAGTCTTAAAATATGTGTGCTAGATGAATGGAAACAGAAACCATTTGCCTGAGGTTGCCTTTATTATTCGACTAAAAAGACATCTAGGAAAAAACACTATTTCCACTGCCTTGGCAAGACACACAGCCTGTATTCACTCCCTGAACACATTCATTCACAGCTTTCCCTCATTTTTATACAAACACTATGGTCTACTCTAGCCAAAAGTTTCACCCCCTACAGCTGATGTAATTTGCAGTTTGGCTTTATCCGTTGTGCATAGTAGTAAAGATACCACAGCTAGGCTGCTCCTTGCTCCTAACATCTCTCCTACTCCTTGTCCCACCCCGCCTGGGCTTGCCGCGTGAAGGACGAGCTGTTAAAACAGGTTCAGCGCCCTGTGGTGGAGCACTTTGTGTCAAGGGCATTTGCCAATGGCGAAGCCCAACGCCTGCTTCATGTCCCCACTGTTATTGGGAAATAAAGGGGTCTCAGCCCAGCACACATCACTGTATTTCAGGCATTGTTTTGAGACAAGACCTACAACACAGTATTACCAACCCTGTGTGTTCAAACTTGAGTCAGTCCCTAAAAACAACAATAATAGTTTAGAAATCTTTCGATTAAAAAAATAAAAAAATAATAAATTTGAGATTCTTCGTTTTCTGGGCTTTCTGCTTTCCAAGCCCTAGGTTGGCACTCTTGAGACGCTAACCACCCTAGTGAGAACTGGAAGCATTTCATTTTCAGACAAAATCTGGCAGTCTGGCCTAATCACATGACTCGAGGATGCTAAGTTAAAAAAAAAAAGGGGGGGGGAGGAGCAGAAGAGTGTGAAATACATAATAAGGCATGAAAACTAGCAATATCCAATTCAGGATTATATTCCACAAAGCTAACAGCCAAAGTTATTCTATTTCTAAGAACTATCCTAACACAGCAGAACGCAGTTTAATGAAACCCCTTGGGTTTACATTTTATTTCCAGACAAAAATGACGAATCTGGCAGGGTGAAAGGCCAAGCAGAGAGCTTTACTTTACCTGTCACTTGTCGTTTTTCAGAACAACTTTGTTTGTTACTGGAGCGCTGAAATTTTGCAGCAGTGAAATTTCAATGTATGGGAATGGGGACCAAGAGCAAAGAGAAACACATACTGAAGGAAGCCCGTGAAAGAGCTGCCAAACACACCCGAAGTAGCTTCAGAGTTTATTTCACTCTCATCCCAACCATGCAGTAAATACAAAAGGACAGAGGAAGGATATCTTATGATTGAACACTGGCCTGGGGACATCTGAGTTCAGTTCCCAAATATTTCATAAACTTTCAGACTCAGTTGTCATCTTACAAATATACAAAGGAAAACAACGTTTCCTTTCTTGCACTCTTGTTCTGTCCTTTTGCTCTGAAAATCAGAAATTTTGATCAGAAAGCTCTGATCTCCGCAGGGGCCCATAGCTGCTGTAGTAGCAAATAATAACTGTCAAGAAATCTGAACCAAAGCCCACCTCAAACCTTTGCAAAAGTTCAGATGTGGATCTGCGTTTAGGAGCAGGAACATTTCTACTGTAAATGGACTTCTACCTGTGAGCCAGTCGTGAGCAGACATCCCACAGTTCTTATTCTAGCAACCTCTAGCTTTTTGACTAAAATACTTAAAGAAATCTAAAAATACAGCAAGGAATATATCACGCTGCCTGAAATTCTACCTTCCCTCCCCTCAAATCCTGTGCCTTTTATTCTGAAATGGACAAATGGCAAAAGCAACAACGAAAGGGTGATTATTAATCTTTGATCCTGAGTCACTTTCTCTTACAGAGCCCTATTCTTCATCTCAGGAAGTGCGATACAAGAGCACTCCCACAGCCTGATTAAAGGTCCAGGTATGGGGTCACACAATGCACAAAGAGAGCTGCAGAGTTTCAGAGAGCCATGTGTATTTAATGTCTGACTAAACGCAAATACGATAAAGAACCAAATAATGAACATTCCTAATGATTGCCATAACTGTGAAACTGCCACAGAACCGCTTGAGGTAATTGTGGTAAGAAACTGAGTTGCTTTTTAAGAAAGAAATGACCAAATCTGTTTTCCAGAGTGTTAGGCTGGGTGATTACAAAACAGAACTCGCTGAGAATGCCAAATTGTTGGAAAATGGCAGCGTGCCCTTCTCAACAGAAAACAGCAAAACGGACGTAGGTTTTACTGGCTTACCCCAAAGCTAAGGAATTAGAACTGAAAACAACCTGAGTGAGGTAGCTAACAACTGGGATTTCAGGTTTGTCAGCAAAGAGATGCCTAGGAGAAGGGTCACAGGTTACACCTGGAGATTTAGAAGATAATGACAAAGTTCAGATAGGGATCATACCCATCTAGTCCCTCAGAAAACGAATGATCATCAAATCCAGTTTTGATGAGAACAACTTGGCTTAAGATGCAAAATTCATTACTTCCTAGGGAAGATGCTCAGTCCAGCTCTCCCCTTACTTCTTCTTATCCTGACTGAAAAATAAGAAGAAATATAAAAAAAAATTATATCAAAGTCTGAATTTTAAAAAGACTCCACAAACAAACCAGCTGTTGCAGGAGCCCCACACGATCCCGACTGACTAAAATAGCAACCCGCCTGCGAGCTCTTACGACCGTTCCCTGTAAAACTGATTTTTATGACAACAACTTTTCTACAAGGGATTTGCAGCTCTCTGAAAAGCATTGAAATTGCAGATGACAACAAAATTGTCTCTCTCTGAGAGCAGGCAGCGCAGGGAGAGCGGCAGCCTCGCAGCCAGCCCACTTTGGGAATGGCATCCGAAACCCGCCACCCGCCCCGCATCGGGCAGGAACCTCTCTTTTCACCAACACAAAGGAGGACGTGTGAGCATGAAATCCACTTTGAGCACTGTTCACTCCACATAGCTGAGTCGAAAGACTGCTTTGGCTTGGCCACCATGAGGAGCTGCATTTTGATGTTCAAACTGTCAGAAAACACCTTTCCCCCTCCCTCCTCCCCCCGCACCGGACCATTCATAGGATTTTTATGTTTTAAGGCACCTTAGGAATCCAGCTTAAGAACTTGACTCTTGCTATCAATAGAGTTTATAGAGTTTCTAGAAGGGAAACCACTGTAAAGATTATGGGAAATTGGTAGCTTTACTGTTAATCTACAAGTCCCTCAAGATTTCTGCATCCTTGGTCAGATACAAAAAAAGCGACTTTCTTCTATAAACTCATACTTTGAACTCATACATAACAGTACCAAATTTTTAAGGTGGTAATCAGGAAAGAACTGGCAAAACATTAGGACAAACTCAATATTTCATATGCGTATTACTAGATCTAACAGCAATTCAGGATGTATCAAGAACTCTGCTCAGTTTATCAGCCCATGAGCAACCTTCTAACTAATCTAAACATAAAGGCTTAATCTAAACGTAAAGGCTTACTCGTCTATTCTTTCAATAGATTTTTCTAATCTCTTAAAGAAACTTTGATTAGACAGCATATAAAGGAGGAGGTTACAGCCATTTAATAACAGAAACTAATAAGATAGCATACACTTATAATTTGAACCTGGACTTAGTCAGAGGTATTCTGGGAAGTTCTAAAGTATGAAAATCTATTGGCTATTAGATATTATAGGGGCTGTTGTGCTGACAACTGTGTATGAGTAGAAGAAAAAAGATTTGTGACCTTGTTTCTGCATGTACCTGTGAAAAAAACTCCCAAGCAAATCCCAAACAAGCTCTGCTTGTGAGGGCTCATGAAAAGCCATAGCTCCGTAAAGCTCGGGAAATCCTTGGTTTCATCTTGCTGCATGTTAGGCATCTATTTCACATTCAAATTTCTATCTAGTTCAAATTCAAATTTGACTTACAGCAATAAGCAGCCTGACCTCTTATACTGAGGTACTGTTAGACGGTCCAGTTCACGTCCTGTGTGACTCTCAGACTATAGTCAAATACACTGTTTTCCAAAAGGGGTCTCAAGGACACTCACTTGTCAGTGTGCTAAAAAAAAAGCAGAACCACCACTGATAATTCAGACACTGAATTAAAACCCCTATACATTTTGAATAGCATTACTTAAAATAAGAACTGAACTAAAGACAGTAATAGCTACCAAGGCTTAAGCACAGATATTTCGGTATGGTGGCTCCGCATTGTGTTATTCTTAACCTTTTCTATTTTTTAGTTTCTAAAAAAGCTGCTGCACCCATCTACTGTACTGGAAAATTCAGTAGGATGAATGGTTCTAAATTTAGGATGCAGGACACTGCAGCTGCGATAACATTTCGGAAGTAGAAGGCATAGTATATACATGACACATTTAGATAAGACAACTATTTTTAGTCAAAATGAAGCTCGGTTTTGGCTACTTTAGCAAGTGCACTAATTTGGCTAATCAGTTCAGATACACTTTATTCCAGCTCTCATTCTCTCTCTACAAGACACTGCATGCTGTGACCGCTTCTCCCTGTTTGTCTTCTGAAAACTAACAAGTAAAGCAGGAGAAAAGTAAGGATAAACTTGTCCCATAGCATTTCTACTACCCCTTCCTATGCATCCAGTAGCAGATATTTGGAGATAGGCCAGGGGCCTGTCTAGTCCACTCTACCCTGATGTAGCACAGCCATGCTCTCCCCTAATTTTCTCTTCTCTCACCCAACTGCTTTTGTTGATCTCCTCCAAATGGATCAAATTATCTGCTGATCTATTTCTGCTAAGTTCAGCATTTTATTGTACCAAGAGATAATGCAGCCTACTATATCTCTTCCGCTTATTTCAAGCTTAAAGTGTTGCTCCATGACTGTATCATTTTTCATCTTTTTTTTTTTTTTTTCCCCTAGCAACTTCTGCCGATTTACACCCTTTCCTCCTTTAAACACATCTTGTCTTCAAAGTAATGCGCCCTGCTTTTCTTAGGCCTGAGCCTGGCTTCTGTTGGATCTCATTTTGACACCTACTTGCCTTGTCATTTTTAGATAGTAAGTTTTCTATCCCATGGAAACAGATCATTGAGAGCACCAAGTGAAGTGAGTGAAGTGGCAGTTTTAAAATCGGACTCCGAGCTCTCAAGTCAGGCACTATCAGGCACATGCTTTAAAAAATTTAGTATCAAGTTTTGCTGATAGAAAGAGATTCTTAATACATTTCAGTGAAAATGAGTAATTTTGATCAAGATCTGAATGCAGTCATTTTTTGTAATATTGAGTCAGATTTTCATTAAGAAACCGCACAAAAATTAAGGTTAATTACTTCCAAGCTTATCCATATTAATTTCTCCAAATAAAAGCGCTTTGGGTTTTTTTTGTTTCTTTGTTTGTTTTGGGGTGGGGTTTTTTTTGAGGAGAAATTGGCAGTAACATGTTTCAAGTACTGCTGTAGCTCTGGTTTCCAGCCAGGAAAGTATAGGGAGCAGCGAATCTACTGGCACAGTCCTAATTGTTTCATATAATTGGGATTTGGGCATCTGCAGCAAAGCAGTAGTTTTGAGCTTCTCCAACACCTTGCAGTTCAGCAGATTGAGTTACATGTTTAAAAATGAAGCGCACTTTGGGTGCTAATGAGCCCAATCCAGCATACAATTTATCCACACAGAACTCCCAGTATGCAACTCCACAGAGCTTAGAGGCAGCTCTGAAAAGTCTGGAGCACCCTCACCTTTCCGTGCACTCAGTGGAAGCTGAGTTTCCTGCAGATCTGAAGAACTGGCTGTACCATACACAAATATGCACACATCGCCAAATCGCACTCTCGGGAACACCAGTGAAACAGTACGGATTTCAATGGAGTTACACAGGCAAATATGGGAACAAATATCTTTAGCTTATCAGTAGTGTGATGAAATGTAGATAAACTCCTTGAAATTTTGCAAAGATTCCAAGTCATATCAATTATGTCTCTAAGAAACTTAAAACTCAGTACCTGAAATTAGGCACCATTCATTATTTTTATCCCTTAATCCTGCTGAGGAAGATTTGTTGTACTGTATTTGAATTTCTCTTGCAGTACTTGAGCGTACATTTTGATGGAAGAATTAAGCTACCAGAGGTACACTCTCCTAGCTTATTACACCAACACTGCTCTCTTGTGGCAGACACTTAAAGTGAAATATTGATCTCCTGTTCTCTCCCTACCACAACTTAGCTATAATACAATCCAGTTGGCACATGGTATATACAAAGCAAATCACCAATAAAAATGGAGCCTCAGATTTTTGACAGATAAAAGAGACAAAAACCAACAACAGATCATTAGATTTGCCTTCTCAGATATAAAATATTCAGGTGTTCATCCTCGTGCCTATATCAATGCCAAGATTTTGCGCAGAAAACACTGCTATTGCAATTCTCTTTTCCAACCTGTTCTACTGAGATACACTTATCAGACCAAACCTAACCACCATTCTGTGCATTTTCAAATGCCTTTCAGAAATTCAAATCTCGCTCCTCAAAATGAAACATCATTGTTTCTATCTTTTAACCCTCACAGTTATCTGATTATTTGAATTTACTGTTTATTTGTAAGTCAGCCACTGCCTCATTTTTTTCCTCAAAATCAGCAAAAATTATTGTTTCCCAAGCGTGATTCACATTAGCAAGGTAGTGAAGATAATTAAGTAAACAGCTTCAAGCATTAATTTTCTTGACTTGAAGAGTGCCAATGGGGACACAAATTCATTGAGCAGGAGGACTCAGTGGCCGAATGACTAGGAAGTATGTGCCTACAAATGGGAAAGAGATTCCCAGGTTGCAGTTCTTTGTTAGATATCTAAAGTGTCCACATCATCCCCAGTTTCTATGGATTTTTTTCTTCACAGGCTCTGAGAATACCACTGATGCCTCACTGGAGCGATTCTTCCCTGGACAAACATCAACCAGCAGGTTTGCTACTTTTTTTTCTTTGCACATTAAAATTGAAAAAAAAAAAAAAAGTTGTTTTTCTTCGTCACGGTAGGAAAAGAATAAATTGTGCCTAGCATGCACAACAACTATTAAAAGGAGAAATATCCCTTGAACAGGCAGGCACAAGTACACGCAGCCTAAAATACATGACATTCATTTAAAACAGACATATAGTGTTTGTGACACTTCACCACAACAGACTCACGGTACTAAAACAAATCAATAATAAAGGGCCACACTGACATCAAGCAGAATTAAGACAATCCACAATGGAGGAAAAAGTCAGCTAAATGTATGTACTCCAGTGTGATAACTCATTGGATCATCATTGTGTTTTGGTTTTTTTTAATGCAATTCAATAGATTCATGGACTGATCAGAACTAAGTAGGTGGGATCAGTAGTGAAAGCAGGTGTTGGACTTTTACCAAGCAATGGTTTGCCCTTCCCATCCTCTGCCTTTTCCTTCCTTGACGCACAATTTGACTTGCAGAACTCAAAGCTGCTTTACATTTATTAGCGGAAAACAGAGCCCTCTACATACAAATCTCCCACTCTAGAGCAGAGACATTTTGTCACTCCAGTCTCAGACATACCGACTGCTCTTCCAACTTTCACATGTTACAGTGGCACCCTGTCCATAGGAAGGATTTGCACATGCTGCACCTTCCACAAGCAAATTAATTGAGCAGTTTCCCCAGGGCAGCCCCCAGGAATTGAACCTTTCTGTCCACTCAGCTTTTTCAGAAAGGTCCTGACAGCGATGTCAATGCTTGTTTATCATTCCTGAAACTTCTGCTCTGTATAACACCCCCCTGCTAGGGCCAAGAACTGCAACTAATATACCCAGCCCTCAACAGCTACCACCGGGGACTGGAGAGCCAGGGAACCTGCTGGCCAAACACACCCCGTAACCCCCCACCAGGAGCAGCACTATCATTGCTCTGAAGCTCCAGGAGGGTGACCCAAAGTTGAAGGACAACATCTCTTTTGGAAACCCTGCCTTGTTCAAGCACATGCAACTTTTTAAACTCACCACATAAAGCTGCACATCCTTAAAACAAGGTCCCAGGCTAAGACTGATTTTGCTTTGCCAGTGACAACCCACTACATGAACAGGCGTCCGATATTTCACTCAATCGCCTTATTTTGATTGCATCTGTCACACACTGGTAGATCTTTAGGTTGAGCGATATGATGAGCTTTTAGATTTCCTTTCTTACAGCTTCATACTGTATGCCTCTACAGGAATGAACTTGTCAACTCAGATGCAAAATGAATGAATGGCTTTTAATCACTTTGATAATGTTAATGTTATTGCTTTGACAGGATAGCAGCAGATACAGTTTGCTGATTCAGCCACTTGTATAACGATCTAATGGGCTTTTCTGACTAATGCCATGCTCTAAAAATATACACTGGACTAATAGATGAGCCTCTGCTATACTGAAAAACAGGCTCATTAAGACAATTCCTCTGAAAAGTGGCATTTTTATGACAAGATACTGAAGCATTTAATTACCCTGTATCCTGACAGAGCTGAAAGAAATTAATTAAAGAGGAAAAAAAAAAAGCGTGCAACGATGTGGCAGATCTTGAGCTAGGAAGAGATGCCAATAGTCAGTAGCGTAAAGGGGAATTTGAGAACTGCAAGGCTGTTTCCCCAAAGGAAACAGTCTGTTGATCGGCTACAGATTGCGGTCCATTTACACAGAACAGAAGGCCAGTTTCTGAGAGGAGGCTTGTCATTACAGAGCAATTAATTTTCCCCGCTGTAGTCTGTGCCAGGAGAATATCGGCTGCTGTTTAAGGACAGTGAAGTCAGAGGTTTGGGAGGGCAGAAGAGTCTTTAGTGATATTTGAGGCAAGGGACTTGTTTTCACTGCAGTGTTAGCTTGGATTATCCACCCTTAAGCTCATTCCCTGCTCCTCAAGAGAGTACGTAAGGAGAGTTCGAAACCCTGCTCGGGCTGCACAGGCAGTAGGGCGGCTGGTGGGGAGGTTTCAGCAGCACCGGCAGACAGGATTGCTGTGCCGGGAACCTGCTCCCAGTGACCCCGAGTGCAACCCTGCAGCCGGCTGCGTTGGCATAGCTGGGGTGACAGCACTGCGATGGACATGCAGATGGCATTAGTTCACCGTGGTCACTGGCCCTGCCATCAAACATGAAAACAAACCTTATGCAATCCCTGTCACTTTTTGGGCAGAGATTTGCTGCTACCTTTGCTCCCCTCTCTGACATAGCCGTCTGTGCAGCGGCACGGCAAACCAGATCAGAGAAAAGATTAAGACAAAAAAAAAGTTTAAAAATCAACCAAATAAATCCCCAATATTTTTATGATCAGAGGTTTTTTTTCTTCTCAAACTCTATTAACTCTCGCTCCAGCTTACCACCCTGCCGCATCAGTAACCTCGCCGACCCTCCGGAAAAGGGAGCAGAAGGGTAGGAAGAAGGCCCTGAGGAGAAGACAGCTAAATCCTGCTTAAGCAGGGCTGGTATCAAACCAGAAATCCATGGCCCATGTTGTCCCCACTGCAGCATTAAGCAAGCCTCAAGGCACATTTCCTTACAAAGAGCTAACACTTAATCAGGCTAAAGACTTTTGCATGTGAATGCAGCCCACGTTAGAGGCCAGGCTTTGAGCTGAACTTCAAAGCGTTGCAGTGGTGAAGACAGGCCCGCAGTGATCATGAGTGGAGCAGATGGATTCCTCCCTCCCCCCTCCCCGTGAAGAACAGCTTCACTGGACACTGACAATTCGTCAGCTGTTCAGTACAGCGTGGTTTGGATCTTGCCTTTATAGCAAGTTTCAGCTTTAAAAGAATCATGGGCCGTTGCCTGCGTGCCACGCGTGGTTTGCCAGGGCAAAGCCTCCAGCCCACAGTCATTTCTAGCAGCTCTCTTTCCACTGATACCACGGACACATGGGTGACACTGCAGGGAGAAGAGTCTCACAGGCTAGATGGCAACCTCAGCCTGTGCCGGTTTGTCTAACGATGAAACAGGGCTGATTTTTCTAACCCTTTTCTTTTTGTCATTTCACTGTTTGGACACTGTTCGGAGTCAGCAATGCAAGCCTGTCTTCAAACCACAGTGACAAATTGGCGACAGTTTCAGTGCCAGGACCGTCACACTTAGCAGCCCACTGACATGACCAGAAGTGCCCACGTCCTCCGGAGTTACAGGTTGACTCTGTTGAAAGCAGTGTAGCGTTCGTGGCTCTTTGCATTTAATTCTATACACGTGCATAAAAACTGGACCTTATTTCATTGCTGGCACAAAAGCACAGCCACACACACCTGTTTATTTCAATTCTTTCGAGAATTTTCATTGTTTTAAATAACACGGTCCCAGCAAGCATACAGCTATCCGAGCACCCCTTACTAGCACTAAGCAAAAGCAGAATCCAAACCACAGTGTTAGAGAGCAAGCGTAGGCATAGGCATCGATGGGAGATGTGGGGGGTACCAGGACACTGCAAATACTTCAACCAAGGGCACACCTATGCTCCCTGCCATCCTGCCAGATGTACCTGGTCCGGACTCCCTGCTTCTGAGGCACACCTCAACAGCGAGGAACTTAAAAACAGCCAATGAGGCATGGGGCACGCGTCTGTGACTGCCACGCTCCGGGGAGACCTGTGAAGAACACGTAATTGGCTGCACGGGTAAATATGTTGGCTAAAAAGATTGGGAAGCAATGAACTAGATGGTCCCCCTGGTGCTTCCTTGCCTTTGACTGTCATTGGGAGGTCGGCATGAGAACGTCCCTGCTCACTCTCATCCCACTGTCAGTGGAGCGAAGTAGCCCCACATCTGCTGCGCATTACTGCCTGTGTGGGAAAGGTGACCCTTTTTGGCAGGAGAGAGACTGCAGCGGCTCCCTCTTTGTGCGAGCCACTCTTCACTAGCACAGGCAACACCTCTGTCCAAGATGTACGACATTTTTATGTTACCACAATTAACAAAAAGAAGCAGCTGTTTAAACAATATATAGTGACAAGTGATAACACTTTGAAGAAACGTATCTAACTACAAAATCTTCAGCACATCTCTTCCCCCCATCGTAGAGGATAAGGGAAGGACTGAAAACAGCTGAGTGGACATAAAGAGCGCACAAATGCCTTATTAATAAGTGTGTTGGAACTAATGATCTGTGAAACTGAAATGAGATTATTTGGATTATCTCATTAAACAAGAATAATAGCAATAGTAACCGGGTAGTAATTAGGAGTGGGCCAATCCAAGGACAAACTAAATAATAGGCCCAAAAGATTCTTAATTAATACTCTGCGTTTTTATGACTGTACTTCTACACCCAGAATTTATGAAGAAATCAAGAATCGTGGCTAAGCAAACAGCCTGATTTCAACAACCAGAAATTAAGCCACTGGCTACCCACACCTGTATGGATCATTCAGTCTGAAAACTAAACAATGATTAAATGGGGCTATTTTGGCAGAGCTGGCCTTGACGAAACAGAAACACGTAGCCAGAATGTGAAATTGTTTTCAAAGGCTCAGCAATTAACAACCAGCTCCAGGCAAACCTGCGAGGCCGGGGCAGAGGCAGAACAGAAACAATACCTAATCTCAGCCCTTCTTTTTAACCGCTGGCCATCGCAACCTCCCAACAAAAGCATGACTTTTCCTCAAATTGTTAAAGTAACTGCTGAACGCGTTCAGTGCATATCCAGATGAAGCACCACATGAATTTTACCATTTAGACCTTGTTTACGTGTAAGTATCCAGAAGCTCTTTGGCTCAGGCCAAAGAACAGACACCTCTGCAGCCTCCCAGGGATGGATGGGGCACGAGGGACTAAACATGACAGATTCCGCCTGAGTGGCAGTTAGGTCAAAAGGTCCCTGGTATTGAAGCCCGAAGTAATTACTGTTGTGCAAAACCTACTGCTCTTGTTTCCTTCCCTAAGTACTCTTTACTTAGCAGGAAAAGCAGGCAATATAATATACAGTGCAGTGGTAAAAGGCTTTTCCAGGGGATTGGTTAAATGAATCTAAATAGTTAAGACAAACTGCTCCGAGGCCTGGCACTTGACACACACAGCACTGTCCTCTCATGGGTATCCTGACGCAGCATGATCTAGGTGCACTTAGTGCTCCAGAGTTATTGAGACCACACCACAGCCCAACAACAAACCACGGACTGCATTTATCAAGGGAATTTAAACTCAAAAACGTCCATCTTATCGGTCAAGGCACAAAATGTTTATCTCCCTTTTAAGGCTTCACTTCCACATACTGAATTATTAACATTAGCAAAGAAAAAAAAAAGGGGTAATTGAAGGAAGCTACTTTGAAGAAAGATGTCTTTCTTACTAGAGTTATTTTATTAAGAACAGAAGCTGAACTGCAGCCCTACCTAACACGCTTATCATTCTCCACAGAGTACAGTGCAATTTGGATCCTGCTTTTGTAGCAAGTTTGAACTCCAAAAGAACTATGGTTTTTAAAAGTTAATTTTAAAGATGACAATGACTTGGTAGACATTTGAAAGACAAAGAGGAGAGAAAAAATAAAAGCAAAACCAATGACTACTCAATTACCCTGAAGGGCAAAGAGGCAGAGCTACCTCTAACACAAGAAAAGCACTCAGAGTAATTCAAAAAAGAGGGAGGAAATGTTTGAAATAAATGGGGAAAAAACACTCTACTAAGAAAACCCCAAACTGCTTTGGGGTCCCTCTGAGCGGAACCATGACACTGCTACATATAAAACTAATTATCCTAATTTTCTGGGTTTTGACTTGTCCCTCACAGGACCGCTCAGGCTGTGGCCTGCATGCCACACAGGGCACGCTCGGACAATGTCTCTGGGCCACAGCTCCTTTCTCTTGGCTCTTCCCTTTTTTATCACAGACCTATGTGGGTCACATAGCAAGGAGGGGAAGAGAATCTCCCAGAAAAGCCTCTTGCCACTGGGACCAAAAGAACTCATCTCACACGGTTTCCCAGATTTGTTGGGTTGATGACGCCAACCGAGCCTGGACCGAAAGCCTGCTGACGTGTCAAGCCTCCTCCGGCACAGAGCAAGCTGCATGACCCACACACCCACTCACTTCCGCGCTGCCTTGAGCCAGCTGCCAGGCAAAGCTGAACTCTGCAGCCGGCATGACAGTAAAGAGCGTTTAACAGATAGCTGTGCCCTGAAAGGGATTCCTCTTCTGCCTCCCACTCTTCACTACCTCTTTCCTTATGTCAGATCTAGTGTCTGCAGACTGAGCTGGAACAGCAACTATAGACTGGATTGCGCTTTCCGCAGTAGCAGGCTCAAACAGTAAACTGCATCCTACATAGCTAATGAGAGAACTTTGCATCCTCCTCGCAGGGTGATAGCAAATGAGGGTGCCAAAGATGGCAGGAGGGGGGAAGAGGATCAGTGAACAAACAACAGCCTGCACCTGATGGACAGGGAATGTATCCAAAGTGCACAGATACAGAGACATTCTTCTTCACCTGATCTTCACCCCTAGAGCAAGCTGACATCAACATGTATGAGGTTTGGCTCTTCTCAAGCTGTGGAACTGGGGAAGGTTCCCGTCACCAGGAGCCAGCCTGGATGCAGATAACTGGAAGGCAGCCCATTCCCCTGCTTGGGAAATTGAGGCAAAAAAACGAGGTGGAAAATCTGTTTCCCCTTCCTCCTCCATAGAGAGAGATGCCTGCAATTCCTTGTGTCCTGCATCAAAATGGATAGCGGTTTCTTGTTTGAAAGCAGAGCAAACTTCCTGGCAATGAGAAGTAAATGCCTGCAACTTGAAGGGGTAGAAGGTTTCTGTTTAAGCCGACTCTTGCATCTTGAATGGACTCCAGCAAGGGAAACTGCATTTAAACAGGAGGCTGCCTGTATGACTGATGCAGGGGTCAGTGCGTGCCCACCAGACATGGGAAGCGCAGTAATCAGACCGGCCACCTTTTGTGCCCCATGGGGAGAGGTAATATGGAGCCAGGCACCACTACACCTGACAAAGACTTTTAGTGTGGGAATGAATGAGGTGTCTTTAGCAGATCACCAGGATACGTTGGCTTGGAAGGGAAGTGATGGCAGAGACAGCACTCAGACTACCCCAGCTATCTATCCGGCACAGATCAGAGAAAGCTCCAAATAATGCACGTCAGGACTCCAGGCACTTTAACATACTCCCTGATGAGTCTCCGAACTTTAATGAGTGCAGGAGTACTCAGGGACAAGGGAGCAGAAAAAAGGCCACTGCTTGAAATACCCAGAACAATCTAACTCACAGTCTGTCCCTTTTTTTTTTTTTTTGGACATAAAAATGTGGAGTGATGCTAACGCTGCAGACCTCCAGGACAACAGTACTCCTAACACTTCTTCATAGTGGCCATATCTTCCCATCAAAAATACACAGCAAGAGGGAATTTCCCATTACCTCCCAGCTCACATGAGAAGAAATATTGAGACTAAAAATATATTGAGGACCAGCTGTGTTACACACATCAGGTGCTTGTACCTACTCTGTAGTCTGATGCTAACAAGGCTTGCTTAAGGATTAAAAGTCAGGATACATGGAGGAAGGCTTATTACGCAGGGTATTCTGACTAATAAAAGTTCTGCATTTTAAGACTGGCTGACTCACATGCAATATGTTCTAGTCTTTTTTGAAGCAAAAATTCTTGCAAATTTGCGTTAAGTCCAGGAGATGGAGCTTTGTGCAATCCACAAAGTATCTCTTGAGAAAGTTCCCACACAGGCAGCTGAACCAAATCCAGCCATATACCTCTAAAGTCTGTGTAAACAACCCTCTAACCAGTACTTCAGCACATCTGCTTTATCGTCGGTGTTGACTCTTGCATGACTCTCACCACTGCAGCTTTCTGAAACTGCTGCTTGGTTTCTTGTACCTTCACAGGATGAGCCATTGCAAAAAGCTCAGACTGGAGTTCAATACATGTGCTGTTATAGCAAGTACCGTTGGATAAACCTCAGATTCATCATCCCAAATGCCATTTCACTTGACCTTCACTACAGACTAAGTGACGTGGGCAAAATACTCCAGTTTAACACGGTTGTTGATCACGTGGCACACTAGAGCCAAAAAGAAAAATACGAGTGTGTATGTGACAGTGAAAGGAATACTCTCAAACTAAACTGCAAGCTACATAAACAGTACTAAACTGCGGTATGCCATGGGCTTATCCATCATTGTGATGAACTGAAGCCAAAGCCTGTGTTTTGTTAAACCATATCTATCATCGGTATCTGCAGTATGACATTTCCGATTACAGTTGCTTTCAGACCAGCTTTTCAATTTTGTCGGGGAGACAAATCTAATTGCTGTTTAATACCAAACAACACTGCAGCAGGACGTGATTGCTTTGCTTAAATAACATTGTTTCATTAAACTGCCCAGACTCGACCCTATTAGTTTGATCTTTGGATCAGACCAGAAGCAAGGCTGACAGGAATTCTTACCTGAAATAGAATTTCTTACTAGACCAATTTGTGGCCCTTAGAATTTTCTTACACAGCTACAGGAGTTACTGATGTTTGCTAAGAGGGGAAGGCACAATTTCCAGAGATCGCTGAAACATAGGCGTTACCTATGCTTTAAGGGGAATCCTGCACATTAGGCAGTTAATTCAAGGGGATTGTTCTGCAGTATTTTGCCACAGAACTTGTAAGTCAAGAAGTTTCAAAACTGAGAAGTGACAGCGTCTCAACTGTACAACATAGCCAAGCTCCTAACTTTTCCTGCTTTTTATATCCTCCTCTGCTATATCCAAAGTTGTTGTACACAGAAAGACAAGATAACAGTAGGAAAACACATCACAATCTGCTCTGAGCTGGTAGGAGTAGAGAGTGACATGCTGCACAAGAGCACAATCAGGTAGACAGAGCTCCAAGACAAAGTCTGGCTCCATTTCCCTGCTGCTCTATCGGGGAAGGAAGAAAGGCCCAGTCCACTCCCCACTCTGGAGGAGAAGAGGTTGGGGAATTGTTCCCTCCACTCTCAACCTTGCACATACATACGTGCAAAAAGGGATTACTGTAACTGCCGACTGTTGTCCGCTAAGAGTGACGCTATGGTATCCTGTGCCAGCAGTAAGTGCCATGGTCTGTGTCCCCAAACGTCTCCGCAAACTGCCTCCATGCTCAGCTCTACACCACTCCCCACATATGCCATATACATATAAACATCCATCGTTGTTTAAAGTGTAAGTGTATTACAGGCTCACAGGTAGGACACGGGATTTAGGACATCAGAGCTCCATGCCTATCTCTCCTGCTGCCCCAGGCAAGCTTTATCACTGCTTCGTGCCTCTGTCTCCCTGGAAAGGGTGGGGGGATAGTCTAGTCTATTGTCACACAAACCACTGAGATTTATGGGTCAAAAGTACTATGTAAGAGCTAGACATCAGTGAAATGGCGTTCCTGCAGCATCGAAGTTGCAACACCCACGTTTGGTGAATTCCAGAAAACGAAACACTTTCTCCAGCAACTGTCTATTCCTAGGTCATTACACAACACTCACAAGAGTAATACTACTTGGGGGTCACTGAAACACAGAGTCACCTACCGCCCTGTACATCACAGGAATGTTATTTGTTAGCAAGGGCTTTATTTGCTAATCATGGTTGGGGTTTTTTTTGAGATCCTAGCTTGATTGGAACTAGCTAAATACTATTTTTAAATATTATTCTTGCATTGCTTTCCAGATACTGTGTGGCTTAATCACAGAATACTGAAATAAAAGAGAATCCAGACCTGATTCTACTGCTGAAGAAAGTTATCAGGAATAACTACTGAAGTGAAGTCTAAGGCATAGCTGTACACAGAATACCCAAAAGAAAAGATAGGTATTACTATATCAGCAGTTTCTGAAAAATTATCACTTTATACTCCTAGTTTTGCCAAGACTGGCAGAGCTGAGCAAGATGGGATGGAGTTTATTTTAAGGAAAAGGAAGATGTTACAGTGCTTCCATAAAAAGCATGTTTTTCCATAAAACAACAACAAAAAAAGCAACAGAAAAAAACTCACAAGGAAACCAGTTCTTTTACAGCCTGTATTTCACAACAGCTTTTGGTGTGCCCCAGTGTCCACCAACATATATTATACTGAGAGATGTTTCCACCCCCTTTCTTGCAAATCTCAAATGCCTTTGCCATCAGAACTGATCCTCTGAGATTTGGATCCTTCCCAAGTTCATTTAACCTGATTAATTTTTAATGGCTGTCACTGGTTATTTCACCCAGTCAGTCAAGAGCTTCTACAGTTCAAAACGCCAGCCACCCTCTTCCAACTCTGGCATAACACAGGGCTCCGGAACTACGGAAATTATTCATCTGCATCATAAAGAACTTGAAGGAGCTGTAAGAGAGATTGATCCCCGACAGCTGCACTAAACTTGAAAGACCCTTCCTGGCTCTGAAGAAGGAGAATTCTGACCTGAAAAGGGGTCTTGAGTGAGCAGCCTCAAAGGGAATAAAATATTAGCCTGTAAAACCAGCACTCGCTGGAAAACTCAGGTGATCTTTAATGTAGGTACACCTCTTGCCTCAGGCACAGCCAACATAATTACTTGCCACACAGTATCTCAAGCTCGGGGGTCGATGTAACAAGCTGTACTTCTCTCCCTTTTGTCCTAAGCACCAAGCAAGCCTCCAGAAATTAACTGCCAGTACTTCTCTAGTGACCAAGTCCTGTAGGACAATGCTACCCGTCATCGTCATATCCAATATGTATTGCTATGCCATTAACATTAACCTTTTATATTGATTCAGCTCCAGTTACTGCATCTGCGCTGGTTAATGTCTCTAATAAATCCTGTGGCGACAGGAAAGAACTCGCACTAGCCAGCAACACTGTTTGTTACAACAGTTGTAGATTTCTAACCAGAAGTAAAATTTATCCCCAAAGCAGCAGAGGGTGGAAAGAGGGAAGCCCTCATTTACCCAACTGCAAGTATATCCAGAAATACTTGGGCAGCAAGAAAACGACATTCACAGACATCCCATTTGTGCAGCGACCATAGCTGAACCCTCTCCTGTTGCCAAGGTATGTGCTGGCGGAGGGAGGTTACCAGGGCTCGACGACGTATTGTCATGCAAATGATGCAGAGTTATTGAAGGGACTTCCCAGCAACAGCGCACATTTTTTCCCCAGTGTGATCCCAGCATTGAAAAGGAAACAAAACAACTGCCTGAACGTGAAGCAGCATTGGCCTACGCCAGAAACACCAACTATCCCAGAGCTGTGGGAGTACCAAACCCGCCTTTGGTGCATTCTGTAGGCCCTACCGCTCTTTACTTAAATGAGAACGGGGAAAGAAACCAGCCCTTGAGTTCTGAGAAACACGTGCAGTGCTTTTTAACTACACTGTTTTTCATGATCTGTAAGTGACACTGAAAACAGTGGAAGAAAGTGACACGCAAACCTTCACTCGGAAAAATCAGAGTACACGTTTCACTCACATTTTGCTATTTGGGATTAGCTTGCACGCAGTGATTTTGAGTTGAAAACTGTAAAAAGCTCACTGGCAGAAAATGCAACTGAAACACTTTAGAAGCTGTTTTCCAGAAAAAGCATAAAAGCATACACTTGCAGCCGTACTTTTATAAACCCACATAATTTCTTGCCTTTTCTGATTGTTTAGTATAGCTTGGTTGACCTTTTTTTTCCCTTTTCAGCTGGAGAAATTAATGGTTTCCAGCAGTAGTAACGACCTATCAGCAGAATAACTGGTGTTTAAGTTTCCTTACTTGAAATAAATTATCAGAAGTTTCTTACTTTTCACAGAAGTACTTGTAAACAGGAACTGTCAATTAGAAAAATTCACAGAGGTAAAAGACGGTTTATTTGCTTCCATAAGGGAACCAGTCACACACCACAAAATCCTTCAGAATGAACAGAGATCCAGCACGCAAAGTGTCCTCTGGACATGACTGAATCAAAGCTTTCCCTTAAATCCTTGTCAGGGTTCATCTTTCCCATACTTAACAGTCACCTCTCAAACTCTTTCCTAAAAACGAAGGTAGAAACTGTGCATGGCATCAATCACCTATTGATTTAACCGTCGGAATAAAGACTCACCTTTCTGCACTTACCATTCTAGGATGGACTGCAGAAGTGAAGAAAACATGAAGCGGTGTTCATAGATTTGCATGCTGCCCTAGCTGACTCAAATCGGGGTAAGCTAAACTCATGTCATCTAAAGGGACAGAAAAAAATTGGCTTGACTGATTTGCAAAAAAAGGGGGACATCTCCCCAACAGGAACTCAGGGCAAACAGAGCACAGAAACTTTGTGGGGTGGGGAGAAGGTGCAGGCCAAGGCCAAAGAAAGGCAAGAGAGGGAAGACTTTCACGGTCCCAAGAAAAAACATGGATTAGAAAGGACTGGGAATCTGTGTGGAAAAAAACAACCTATAACCCAAAGAATGCCCTTGTTGCCTCTCCCTATGCCACATCCAATGAAGAACTCAGTGCTTCAGACTTGAAGGAAACCAGTTCTCTCCTCACCACCCTTAGTGATCCAGCAGAGACAGGAAGAATCATCATTGTTCTTCCTAAAACCCTACGACAAACCTTCCCAGGGAATGGCAGACAACCATGGCTACCAGGGGCTCTGCAAGAGGAAAGGGTGCCTCAGCACTCAAAACGAGCTGATTATCAGCCAAAGCGAAGGAGCCTCTGCCATATACCCCACAGCCCTGCAAGAGCTGCAGAGCTAGCAAGGGCTGAAGTCTAGTGGGAGGCTTTTGTGAACCAAACTCACCACGTGATCAAGCCTGGTATGGAGCAGCGAAGCACAGCGTGGCTGCCGAGGGGGTCCCATGTACCACGGCTCACAGTGGAGGCAGAGGCCTGGTGGCTGTGCCTCTCTGGAAGGAAGAGCAGGCTTCACTGCACCAGAGGGACCAAAGCTGCTAGAAGCGGAGGAGGTTGTGAGCTCCTTTCTGATGTGTGCCCTGGCACAATGCAGGAAAAAGCTCACACTGGGACAGGGGGAAAAAAAATAATAAGCACCTGCTGGGAGAACAAAAAATACTGCGGGAGGAAAGGAGCAACACTGGAAATTCAGAAAAGGCTGTTGGGAATGAGGCAGAAACAGGAACATAGCTTCTGAAGGTTAAGCCAAGCCAAAAGAAACCATAAAGAGACAAAACATTGTGACAGGAGAAAGCAAGAATGCAGGGGAGCCCAAAGCCTGCAGAACACCCCAGAACGCTGGGGAGAGGGAAGCCAGGGTGATGCCTGGAGACAACCATAAGGCAGAGGCAGTTTGTGCTGGTTCATATAAAGAATTATTTTGGGGCAACTGCTTTCAGATCTGGATTTATTCCCATTACCACATCTCTCCAGCAAAGGGAAGTTATAGTACCTTTATCTGGAGCAGCAGGAAAGACCCCACTAGCTCTCCCAGGCAGCCACAAGCTGTATTGTACCTGGGCAGCTGGATCACAAGTCCCGAGCTGCCTGGGGCAGTCCTGGTGCTCGGCCACGTGGTAGGAGACTTAAGAGACTACCTGAAAGAGTTCCGCTCTCACCCAGATGCAGTCCTGTACCACAGCCCCAAACAGTAAACTTACCTGATATTTCCACAGGACCATGTTCCTTCCAGTCCCACACTCCTCTTCAGACACACTTGCTCCGTATCACGCTTCATAGCGGTCAATCCCCCAGGAGGATTTAGTTCTGCCAGTGCCTTGGCTCCACCGGTCCCACCCCTGGCCAGGCACCCACTGCCCTGTGGCACACCAGCTGCTGAGCAGATAAACTGTGTGCTCTGGGGCAAATGAGTTCAAAGGGGTAAGGGACTGACAATCTTAATGAGAACAGCTTACTTAAGCTAGCCTGTATGATTTACAGGAAATACAGAATCTTTAGCAACCTAAGTAGTAGACACGTACGTAACAGTACAATCACAATAGCATTACTGTTCTTCAACATGAGATTGCCAAGTTCTACAGGTAGTAAATATGGTGTACCACTCTTTCTCTATCCTCAGGAGTACCTTCAACACCTGGATCTGACCTTAATGCAAGCCCAGGATCTGTCCCTGGGTAACTTCATTCCTGACTACATCACAAGGCAATTACTTCCGTGGTACTCCCTCTCTCCTCCGTTCCTGCAAGGCAGACCCCATCACTACAACAACCCCTGCCCTTCCCTCTTCTTACGGCAAGGTCAGCTGCTTTCAGCACCGCTGGATGGGGGAAACGCCACAAGTACAGCACAGCCTGCTTTCAGCCCCGCTAGCAAACCACTGCTGGAAAAGACACAGTAGAGACTGTGTTCAGACCAAAACACCCCAGTAAGATGAAATACAAGAACTGGGTAAGCTTCAACACGACTGTGCTCAAAACCACCGTGTATCAGTTGGCACCGCTTACATAGTAGTAATACAATTCTAAACATATCATCTGTTCACTGGCTTGGGCTGTCAGCCTCAACACTTGATCTCTAGGTGGCACCATTTGTAATATAGAACATTTTAAAAATACTAATGTTTCAAAGTGCCATCTGCTGGTACTTTCATTATTTACATAGAGCTATTTCAGAATAATGAGCAGTGAAAGTATCTGTGTGCTTTTCAGTTGGCAATACCTCCAACACCAAAGACTCATGGCCACTTCAACTTTTTTTTTTTTTTTCCCTAATATCAGGAAAGCGGGTAAGCGATTGGCTGGGTGGCCGCACTCAAAGAGTTGCGGTCGACAGCTCAATGTCCAAATGGAGACCAGTGACGAATGCTGGTCCTTGGGGGTTGGTATTCGGACTGGTGCCATTTAACATCTTGTTTGGGGACAGGGACAATGGCATCAAGTGGACCCTCAGCCAGTTTGCCGATGAGACCCAGCTGTGTGGTGCAGTCGACACACTGGAGGGAAGGGATGCCATCCAGAGGGACCTGGACAGCCTTGAGAGGTGGGCCCATGCGAACATCATGAAGTTCAACCAGGCCAAGTGCAAGGTCCTGCATCTGGGTCAGGGCAATCCCATGCACAAATACAGGCTGGGGGATGAAGGGACTGAGAGCAGCCCTGCTAAGGACTTGGGGGTGTTGGTTGATGAGAAGCTCAACACGACGCAGCAATGTGCACTTGCAGCCCAGAAAGCCAACCATATGCTGGGCTGCATCAAGAGAAGTGTGGCCGGCAGGTTGAGGGAGGTCATTCTCCCCTTCTCGGCTCTTGGGAGACCCCACCTGGACTACCACATCCAGCTCTGGGGTCCCCAGCATAAGAAGGACATGGTCCTGTTGGAGCAGGTCCAGAGGAGGG
>RSEF01000005.1:13272091-13318904 GCA_003993805.1 Himantopus leucocephalus
GTCCCTGCCCATGGCAGGGGGGTTGGAACTGGACGATCTTTAAAGGTCCCTTCCAACCTAAACCATTCTATGATAAGTGCTTTACTGCATCTACATCCCAGAACACTTAATTACCATTGCGAGGCCCTGGCAAGAAATCACCAGAAGCTTTCAGAAACAAAAGCAAGTATTTTGACAGCATATGGAGGCTGGTAATTTAACTTTTCAGCTAGACCAGACAGTAGCACTTTAGAATTCAACTGGAGTGCAGTGCTTTTCTTTTAAAACTGTCTTAATCACAAGTCTGTATTTAGCTTCACAATCAGGGAAGAGGAATTCTTTCTGCAAAATTAAATCCAAAAGTTACCACGTTCCACTGGTTATAAGCTAGAAAGTAGCTACTTTATAAAAATATTAGGGCTTCTTTAAATTTACTTAACTTTCTAGTATGGCAAAAGTTAAGTAATACACCAAGACAATACACCAATACAAGCAAGAGTCACAATAGAATAACTCCCATTTATAATTTTCTCCTAAAAAAAGGAAAAAGCTGTCAGCCTGTTCTCCACATTTCTCCAGCAGAAAGATAACTCCTAAGGTCAAAGCTATCTAGAACCTGGAAGCACAATTTCAGGAACAGTGACTACAACAGCCACAGCCCTTTACGTTTAGGGAAAACTACCTCAGTAAAGACGTAACATCTGAGGAGAGCTAGCTGTCTGTATTTACCCAAATCGCAAAGATAGTTCTTAAAACTACGTACAAATGACAGCACAGTTACTATCAGGAACTGGCTGAGGTCTGCTTATACTTTCTGCACAAGGAGCAGATCCACATTACCTGCAATGATTCCATCAACCTCTCCAATTTTGTCCCCCCTTCCCCCCCTCCTCCTGCCTAATATTTCTGCATTTTCTACATTTCCAATTCTTCCTTCTGTCATTGTTTTCCTCCCCAGTTCTTCCTGCAGGACACAGAGACATGGCCCCACATTAATAAAATACATTTGCTGTGAATGACGATGTCACTTCACTAACTTGAGGCTGTATCAGATCCAAAATCCAGTTTAAGCACAGACACAAACCGTACACCTTGTCTAGAAGAGCAACAACCACTACCCAGATCTGACACTGTAGGACAGCCAGACATGGAAACCATGGCCACACATCTGCTTCACCTTGAAAACTGCCCATTTACATGCAGCTTCCTGAAAGGGGCAAAAGTTTGTAAGACACCAACCACTTAGAGACAACGCAAACTTAGTTAATGAAAATTTATTCTTTCAGTAAGTCATAGCCAGCTCTTATGCGACGAGGGCAGAAGCTGTTGATGATTCACTAAAAAGAGAGAAGAAAAAGACAGAAAGAGAAATATTAATTGCAAAGGCAGTTTTTCAAACTAGTTGCCAAAATACTGCTTCGGTTCAAAGCTTTAACTACGAGTCGTGAGCTTAATCACTACCCGTTTAAAATTTTTTTATGGCATAAAGAAAGATTTCACCCTTCCTTTTAAAATACAAATACTAGGATAACAGCACAAACCCACGTATTAAAAAAAACCTGGCTAGTTGCACTCAAGTCTTTTCAGAAAAAGAGCTCACCCTGCTACCTATGGGATTTGTCCTACATCGATTTGTTTTTCCTAGAGAAAAATCTCCAAATTACTTTCATTTTTGCCACACCTAAGCCATTTCTCAATAAATTTTGAAGTAACATGAACTACAAAAGTACGTGAATGAGAACAGAGATTTCAGTTTGTATAAAGGATTATAAAAATTATCTAGTAGTGACTTCACTCGTCGAGACAATTATTTTTTCCAAATGTTGTGACAGTCATTTTACCCTGCAATACGTTCCATTAATTTATCAGTTAGTATTTATGAAAATACATATTTTTTGCTGCCCGATTTACCTATATGCCCGATCATAATGCACTCTTCACCCTTTGAATCACAGCCTCAGCATCTTGTTTACAAAATCTATAAGACCTTGGTGAAAACAATAACACAAGAGAAGACTTACTACTTCCAATTGGGCGGCAGCACTCTCTTAGTCTTGTAGTAGCGAGCCAACCTATGGATTCTGCTTTCAATCAGAATCAGGCGGAACTTGGCATCTTTATCCTTGAAAAGAAAGTTACATTACAACCAATCACTACTTTGACTTCTCAATGATGTGCAATTCAGATGATTTTTAACAAATTAAAAAATCCACAGCTACTGCTACAATCTCCACATTCCCATTACCAAAGTCTGATGAATACGGTAAAATCAGACCAGGACCAGAAATGTGGTTTAAGCAGTGCTTTTAAGATCCTTTTCACAAACAAAGACCATACTCCTTTATCAAAAAGCCTCCCCAAGCCCCTAACTTCACTCAAAGAGGGTGGCTACAGGAAGCACACTAAGAGTCTTTGCTTTGTCAAGTTGTAAATATAAACTACTGTATTATTTGGAAAAAACAAACATACAGAGTTACCGACTTAAATTAGCACTCACCTTTCTGTTTCTCTCAAGATGTTTGCGAACAGCAACAGCTTTCTTAATCAAGTGATAAAGATCCTCTGGAAGGTCTGGGGCCAGTCCCTTCGATTTAAGGATTCTCAAAATTTTGTTGCCAGTAACAAAGCGAACCTGGGCAACACCGTGGGAATCCCTCAGGATCACACCTGAAACAAACATTTACACCTCACACTGAAAAGAAAAACCTTACTCAAAAAAATATTGTGAAGCCAACCTTACAGTTACAAGATATGCAAAAAAAGTCTTCTCTAAATTAAAAACATTCCTGGTGGGAACTGTGAACAAGTGGTAGGCAACAAGTGAGCAAAATACAACTTACAAAAGCCAAAGCACTTTATCAGATAGCACTTAACAGTCCACTACCCCCCCAACACATTTAGGCAGGTAACACATTACATGCTACAGTATTACTGGGAAATTTTCTACAGGACTCATTAAAACCAGGTATTCAATCACCCTTTTCTCTACGGTTAACAAAGATATCACAGACATCTTTACTCTAAAAAAATGTACTGTACCATAGGGATCATTAATACTGTCAGGATTAAAAAAAAAATAATTCACATAGCACCTAATTACACTGCATAGCTCATGACCATACAAAGTTGTAGCATGCATACACTTAAACAGAGCTCTAGAGGGGTCCAAACTACTGACAACTAGTCTATGCAGCTACAGTGCCTGGCTCAGTAAGTTCGTAAACACAGGGCTGCCGACATTAGAGATGAGATGTCAAGTATTTCTCAGAGAAACTGCAGAGTAAACTTCCCTATAACAGATGTTAGCGGCCATTCCAAAGGACAGGTTATAAGACTAAACAGGTGCTTCACATCTCCTGCTTGGAAAAAAAAAAAAACCTCAACTATTTCACCAAATATGCTTCTTTCAGGAACGAGGCATATTACATTTCTAGTGGTATCGATACAGTGAATACATAGGTACATCAGGAAACCTGTATTTTCTTAGCATGTTATTTAACATAGGCTGAAGGAACAATTACATTACTACAGTCACAAAAACATGTTTTGTTTCCATTTAGGAGTTATTAATAAACGTTACCAATTTGTGAGGGAGTCAGGCCTTTTTTAGCCAGCTTGTAGATCTGTTCCTTTACATCATCAGAAGTAAGTTTCAGCCACTAAAGAAAATTAGGAAAAAAAACAAAAACAAACAACTATTGAACACTGGTTAATAAAAAAGCATAAGCTAATGATATGAAAGCTTTTTATAAAATAGTAGAAATAGATGCTTTGTAATGCTTGAAAAAACAATTAAGAACTGAAATTCTACTTCTAATTATATAGAAACTTTTTTACATATTATGAATCTATAGTGCTAGCGAAATATAGCAGGGGAAGGCAGAGGTGAAGGAAGAAAGCCTCTGTTTAAAACACCCCATACAGCCTCCAACCAGCTGTTTTATTACCAGTTTACTTTAATGGCCACACTGGAAGCAGAAATACAAATTTACAGGGAAAAAAATCACTGTTATTGGAAAGGAACTTTTTAGTTAGGCCTTTGACAGAAACGCGAAATTGAGAACCACTTAGCCACCTCTTAGTAAAGCACCTAGAGAGGTTAGTGAAAACCAGACTTAAGGTACACAAATTAATTTATAAATGAAAGAAATTAATCTAGTCAGATAGGACTGTGCCTTTTCTATTACTTCTACAATTATTAAGGGGAAGAGAACACCAACAAGCTAGATAACCCTCGCTCTTTCAATGAGCCACAAAACCTCCTGATTTTTTCCCCATTTTAATACTGTCACAGTACAAAACAAAAAAGCACAGCAAAAAATATATTTGCAAGTGTGCTATACATTACAATTCAAAACAGAATACAAATAAAAATAAGCAAAAAACCCACAGGGTTTTTTAAAACTATAGCATTTAAGCATACTAGTAATTATTAAACTGTTTAACCATCAGCAGTACTTCAAGCAGCTTCATGTTATCTTACTTTAAATTGTATCTCTTTATTTTCACGTTTTGTGCTTATTTAACTTAATGTCTCCATTTAACTGTTTTTCAGTACGTGCTTTTCAACGTGCATCACAAATTGACATTTCTGCCAACAGATAGATCCTCCAAACCACAGTCTTGCAAAGTAAGACAGATTAAGCAACTGCTCGTTTAGCTGACAGGTAAGCCTTTTAAGCTGAAACACCCTGAATGAACTAAGGGCGTGCTGAACTAACTTAAGTTAGTGCTCTGACCTGCAAATTACTGTTGTAAATATTTTAGTAAACAATCGGTTTAGTCCACGATGGCAAAGGCCAAACTCAAGTGTGAAAAGAGCAATTTAATCTCTAGGGATTATCATCATACAGACTAAAAGCAACTGAAGTAGCACTTAAATAAACGGGGGTACAAAGAGGAAAAAAGACTTGTTTTGCCCAACAAATCATCTGGCCAGGAAATAACACTTGCTTCCTCAGTAGCCTAAAGACCATAGACTAAGGTAGCATTTTATCAGGCCACAATTTAAAAATGATACCACAAAACATTACAGGTCTCTTCATTTTGTTTCTTTTCCTGTGTATTGCTTAGCTGCACTATGGGAACCGGACCCTGCACCAAACGCCACTCAGCAGCCACCCGGGCCCGCCGAAGCGCGCACGGGGTAGGGAAGTTACTTACCGTAGGCACGCTGCGTCTGTAGGGCAAGGCTGACTGGGACAAGCCCTTTCTGTGGGGAAGAAGCAGATCACACGCTAAGCGGAGCCGGACAAACTAGACTGCCGCCTTGACCCCACCACAGAGCAGCCTACTACAAGCGCTTCCTGCAGGGCCGCGTCGAGCCTGCACGGCCGAGGCCTGCGGCCTCCCTCCTCGCCTGCAGACAGTGCCGCCACCAGTACAGGCCGCACCGGGACAGCACCGGGAAAGCACCGGGAAGAGGAGCCCGGCAACCACAACCGTGCCCCTGCCCGGCGCCAGCTAAGGGAACCCGCTCCTCAGCGCCGGCCTGAGCCTTTCCCCACCCTGCCGCCATATCTCCACAGCCGCCAGCCTCCCCCCCGCCCCCCGCCATCAACACGCGCGCCGCATTGCTCCTGCAGCAGCCCTTCTGTTCCCACACCCGCCCACGGCGCCCTATTATCACCCGCAACAGCCTCAACCCGGCCCCATATCCCAGCCCCGGCCCCTTACCCGGGAGCGTGCATGCGACCCATGATGGCGGCGGCAGAAAAGAAGGAGCGACGCGAGGCAGCGGCCCTTCCCGCCTCACTTCCGGAGGAAGGGGCGTCCCCGCGCCGAGCCCCGCCCCGCTCCCCCAGCCAATCAGCGCCGGCAGGGCAGGGCTGCGCACGCCGTCAGCCGAGGGTCCGGCGTGCACCGCGCTCCCGCGCGCGCCTGGCGCTGTGAGGGGCCGCGCTGGGCCCGGTGCGGCCCGGCCCCGCCGCCAGGGCGGTCAGCAGCGGCGGGCGGCGACCGCCCTCCCCGGCACCAACGAACAAAGGAGACCAGCACACTTTTTTTTTTTTTATTTTTCCCCCAGAATAGTGTTTAATGTACTTACAGGACAGTTACGGAGTCACATTTAACCCGACGGAGGGCAATATTGTACATCTTTATTAACGAGCTCGTTTAATTAAAGTATTTGGTTCTTACAGATATAGAGACAAAGGGAGGGAAACTTTGCTCTCGCTGAATATCATCACCTGCAGCACTACCTCAGTCACAGTGTGGCAGCGAGGCGCCCAGGGAGGGATGGCGGCGGTGCCAGGCCCCGCAGGAGCCCCCGCCTTAAGGCAGGTGAGGGTGAGCTCTACACAGCACGAGTTGTAAAAAATACAGAAAAGGACTTTTTAATCAAAGATCGCACATGCTTCCAGAGACAGGTAGCTGTAGATCATAAAAAGGCAGTAATAAAAATTTCAGTGCAAAGTTCTAGGTTAATAGAGAAAAGGAAGAGGTCTTAGCGCAAGCTGTTACTCCGAAATACCAAAACAAGGTCTGTATAGACAATTATATTCCTGACTGCATAAAAGATTTTTTTTCTTTTCATTAAACAAGATACAAAAAGCTGTTAGAACTAAGTTTTCAAGCTACTTAGTGTACTGGTATATTCTACCCCAAGTGAATATTTTCCTCTTTTTCACATCCATTTTTTTTTGTATGCAGTATATTAAAGTCTTATTGCAACAATCACTTTTTTTTTCTTAATTGAGAATAGTGCAAAGAGGTGCAAGCTGGGTGCTGTTCCTCTACACGTGAGGAGAGGCCAAGGCCAGATCCCACAGACAAAATAAAATCCATGACCATAAAGAGCTTCAGCCAGTGACTATTTTGAAAAGGAAGGGAAAGGCACAAAATGAGTTAAGCTATGAAGAAGATTAAATCAGAAGTCAGGACAAGTGCTAACAATAATACAGTACAATACATTTTTTTTTCCAGAGTCCAGACAACTGTTAAAACTGCAAATCATTTCTTAAATGATTTTAGTTTATTTGTATTTTGTGCTGTAAGACACTGTGCTTTAATAGCAAACTGCAAAAAAGGCAGTACATATTGCTTTCATTTTATTTCACAATGGAACGTTTCACAAAAACAGTAGTCTACTTTCCTGTGTTTAAGTGACTTGTGATTCTAATGATGGAATGGAGTTAAGTCTCAAAAGCATCAAGTGAGCAGGAAATATATCTAGTTAGTTATATAGTTTATTATTTACAGGCTATATACTAAACGAAAAATATGCAGAATATGCCTAATAAAACTGGGATGTGTTAGCGCCCATTCATATCAACCCAGTTTCTAACATTCAAGATATTCTTAGCTTCTTAATTGTAATAATACCTACAAAGTTGGACCGTGACTATTTTAGGCACCAGGAGATTCAAGTTTACTTCTCCCTTCTGTATTGAAGGGAGATTGGTCAGTAGCAGGGGAAGGAAAAATCGGATTATAGGTTTTTATAGTGTTAGGTAGAGAGAAAACTTTCCCTGTATTGTGTCTTCGTTCATAGTTGCATCTTTTACTTTAAAATTTTGCTCTAGTCATAGTCAGTGGTGATAGTCTGTCTTGCTTCAAGATGTAGTACTAAAGAGCAGTGTGCAACTTCATAGCTTTGTTTAGACAGAACATGATCATCTTAAAACAGAGTAAGGTGAATAAAAAGGCTACACCTGTAGTGCAGAAACACCTAATTAAATACCCAGTGATATTAACAGGAGATAGTAAGTGACATTTGTTTTCCACTGTCACAATATAGTTCAAATCTAATGTTCCTTGGAATGAAGTACTTTTAGTGGAATTAATTCTTACTGGGAGTGAGAAACAGTGTTGCTGTAAACTGTTAAAAAACAGTGACCAAGTTCCTCTCTCAAAGCTGTTAATGCAACTCATTTCTGGCCTGCAATGCATCCAGCAGTTGTGCTTTTTAACTAGAGGCCCTCCTTTACCTGGAGGTACAGGTGCAAATGCCACTTTGAATTAAGACATTTCAGAACACTGAGAAGCTGGGCACATTTCCTACAGCACCACATTCAGCCAGCCTTCATTCAGTTTTTGGAGATCATGGGTAGAAAAAAAATTATATAAGTTGCACTAACTATGAAGATCAGTGTAAGTGATGTTACTTGTAAATAAAACATGTCAGGAAGAGGCTTCCAGTAGGACCTGCAAGGTATCAAAATACGACAACGTTTCCCCTTTTTAAGGAGCTGAAAGTGAACTAGAAATTTAAATACCAGAAATGAGGTAAAAGAGAAGCATTTGAGTTATAAGGCACCATTATTTACAACTTCCATTATTGGCACTCACTCCAATAAGTCTTAGACAAGCATGAATCTGGGATTAAATGCAACGCTAAGAAATTTTTCCAGCCCTTCAACCTTCATTTCTACAGGTGTGTGTGAAGCCACCAAAATTTTACCCATCGCTGCTTCTGTGATGTCTAGTTAGCAGTGGGAATGTAATCCTAAAATGTCATTTCTTTGATGTTCTCCAGCATCATGCCATGGATGACAACACAGGTAACAAATTAAAAGTAAAAATGCACTATATCCACAGGCCTAATGATTAAGTTATGGTTTAACCAACCAGCAAGGTCAAACTGTTCATCTCACTTTCATGGATGGTTTAAAAACCCCTTCCTTTACCTACAGCTCAAACATTTACAATGATTCTTTGATAATATCGCATAAGCTTAAACCAGGTTTTCTAGAAATCCTCCAGATTAGGCTACATGAACATTGGTCCAACATATCTGTTGAAATACAGAGTCTCTTATTTTAAGATGTACAAGTTATCTTCAAGTAGGAAGATGCACAAAGCACAAGTGAATACAATAGTTCTGGTCTTACTCAGGTGTAGAAACGAGTTCACAGATAGGGTACAGCAGTTAGTCGATACCAGTTAACAGTCTCCTTGCTCAAGTTGAAGTCCTTTAGTGAGAGTGTAATTCCACCCAAGAAAAAGTTCTCACGTAATGATTCTGCACTGAGCACACTTAACTGCAGTTCTCTCTGTTTCAGAGTCTCCATGCTATATCCACTGTACACAAGCTAGAAGATAAGAAGTCAAGAATTTTTTGGTTATCCAAATGAAGTTACACAGATTGCCCTTTCTTCTGACTGGCTAGCCACTGACAGATGTCTTAACTGACTGTCTTAACTTATGACCATTCAGTTTGTCTGTTTCTCAGAGGACTGGCTGAAGTAAATCCATATCTTATTTTGTGCTCCCAATGATAAGTGTTTAAAAGGACCATCGTTTTTAGACGGAAGCACTGTTTACGTGCCAAGGCTTCTTAATTCATTGTTCTCCACATTATGAATCAATTAATCCAGGGCAGGGGGGATCTTTATTCCTTCTCCTCATCACTTCTTAGAGTCAGCGTGAGAAATTTCTGCTTACTTGTAATAGTACATTTATCTACCTAGTTGCTTTGGGTTTGTTTTGGTTTTTGTTTGGGTTTTTTTTTTTTAAACAGAGCACAGAGTTTTTGAAACAAGTTTCTTTTATATATCTTAGCAGACTTTTTTAGACAATATTTTAATTGCTGCTTAGAATAAGAGACAATAGCAAACCATAGGGAGTTACTACATAAATTTTAACGTGCCATTTCATTGAAAGTTGGATTTCTTGTCTTCCGGGAGATTTTGGTTTTCCGTTTGGATGTTTTGTGCGTATCTGGAAGTAAGTATGTTTTTACATAGGGATTTGGATCTGCACCATCTTCTGTAACCTACAATCCAAAACCAAGACAAGTTAGAAAACTAGTTAGTGCAAGACTAGCTGCATATTTATTTTCAAATATCTAGAATTTGCAATCATGCTAACCAAGCAGCAGTTAATTAAGTTGGCAGTTGGAAAATTTGGAGCAAGATAGTTCTACCATTTCTGCATCAGTCTAAGTCAAGAAGGTAATTGACAAAAAGGAAAGAGTTTTTGGCAGTGAGCTCAGTATCTCTACTTACCAGGTCTTTAATGTGCATCACCATGATAAATAGAGTGCTATTTCTGTATGATATGGAGAGCTTCACTTCTCCTCCCACTTTGCCTGAGGCAGGACTTGATGGACTTGCATCTGAAAAAAAATACACAATTATTTCCTCTGTAATACTTGTATATTTTCATCAGTACTACACTGACTTATTATACAAGGGTAAAAAATACAAGGCCTTAGACCAAGTTCAGTTTCTGATTTTGTTTCTAGTTCCCTAATAAGAGGGCAAGGCCATAGGTTTTAAAGAATTTTGCATTCTACTGTAAACCAACTTGGGGGTTTAGAGTAAAAACTGGAATGAGTTAGTCAAGCCATAAGCAAGCCCAAGTGATCACATACATTGTTGCAATTTTTAGCATGTTTTTATTTCATTGAAACTGTACACAGGCACATTTGGAAAGACAGTGATGCAGACCTTTCAATGAGGGAAAACTACAGTTAATTAAAAAAGATTAAAAAGAAAAATCACATTGTAAAGGTGTCATACTATAGTCATCCTATTTATAAACACCCCCCAAAAACATTACGCACCTGTAGGTCTGGCTATTCCATCTATTCCTTCCACTTTTTCATCACGAAGTAATGGATGGAAAAAAGTATAAACAAGATCACACTAAATTTGGAAGAAATATTACATATTAGTTAAGAGTTAACAAGCACCAAGGTCTGAAAACTTGCACTGGATTTGCTTAAGTTACTTTAACTCACTTCTGCCACCTCTGAAGAACTGTTCATCAGACTCTGTATATAGCTGTTGAGTTCCACTTTTCTTTTAGCTGCTACATCTTTTATATGTGTTCTTCCCAGAACCATCTTATTAGGAAAGCTACAAGGGAAGAACAGGATAGAGTTTTCAGTTAATTTCTCTGAAGTAAGTACAGTTAGATTTCATTGTCATTTCCATCCTGAAGTGCTGACATCCTTTTTTAATGTCAGTTATGAGTCAAAACACAGCATGCTAATAGGTAATGACATTATAGAAGGGCAAGGAAACATTTATAGGTAATTGTTATAAATGATACAACACACAGACTAAAGACACTGAGTTGCTCCTCTGGCTCTCCTCTGTAAAACTTAGAGACAACAGTTTTCTCCCTTAGTTGCCAGCTTTGAGGTCTAGTTTGCCCCTCAGCAGTTTTTTCTCCATTTTAAGCTATTTCTTCCTCCACCCAGCTGGGAGCAGTTTTGTTGCTTCTGTTACAATAGTGATGAGCGAGTTTGTAACATACCCTGGTAACTTCCAAAGAGGAAAGAGAATGCCAAGTTTGTTGTGCAGCTCCTGGAACTCATCAAATGTTCGAAAGACAAACGTTGGCTCAACTTGCCCTTCTCTCAAAACTCTCACTACATAGATCTGCCCAAAACACAAAAAAAACAAAGATAAGAGTAGTAACAATATTATAGAACTGACTTAATGATATAATTTTCTTGACAATTAACTATTTCTACTGTGGTAATCCTTCTCCTGCATACATATCCCAGTATCAGAATTTGCATTTCATAGTAGAGTTAATTATAAATAGCCCTACTATAATGCAAAGTAGCATCACATGATCTTCCTGTAACATAGATCCACAATGGACAGGGGGATAAAGGCTAAGCTGTCTGCATTCTCCCTTCTAAGCCTCACTGTAAGTTCATACCGTATAGCAGGTATACAAAATTTTAACACATCCGTGCAGGATTACATCTAGACATGTATCTGTGGGGCCAAAACTACCACAAAACTTTTTGTGCGTGGTCTATGGAGGAAACTAATGCCCACTTTTTTTTTCAATCTAATTCTCTGAAGATTCCTAAGGATTCCACTTCTAAAGTGTTAGCTTGGTGGGCAGATGCAAGCGTACTGCATTATACAAAAGGAATTTTTAAAAATACTGGGGGAACGGTCCCAGGATACGGGTATTCACATTAAATGTAGGTTGAGAAACTGCACAGAAAATTCAATTCAGTGAACTCATTTTATGGGCAGATGAGTTAAACGTATATTTTAAAAAATGTGCAACTGGGAAGAGGTTTAAAAATCTGACAGAAGGAGACTACATCATCTTAACAGTTTTCTGGAAGGGGCTGTTTTGGCTTAGACCGGGAGTGCTGAAATATATTTATAATACAGTGATTCAGTACAAAGCTCTTCCTCACTTCTACCGTTGTTCAGCTTTGTTCTACCTTCCCTAGCTGGTGTCTTACCAGATTAAGACATTTACAGCAAATACAACTTAGAAAGAGATGTGCATTTGCATATATCAATATAGCTTACTTTTTAAACAACCTGAGAAAAATGTAACGAGCTGACTATGCTAGGCCAACAAACAGCAGTAGAGAAGTACAAGAAAAAAAAAAAAAAAAGATGGTAGCACATCGGCATAGGAATACAGATATTAATACAAGTCAAAGTAACTTGTAACTTTGTACACCAGGTCTATCAGAATCCTGAGGGCAAATTGTAATGCTTGCTGCCTCGAGCGAGACCGACGAGGAGTGCATTAATACAGGAAATGATGCTTTTACTTAGGAGGAACAAATACAACTTTAATAGAAGGTCAGAACAAAACCAGGGCGTTTGACTTAATGGCGCCTATTCAGGAAGGAGCTGTTTTACAGAAGGTGGCTAAATAAACCCATAAACCTGACTCAGATCCCCATTTTAAAAAAAATCGTCTCCACCAACACTACTTCTGTCCTTTCTGCTTCTAGGTCCTTTTCAAGAAGTGTCTTCGTTTTGAAGAATATTATTGGATGCTAAAAATACTAATCTGTACTCTGGCACTCCTGTGGCTGGTTTACCCTGGCCAGCAGCTAAGCACCCACACAGCTGCTTGCTCACTCCCACCCCCTCACCAATGGGACAGGGGAGAGAATAAGAGCAAAAGCAAGAAGACCCGTGGGTTGATATAAAGACAGTCCTTGGGAAGGGAGGTGACGCAAAGACAATCTCTCACCACCTCCCACAAGCAGACCTGTGCCCAGCCAGTCCCCAGACAACAGCCACCTTGGAAAATACACCCTCCCATCCCCCGCTTTCTTATTTTACCCCCAGTTTTTATTGCCAAGCATGACGTTATATGCTATGGAGTATTTCTTCGGCCAGTTTGGGACAGCTGTCCCTGCTGTGTCCCTTCCCAACGCCTTGCCCACCACAGCCTACTCACAAAGTGAGTAGGGGCAAAGTGGAAGAAAAAGAGAAAGCCCTGACACTGCACAAGCATTGTTCAGCTGAACCAACCATGTGTTATCAACACCGCTTTAGTTAAACAACCAAAACACAGCACCGTGTGGGCCACAATGAAGAAAGATAACTCCATCCCAGACAGAGCCAATACAACTCTGTTCTTCTCCAAGAAGCAAGCAAGCTAGCCCGTTCCCAGTAAGATCTAGATTTCAATTATGGGGTTTGTTTTTACTTTCAAGTCATCCACAGTGGGGCTCTATCTTGGGTTTCAACATTGGTGTAGGTTTTTAGGCTCCCATTACAGTCAATGCAGTCAGACTTCAGAGAACTCTTCAGCTCATCCTAAATCTGCCATTAGTGCCTAACTGAATAATAAGTATCTACAGCTGTATTTACTAAATCTCTGTCAATAAAGGGAGCCTAGATATCTACCTCAAAGCTAGCTACTTAAGGCTAAACAAGGCAATTTTCTTCTGGACTAATTATCTGTAGAATGTATCTTGTTGGAAGAAAATGAATGGTATCTTCACTGAGCGGAAACAGATTCCACATACTTACATAGTATTTATCTGGGTTATATCTCTTCTGGTATGTAAACACAGACACTTGTTTGATTCGACCATCTTGTTTAAGAGAATACGTTTTAGCAGAAAATGAGAGGATGGGTTCATCATTAGAAGGTAGACCTGAGAAACGCAGCTGAGCCAAATTGTGAATGAAGAAATTAAACTTTGTGGCAACACTTCCCAGACTGGATTCAATCAACCTAGAAAAGAAAAAATAACAAAAAACACAAGAGTGGTTCTGTCAATGAATCAGACTTCAGTCTAAGAAAAATAAAAAACAATTTCTTACTGACAGAGAAACAGTTTTTAAACTGTGATCGATGGGCTACGTAAATAGCATCGTATCAGCATTTAATAGAAGATTCAGTATCCAAACTTTGGAATAGGTTGTTATCCAGGAAGTGAAGGCTTTCCAGAGTTGGTAAAATAAACACCTGGAGTACTGCGTCCAGCTTTGGAGCCCTCAGCACAGGAAAGAACATGGACCTGTTGGAGCGAGTCCAGAGGAGGGCCACAAAAATGATCAGAGGGCTGGAGCACCTCTCCTATGAGGACAGGCTGAGAGAGTTGGGGTTGTTCAGCCTGGAGAAGAGAAGGCTCCAGGGAGACCTTATAGCAGCCTTCCAGTACTTAAAGGGGGCTTATGAGAAAGACAGGGACAAACTTTTTAGCAGGGCCTGTACGATAAGACAAGGAGTAATGGTTTTAAACTGAAAGAGGGTAAATTTAGACTAGATATAAGGAAGAAGTTTTACAATGAGGGTGGTGAAACACTGGACCAGGTTGCCCAGAGACGTGGTAGATGCCCCACGCCTGGAAACATTCAAGGTCAGGTTGGACAGGGCTCTGAGCAACCTGCTCTAGTTGAAGATGTCCCTGCTTACGGCAGGGGGCTTGGACTAGATGACCTTTAAAGGTCCCTTCCAACCCAAACCATTCTATGATTCTAAACTGCATGCATATTATTGCAGTCTCCCCGTATATTTAAAATGAAGTACAATGGCACATTTTGTAACACACAGCAACAGCTCAGTTCAGTGTATACACACCCCCTACTTGCAACACTGGAGCATCACCTCTCCCTCCCTCCACAGTGTGCAAAAGCACTTTTTGAAAGGGATAACTTCTTTAAAATGCATTACAAGGTTTCCATCATATACACTACTGTTAAGCAATTTAGGATGTATTCAAAATGCAAGTCTCAAAACTGCGAGACAGAATGATCTACTCTCAGTATTTCAAACGCATTTTAGCACAAGGTTAGTCTTAAAGGCAAAGTATTTTAGCACAAGCATAAATCTTGTATGAAACTGATCTTATTTATATTGTTCGCTGGTTAACTGATATTTTATGATTGTACAGTATAACTATGCAACTTCTACAGACATGTTTGTGAACATCCCTAGTACATTTTTTTCATAGCAGAGGGTGACGCTGGGAGATATTTTAGTTTTCACTTATCCAGTACCTCGTAAAGAAAATGGTAGCTTCTGCATCTGTTGTTTGGGGCTGGAGAGCATCCTGGACATACTTCAAGTCCTGAACCCCACTTAGTTCTGGTAACCCAGAAGAAAGCATCTGCAAGAAATTAAAATTTACAGTTTTAATGCAATAAAACAAATATGATTTTACATTGAAGTGACTAAAACTTAGACCCTCAAACTCATTTGAAGCTGCACTAAATTGCTATGTGCTAACAGCAATAGCCAACAATTACTTATAATCAGCAGTTATTCACCATTTATGACAAATTAAAAGCAGTTAAAAACACTTTGCAGTGTAATTTACAGTATCATCTGAGTTTTGAGTTTTCAGGAAACACACAGGTAGTAAAAAAGCTTAAAAAAAATTCCAAAATACAACCTTCCTAATAAGTACATCTGATGTTTCTGGCTTTTGAAAGCACGCATTAAGAGTTTCTGCAGTATAAAAAGCATAGCATTTAATACAACCCAACGTGACAGATCTAGCAAGTTTCAATTGAATTTAATAAAATGATTACCAATGAAAGTAGATTAAGGAAGAGGTTTGCATGTTTTCTTATCAAGTTGTAAGCTTGACAACAGAGATCCACGAACAACTGAAAGCGAATAGTGGGTTTTTCACCACCATTAATGACATAAGCCATATCTGATGTTAGCACAAAAGGAGCTCGATCCCTGTTCAAAGAGCACAGAATTCATAAGTTAATTATAAGGTCTATTTGCTGTGTCATGTGCTTCCTCCTCCCCTCCACCCCCCACCCCGAGGTAGCAATATTAAATAATCCATTAATGCCATTTTACTTTTTTGGGTTGGGTTCAGCTGCTTAGTGCTATCTCAGATTCCCAGCACATTCACATGGTACTGGACTTACAGAAGATCTCCTGGAGCAACACTTGGAGGCCAGGTTACTTTATAATGCCTTCCACCCCTCATTGCTGGAAGCCATTACACCCTAAAGCAAGTGTAATGACTATTATTATCACCTGACTGAAACATAACTCCTCTATCCTGGATATAGATTTTCTTCCCCTACACAGACGAGTAGTAAATACAAACTTGCTGTTCACTGTTTTCTATAACATTGACATTCACTACTGTTTTTATGAGCCAGAGTCTGTTCTCATTTGTTTCGCACGCAGATATTCAGATGACACAGAGGTTCTGGCACTCAATTTCTCATTCACTGATAAAGTTTACCTAACAAGCATGCAATATATAATTGCATGAATAGAGGTATAAAGATGAAACTATACTACAGTTTTATCCAATATTCCTGGAAAAGTATCACACCAAGATTTGTGTTAGATATAAGGCTCCCAAATACCAGTAAGTAGTTACATTAATCTTTTCCTGTACCAAAATAGTTGGCTTTCATAACTATTGTAAAGAAATTCCCATTGAGATTTGCCAAGTGTGTATAGCACAAAGTTCTTCAGTGCTTCCAAACTGCATTTACTAAAGTTAAATGATGTTTAGGAGACCAAATTCTTTGTTTCATTCTACCAGTAGCTAGAACAGTAGTTTTACTTGAAAGCTATGCCTATGTGCTTTGACCTAAAACAGTTCCAGAGATCAGAATATGGAAATAGGAAGCTGGAGCCTTTTCAAAGTTAATTCTATACATGTAAATTTGAATGCATTCTGGAAACTCTGTGGTTAAATTGGAAGATATTGGCTTCATAGTGAGAACAGCAAATAACAGGAATTTAAAAGTTAATGCTTAGAATTATAATGCTTATAAAAATATCCTAAAAATCACTTCATTCTCTACATTGCTTAGCTACAGAAAATACCTTTTAAAGCTACCAAACATTTGCGCGTGACCCAAAAATTTTCCAAAGTCAATGTGAAACATATGCCCTGTGTTTCGGAGCATTATGTTGTCATTGTGGCGGTCACAAATTCCCAACACATAAGTTGCTACACAGCATCCTGCACAAGAGTAAATGAAGTTTTCTGAAGCCTGGGAAGGAAAGAAAAAAATGAATTGAGATCAAATATCAGTGGGAAAACAGCATTCATGCAGTCAGCAGTCAATCTTGACATGCGTAAAATCCAAGCCAGACACAACAGGCCTTAAAATTTGTTTTTTCCAAAATAGCATTCTTCAAACAGAGAGCTTTGCAAAAATCTCTAGATATCACACTTTCCAGAAAAATATGTTGTTTTGTTTTAAAGAAATAAACATGTTAGCAGAGAAAAGAAAGGGGTACAAGACTTATTTCCAATGTGTTGTAGAAGTGTTTTAGCCAAGAGAACACATTTTATTTTTTGAATCCCATGTGCTTGTATGGGAAGAGACCACTGCTCCTAACCACAATTAAGAGCAGCCACCATTCCTCCCTATCTTAAGTCTAAAGTACACTTTTTCTATATCCAGTAAAAACTCCTGATATGAATAATGAGAATCCATCTGGCCAGAGTACGTTACATAGCTACTTGTTCTCCCAGACAGAAAAAAAGGAGTTGAAGACAAATCTTTTTCAAGTATATGAAAAAAAATTAAGTTTCCTAAAGATATAAAACAAAAATTTCAATGGAAGATCTGGAATAAGAATTTCATTCCTTCATAAGATGGTATTTATCCCTGTTAAAAGATTTTTCAGAAGAGTAACACTGAAAAAAGTTACCTTTTCATATTCCTCCTCTGTAGGATTATACTTTCGCAACCATTCTGCCAGAGGCTTGTCTTTAAAAGAACCTGTCACTCCATATTCCACTTGAATTTTCCTAAGTGTATCTGAAGCAGGAACAAGCTCTACCATGCCTTTATATAAAATACAACAAAGTGTATTTAACCATCTCCTTAAGTTATACTGCATTTTCATTATTCAGTAGAAACTTTCTTGACAATGATGGCTTTTATATTCTTAGACTAACTTCTTTCAAAACCCAGTTAGGTGTAAAAATAGTGCTATTAGTCTACTAAACATTTCCACAGACTGTATGACAAAGCATACTACGAAATGCGTGTAGCAATCCAAGGTAGGCTTACTTTACTACAATTAGTTATAGTTGCTAGAATGCACATATAAATTGTACTTTGAATAATTACTTTCTACTACATAAACTACTATTGGTCTATAAGCAATAACCGCAAAATATTTTGATGCTGACATTTCTCATACACTGACACTTAAGTAATCTAGTAACTTTAACTGCTGTCAAGTGTTAAAACAGACCAGACTGTTGCTCCAGATATAAGGCAGTGGGCTTTACATGTGGCCTGATTACTTAAAATATTTGTATAGCTAAACGATAAAAGGAAAACATTTATTTGATTAACAGAATTTTACTCCTATCTTGTCAAGAGCTACCAAAGGCAAATCTGTAATTTATATCCATTTTTCTTTTCTACTTTAATCCTTCAAGTACTTTAGGAATACTAATATTAGCAGCAACAAAAAGAAATGTAACATGCTATGTAATCAAGTCATCATTCAAAGTAGGAAGAAAAGCCATCTGTTTCTCTGAAAAGCAAGTCTTACATAAATAGAAGCTTTCTGCTTAGTTTTGCCAACCTAAAATTCCAATGTTTCCATGTATTTATGAGTTTTCATCATGCTGTTCTAGCATCTGACTGACAAAACATTTAAGTTACTGTTTATCCTCTTGTAGCTCCTATTGGTTAGCCCTAGAGAATTAGTGAAAACTAGCAAAAAGCATGTTCAAGGTGTAGGGCAGTTAGTACGCTCAAACTTAGAATTCTGTGACCTCATTTCAAATCTAAGAGACAGCCCCATATTGCCAAGGAACTTTTACCAGCATACAACGCTAATTCTGGAGGACAGTGTGTGCGCTTTACATTTTTCTTTTTTGCACATTTCAGTATAGGAATGATACTCCCTGACTCAACTGCAGCAGATTCCAAATACTTTAGAATTTCAGTTTTGACTTGAATACAGTCTTTCACTGTAACTAAACTTTCAGAATCAGGATTGCTATGGCACCATTATTTTCTTGTGTTGCAGTAACAGCATCAAGAGAAACCAGAGTTTTTATCATTATATTTACTTGTTTGCACCACTGTTCACTGACAACAGAACATATAAGAATCTCAGGACTCAAGAGGAGAAACATTTAAATGCAACTCAGCCATCAGGAAATTCAGAACAATTTAGCTTGCTATACTCTCCAGTACTGAGGTTCTTAGCAGGGAAGGCTTTTGGCTTTCCACTGTTTATTTGGCCTGTGTCTGCACAGAAATTTTTCACTATCAGTGTGACAAGAAGCTGACGTGGGGGAGCAAAGAATATAGGCAGCCTCTGGTTTTGCACCTCGGTCTTTTCCAGTTGAGAGACACTTGAAGATAACCATCCGTAGATCCAGTCCCTCCTGCAGCCAGATCTTATCCATAATTTTAATCATTTGTAAAGCCAACATATCTTGTCTCAGATCTTCTCCAACCTTAAATGGAAAAATAGACGTTAACTAGAGACATAATACACTATCAGCAAAACTAAACTTCACAGATTAATTGCTTTACATCTGTAGGAAGTGATACATTATGCTGCTTTCTTTCTCATAGCCACACACCTAAAAAGAAATAGGCTACATTTAAGCTTTCACATGCAGTAGACTTCCTTTCACATTTTACAACCCGTTCAGATGTTGGTTTCTACATACACAGGAACAAACTCACAAAATAACTAAGCTTATTGGTCTAGGCTAAAGCTATTTGATACCAATGAAACAGTGATTATAATGCAACTTTTGTTCTCCAATACACATGTAAGGCCTACCTTAAACATCACATTAATTTCTTCTCCCAGAGGGTCTGCATTTATCAGTGCAACTTTCAGTGGTACTGCATTGGAGCTGAAGAAAGAACATGCCTACAAGTAGATTTAGTGTTAATACTCAAAAAGGACTATTCCTGCTAGCCCAGAAAACAAGACATTCTTTCAACAAGCAGGTTTGACACACAATATGTCTATTCAGACTTTTAGCATTGCAATTGTGACAAATACGTGCTTCCTTTGAATAAAGAGCCCTTTGGCTGTTATTTGTTGCCTTCTTGTACAAAAGCCAATACTGCTGCAGAGTGATGTTTTTTAATACATTTTGAAAGGAAGACTGAGTAAAACATGGATAAATATTTTATCAGCAGCTTTTTTAAAACCTAGAATACATTATAGAAAAACATGTATCTGTACATTTCACAGTATTTTCTCATTTATCGGCTTTCAAGTATATACTCATGATTTAACAGTTACAGTTAAAAAGGAAAGCAAGACAAACTGTCTTTCTACACAGGATTAAATCCAGTGTTCACAGACCTTTAGGTTCTCAGTCATGCATGATGATGTAAATCAAGATTGTGCTTAGCAGATATTGTCAAACCTTGCAGAGTTCTGGAAAAATAATTTACCTGCTTCTCCTACATTATTACTTACTGGACTTTCACAATAAAATAAAGGTACCGTCTGCCTCCGTGGATTCAGTACATCTCTTGGACACAACCAGTAACAGGTAGTTTCACCTATTTCACAATATCTGCTAATTGTTTGAACTTTATAGACTTGGTCAATTTTGTCTTTTGATTGTTGCTGTAAAACAGGACTTTTTCCATGCACTTTGAATAGCCCCCTGCTTTACTATAACCAGGATTGTTGGTCTCAAAAGACAGTGTCTGAAGAAAAAGTTATTACAGGTATCTGTTTTTATAATACAAGGACCTTCATTGGTTTTCCACAAGTATTTGTATAAATTTTATCTTTGCTTAGCTAATTGCACTGCCTTGTTCAATCAGAATTTTTAATGAATGCCCTCCCCCCAACATAAAGAGCTTTCAAGCACTTCAATTGATTATTTTTTTCCTGTTTGTAAAAGCTTTGCCTATATATAATTTTTACAAAAATGTTTTGAAAATCTGAATGGAGCAGTACCTTAATATTTAACTCTTTCGCCACAAGACTGGGGTTGAGAGGCAAACGGCATTTGTTCTTCAAGAAAAATAACTGCACGCGTTCCATACCATTTTGCAAGGCAGCCTGCAGACAAAAAGAATATTCAGCTGATGTTTTCCTAACTGGAGCATCTACAGAAAACTTCTGGACAAAGTTATCCTGAAGCCAATTTTTTAACTGCTTGGTGTCAAAGGAATACGAGACGTTATAACTGCTGTTTTAGCTATTAAAAATACATAAGCCTAGCAGTACAACACTAATATCACACAAGTTTGTGATTTGCCCTTTTTTTTGACTGAACCAGATTATAGCATCCCACTCTATCAAACTGTAAGTTCATATAAGCATATAGACAGATATCCCATTCTTTTGCATAATGGAATCATTCTTCAGCAGCAATAGGTTTAAATCCAGTTCCAGTTTATTGTACACAGAAACTATCCTACTTTCTTACCCTGTGACCTCACACAATCTTATGTTTCAGATGACAATAAATTTGACAAAAACATCAACTTAAGCCATTAACTTGTTAAAATGCAGCACAATAGATGAATAGGTTTTCCTATATATTATACATAATATTTTATTGAACTTAGACTAAAAAGACAATTGAGTTGATTGTTCCGAGGGTATACTCAGTCTAATCTTACTAAAGAATATTAAAAATATGTACACACCTGCCGAGCAGATCCACTTGTTTGCTTTACTCTTTCTGCTACCATTCCAAAAAGCTGCACTAGTCTGGTCTGCTTCTCCAGCTCTTCCCTCAGCCTTTTTCCACAGACTGAAAGAAAAGCTCCAAGAATTTGCTCATACCTTACACCAAACTTTGTATCATACAGTGTATCCTTAAGAAGCCTGAAAATAAAGGATTTAAGTTAAGTTTTCCTGAGGAAAATATTGCAAATGATGCAATACTAAGAAATTAAAATATTTTAATGAACCAGTACTGTATATATATGAAGTTACTGATATAGAGGATATAAAAGCCAAGAAGTTTGTGCCTCATAAAGGCACTGTTTTTTCATAAAAAACTCACAGGATCTACATTTTGTATACTCTCCATAACATTCATTGTTATGAACTATATATTAAGAAAGAATATTTTTTCTGGAAATATTAATCTTATAGTAAACACATTATGTGAACAATGGAACAAATAACATCTTACCAATATAGGTAGTGTGCTATTCGAATGCTTCCCAGTGCCCGAGCCAAAAGAAATCTGACAAGAGCACTGTCAAGGTAGGTTTCATACTTCAATGCCTAAATACAAAGAAAATGAAATACATTGGGTCTGGAATTAATTCTAGATGAAGACTGAGATTTTATGACTAATGCACAGACAGCATCACCACAAATCCATAGGACAGTCACAGAGCAATTTACTCAAATTGTTTTCCATACTATACATGAAGGTTATTAAGTGTACAGGCATACAACTGCATTTCTGCTACTAGTAATCAGCAATTCCTTCACGTTTTCAAGAGCAAAAAATTTTTCAAATTTCAGTGTAGGCAGAAAGTCTTACCTGCACAAATTGAGGAAGGAAATCTGTTAACTCATCATCACTTAAGGTCTCTATCCAATTCACAGCTGTGTTTCGTACTTCCTGATCAGCAAACCTAGAAAGTCATCACAAATCCACACTAAGTTTATTCTGTTCAAGTCGTATTTTTTTCTTTCTTTTTTTTTTTGAGATCAGCTAGATACAAAAGAACCAATATAAAAATCTTTAACAGTTCAGTAAAGGACCTACAAGTCTGAGGCCCTTCATTACCTATGATGCAAACACATGTGTATTTACGACAAGCATACTAATATCTCAAACCTTCAGTCCTGATAGCTTGACTCTGTATCTTGCTCTACTCCTGTTGGAAATTATATTTCAGAATCCTAATCAAGTATTGCTACTCTTTCACTACATGACTTGGTTAATCCTACATGAATAAAGTAAGCATGCGTTCTTTAAAATTTTAAGGAAAATTAGCTTTTGCTACAAGAAATTCAGCAATATTTTCCACAAGAACACCACTCAATCTTTTACTGAAGAAAAGTCATTTAATGCACAACGCACACACAGACATTGTTTTTCTTACTTTGAGTCAAGTAGTTCCAGTGCAGCTAAGGGTGATAAAGGAGGCCACTGCTGAAGTAACAAATATATTTCTGGAAGACTCGCCCAGTCCCAGTGAGGAGCACTAACCAAAATTTTTGGTAGGCTACTAGTATGACTATGACAGTAATGTCTCTTCTCCCACAAAAATTCTTTATCTTCTTTTGATAGCCTGCAGACAAAAGCATTTCAGTTTATAACACACATTGCAGACCATCACTTGAATAACTCAAATGCTACTGGTCATTGTATATATACAGATGATTTAACACACAAAATGGAATGAAATTAGAACAGCTATTTTCTCCACAAAAGTCAAAATGAGTAGCAAAATAAAACCTCAAACATTATGGAAACAGTTGTTCAAAGTTATAATTTGGGCAGAAAAAAATAAGTTTTAGTGTAATCTGAAATAAACCAAAATGTTAATGTTAGTTTGGTGCAGATGAGTGGGAAAGCTTGCCAGAATAGCTTCCATGCCACATGAACAGCTACTGCTGAAACTGCCACGGCTCCCTGTAACCAAAGAACTGCCAAGCAGGAATAGGCATATACAACAGGCAGCCAAAAGGGTAGTGATCTTGTAACAGCAGAATATTATGACACCAGCCATAGAAAGCACAACTAAATTCATTAAGTCAGCACCATTATTTTGCAAGTCTAATTCAATCTCTTGTTTAATTCTCCACAGGTCTTCAAAATATACTAGAACCATATTAAAGAAATTTAAGAATAAGTATTGCATACAGTAGCCATAAATTGTCACATACAATTAGACCATAGCTAGAATGAGATGAACATACCCAATAGTGTTATCCTTGGAGAGAATGGCAAGGAGACGTTCTCTCAATGGTTTTTCTAATGTTTCTATGGAATGATGCACAGTAGCCTTTGCAGCTTGAGGAATTTTATATTCAATATCAAAAGGATGAGATGGGAAGTCAATCTAAAAAAAGAGAAGAAAAGATGTAAGTCCTTAAAAACAGTACAGAAAGCTCCCCCTTTCAGCAGCCTTGGATGTTTAGGCATCTGAACTCTTTAGTTCTACATATGTAACAGTTTTCAGATACTGTTTCCTGAGTATTTTTTTCTCTCTCAATTCTTCTACATAACTGTGGTCCTTTTAAATGTATGACAACTGTAGAGTAGCCCTCAGAAATGAAGTGAGGATGCTTAGAGTGGAGACTAATCACAGAACTATTAAAATCCACACCAGTGGTTTCAACCCAACCACCAACTCTGACCATGCCTTGGGACTGCTAAGCCATACCTGACAAGATGCCTTCTCTTCAGAGAGAAGATTGGACTCTGAATTTAGAATAAGAGGTGCTTATGTAAAGAAACTGGAATTGATTTTTTTTTTTTGAGTCTAGACAACTCCAATCTCAGCATACATTTCCATAGATTGCTTTTCAAAGATGCTCTCTCCCAGTACTGATAGCATGTACTACCAAGGCATCTCCAGTTTCTCTTACCTCAAGATAGTGATTCAATAACTGACTTGCATGCACTTACAGCAGCTTTCCATTCTTTGCCCTTAATGCTTAGTAATCACTATTCTGTAACATTAATTGATCAATTACCACTCATGTAAGAGTTACAAGTCACAATATTCAGACAAAACATAGTCAGATCAAGCCAGAATTATATATAACCTGCAGTACTATTCTTTCCATGTTTCCTTTCTTACTGGCCATCCCCGATGCATGTTGTGGGTGTGATGAGGTCCAGAGTTGCAACAGCTTTGTCCCACAAGTTAACAATCTAAAAGAAAAAAATGTATTAGTGTCACAATCTATTTACTTCAACGAGATATTAGTTATTAAAATACTATCTGGAGAAGATCAATGGTCACTACAAGGAAACAACTCTGAAATATTAGCATGGTATAGGAGGACAGTTCAAACTGAGTATGTGTTTCTGCTGCAGAGATAATACCTTATGACAAGTATTTCAACATTGATGTTCAGAAAAGAACATAGGAAATCAAACTGTACTAGCCAATACAGTTCAGAGCTTAAAAAAGGGAATTATGATCATCAGGTGTCCAGTGAATTTATTTCTTTTCACTGGATGTCTTCTGTACTTAAAGTCCTTTAAAAAGCTGCATACAGATTTTAGGTGGAAAAGGCAAAGGGAGAAGTTCAGTGCTGACACAGCTGACCCCACTAAATTAAGTGCTCCCTATTTCTTAAGGGAGAAAAGGAATACTTTTGCCTCTGAGGAATAAACTGAACCCATGCACCTTCTTACCTTCTCAGAAAAAAGGCAGAGGCATATGAATATTACAGACATCACGATTTGCCTGGACTTTCCACATTACTAGACTCTGCAAGCGCATGTCAGATGATGTTTGTATTTGCTAGTTGATTCCCAGTATTAATACTGTTTCCAACTGTAGAAAGGCAAAACTGAGGATACTTCATAAATCAGTTAAGTGCTGAATGTTATGCACAGAAAACTTCTATCAGTCTTTAAAAGTCAAAATGCAGCCTCAAAAGACTGCAAGCCTTTAGTATATGTGAAGGCCAAGCCTTTAGTATATTTTGAAAGACATTGTGTTTCAAAGAAAGAACTGAACCGTTCTTTATATGTAAATATTGATTAACTGGGAGCTTATGATGCCAATAAAAATTACAAAATCATGCCACTAAAGCATAGCTGAACAGCCTGTTCTTTTTAATAATTCTCCAGTTTAATATACTTGCAACAGCCTTCTGTCTTATCCACAAGTGAAGGTATTTTAAGCCATTCCACACACACTTCATCTGAAGAGATTTTAACTTGACTACAGATTCTTCCAAAGCGCATATATGACCTTCTATTCTTCCTATGTTTTAGTTAGCTACAAGTTTTAGCTCCTGCCTGCTACTGACGCTATTCTCAACTTTAACAGGAGTATTTGGCTCGTATCTTTAAATTAAATCCAGACCTAGGTAATTATGTAAACTGCAAGCAGATTAGACCACTAGCATCTCTACAGCTGCCATATACCGGCCATTCAGTAAACTCTGGTGCAGGACATTCTATTGCAGTGCTCTACATAAACAGCAAATAGGGTTTTCGCCCAAACTAACTACTATCAGAACACCATGCAGCATGAAGACAAGATAAATTTGCAATTCAAATCAAAACAAAAGCTATGTTTTCAATCAAATACTGTGAAATATGATATTTAGACAGGAAGGAGACTGAAATGCAACATTTAAAGAGAAGGCTGAAATAAACATCATTTATGAAAAGAAATCCAAGTTTCAGCACGCCATCTTTGCAATACAGAAAAGCCTAAACTCTTAACCACCCCCAAGCTGTTGGAATCGTCACCATAAAAAGAGGAAGCAGAACAAGTAGAGCCATATGTAGAACTAGAGGATGCAAACCACGCAGAACAGACATAAGCAATACATAGAAGTAACTGTCCAGGAAAGACCTAGTTGTCTTTCTGCAGCCTTGGTTGACAATTAAATAATTTAAGCTTCCAGGAAGACCTAGAAGTTAGAAGCACATATACTTAGGAAATCTTAAGTGTAAATCCTGAAGCTGTTTTGCAATTGTTTGATCACTTCTGCAACACCATGCCTAATTCTGGTATCTGTGGTTCAAATCTATTGGTTAATGCTTCACTGAATAGCTACCAAAGTGATAAGCATTTTGGAACACACTTCATAATGAAAGTTTCACGGACAAGGCAACTTGAACAAATCCAGGAACACTTAACTGAGGAAAGTTACAGTAGGCTTTGCATTCTTAGTGAAAAAGGTATAACAGGATCCAGCAGCTGTACTTGAAGGAAGGCCAGTTCAAACTAGAAGTATGCCGTAAGTTTAACACAGTAGTTAATTATCCCTTTATTTTAATTTTTTAAATAAATTCCGCTCTGAATCAAAAGGAATAATTTCAGAATATCCTGGGATCTCTATTACTCGGAAACACGTTGAAGGAAAAAGAAGCTATTTCTTCCAAGCTATGAAAGTGCACCTGTATTTTAAAATAGATTTAAATTTTAAAACATTATGTAGATTGTCTTCTTGGCTTATATATTACCACCCTATTATCAGATTTAGGAACTTTTAAAAGGAGTAAAGAAAAAACACAACATATCCAAAATGCTCCAGTTTGGCTCCTGCGTATGAAAACTTATGAAACAAGCAGCATTGAATATTTTGCAGCCAAGGCAAGGATGCCTCTAAAGAATAAAAGTAGAAATACTGCAGACCTTAAAGATTTTTTTTTTTCCTAAAAATTTGAGCCATCACCATATTTTGCTCTATAAACAGGATTGGGTGAAGAAAAGAGCTGCTATTTCCTATCTTAAGACAGCTTAAGGCAAAAGTGCTTCTTTCCCAGCGACCTGATGGAAGTACAGCACATTGTTTACCTGCTGTCAGGATTCTGTTGTTTTGCATTGCACTAGACACTGTTCCTGCTGAATCCAAGGCTTGCTGCAAACTCTTTTTCAAGTTGCATTCTCTATCACCACGGCTCATGAATTGGCTAATAACTGGCTGTTTACACTTCATCTGCTGAAATATATGTGAATACTGACTGAACTGCCTCTCATCAATATAACATACTTTTAGATCTTCTAATCAGATACTAGAACTCATGAACTGCCACCTACCAAGGCCATACTCCTTCAGTAGAAGGGAGGCTACTTTAACTGCATGACTTATAGGGCAACACCTGAATATCAGTTGATTCCTCAAACAACAACTTGAGTGATGCTTACATACTCAACGGCTGCATACTTACAAACAGTTGGTACTAATATGACCTCTTTTGGCCCACATTACTATGAAGATTTCCTGCAAATAAAACCACTTTCACCCAAACAATATTCAACTTCCTCCAGCAGGGAAGTTTTTTCAGCCAGTTAGATGGAAATACTACAAGACGGGACTGTGTTTCGTACACTATTTAATTAAAGGTATTATTCCTGTAACAATATAGTTTACAATTCTTACCTTTATCATGGCCTACTACATTCAGTGGCAAAAGCAGTTTCTAAGTTTTACATAGACTAAATCATATTAATACTCTTAGCCATATTTTGGATACTTACCGCCTAAAATCAAAAAGAGGTAGAGAAACCTGACCCAAAATTTCTGGGCCCTTTCTCTGCTTATTTGAGTCAGGAGAACTCCCACTGCTTTGATTTAGGATTCCAAACAGAGTCAGACATAAGACTGATTCCAAAGGCAGCTGTGAAATCTGGATGGGGAAAATTATTCTATAAAATAAAAGTATTAAAAATAAGTCAGTCGGAGGAAAGACAGTTGTTTGTAAGTTACAGGCTTATCCATATAATCCACTGATGCCTCTTGCTTTCAAAAAGTTAATTAACATCGGAGAAAAACTGTTAGATTTCCACATAATTGTATTTCACTCCACTTTATCTCCTGTACCAATAGCTTGCAAAACCTGCTAGATTACACTTCTGCGCTGTAGCCAGATTTGGAACAACCCTTTTCATCTTTGTCTATTAAATCACATTCCTTACACAGAACCGCACTGTCCAGCGTAACCAGTCTTCCCACTCTGCTCACTAGGAGGACATACACAATTCCATGTTGGCCACCTCCTAATCTCTCAGATTTAAAGAGTCAGCTGACAATATTTTCCCAACCAAATGAAATAATCTATTAAGAAAAAACTGAGAGCTAAATTCAAATGGTACAAAACCAGCACCCACAAAGAAAGCAGCTGAGGAGTATACACCTCACCGGTCAATTCAAACTCAGATTTTTGTTTACTGTTTTTACTGCTTAAAGTGTTCTTTAAGTTTGATCTTTCTTTAACATATCAAAATATCATTCTAAAAGTTATTGCAGCATATTACTAAGTTAGTTACACTATAAACCACTACAACTATATTAAGCAGCTTATAAGCAATCTAACACATCTTTCACTGTAATACACTAGTACTTGTCAGCAAAAGATCTGACAATGAATCCCTTGCATTATTGGAAAAAAAAGGTAGTTGCAGTACTCTCTGAAGGCAGGTATTCCAGAACCTGAAAATCTCATTCCTGGTCTGAAATAATTTGTCACTGTAGACTTTCAGGGTATTCCTCAGGGTCTATCTCTGACCTTTAAAAACAGTCAGGAAAATTGATGTAGGGCAATGTGGAGCTCACCTAATGCTCCAGTTATGACAGGCTGCCTGATAACTATTAAGTGGAGAAGAGTAAGGTGTGCATAGATAATGAAGAGTATTTTCCCCTCTCAGTTATCAGATATCACCCGCCATCCTCTCCCTATTTTTATGTCTGCATGCCCTTCCTTTCTACCCTCTTCCCCTGCCCTGTAAAGAGAAACTTCTTAGTTTCTTTTTAGAAGTAGTTTCTAAAAAGTTTCTTTTTAGAAACAAGTTTAGTAGCTGAAACCAGACATTCTTATATGCTATAGACAGATGCTTTTACACACTTATGCATCTGCTCTCTTTATAGAAGTAATTCTAAATTAGATATTTCAATTCAGATACAAAGTTGTTACATTGTATGTGGAACAAAAAATTATTCAGCATTAATGTTAGCAGAAGTGAGTTCCTTTTCCTCTCCATTTACATAATTTGAGCACTGCTTATAAGCAAGCTTTATTTATCCTTTAAGCAGCACAAGGTTTTCCCGTTACATGGAATGCTATGACCTTCCCAGCTCCTTATAGTTGTATACTACAAACACATTAGCACAAGGCACTTGTCCAGTATTTCCATTCCCACATTTAAAATGAGTAGTGAAATACCGTTTGGAAAAACATTTCTTATTTTGGTCAATAAATCTCACACATTGTTCTTTCAACAGTTCAAATGGAATCAGAAGCAAGAGTTGCTTGAATGACTGTATTCAGCAGCTAGCTAGCTAGGTACAAGCTAAAACCAAATATTTTAGTGAGTTTTAACATGCTAAAGTCACTTACAGTTCATCCCATTTAATCAAGTAGAAGAAGTTCTTGTATGTGCCAACCTTCTTGGACTGAACGGGTTTAAACAGATCTTTTCCATTATGGGTCAGAGAACAAATCAAGTAGTACTTTTCATAACTGGACAAGGAAAAGAAAATAAATTAAACAAACAAAAAAATCTATAAAAGGATAAATTTTACAATTAATAAATTACTCACTTTGATACCCAACCAGGAGAAATTCCATGAGCAGCAAATATTGTGAACTGGAGATGTTCTGTGGCAGTCCATGCTTCCTTGGTACTCTTACTATCATTTGGAGAAATTGCTGCAGAACTGCTATATGAATTCATGTGAAGTCGCAGAAGGGCCTCAACTGCTTTTGTTAACTGGTCCATACTCACTTTCAGAGGGTTTTCAGGCTGCAGTGAACCTAAATTATAATTTATCTTTAATGCATATCTTCCTAAAACAGCCACCTGAAAGCAATTTTTAAATAAAATTTAAGAACTTTACTCACCAGGTGAGCTCTTGCTAGTGTCATCGCCACACTGTAACGACACCTACACAGTAAAGTTAGAGCAAATTTCAATACCAAGAAACCTGTATTACTTTTCCATTGCTCTTAAGTATCTTGTACAGAAGTTATGAAACGTCTGAATTGGGACCATATTTGGGTTTATCTAACATCTTTTTCTCAAAGTTCCTCAAGAGTTAACTGATAGCATCACAATTTCCATATCATGCAGCAACTAATCACCAAGTTCAAAAGCTCATGTTTTGTCAAGACAGAACTATTTCGACACCCTTTATGAACTCTTAAAAGACACAGTACATTTGAATATTGCTCAGGACACTTTAACTTCTCTGAGTAGAGATAAAACTTGGTCATGGCTGTTATGGATGCAAGCAGAAGCTGTTAGCTCTATTACCCGCTAATTTAAGTCTGAACAGCTGGGTTTTTGTGGCATTTGTTATGGTATATTTTGTAGGCAGAGTTACTATAAACTTAGTGAATAAAAAACATTAAACAACTAGAGAAAACTGAACAGTAAGTACTAGATTGTTCTATCTGCTGTGTTTGCTTCTTGGCCTGCTAAAATGGAAGTCTAAACATGATACAGTATTACAGCAATGTCTAGTCTCAACAAGGACACCATTGAAGCCAAAAGGTGACAAACAGATCATGGGAATTTACTCCCTTCTAATAAGGAAAGATTTCATGCCAAATTAAACTTCTGATAAAGCTAAAACTTTTAATGAAAACTAAGGTTGTGATTTAAAAACAAACCCCAGTGAATTTCTAATACTTCAGAGAAAGTCAAAGATTGCTACAACTGCTGCAGAAGAATGAAAGCTCTCCTTACGCTTTTGGTGTATTAATTGTGCATCTTATCAACATGACATCTTAACTGCCAGAAAACTTCACATTCTTATAAAAAACATGCAGAAACTTTGGAGGGGGTCGGAAATCACATCTTTTTCCCCTTTCAGAAAAACTACCATATGTTTCCACCATACTTGTCAAGTAGTCCAAACACTTTTGGATGACAGGATGGCAAACTGTTGAAACAGCACTATACATGTAGTTTTCTGCTTGACAATCTACTGTTTTCTTTTACTTTTTGGCCACTTCTTCCAACCACAAAACAGTTATTTTAAAAAAAATTAAAATAAAAATAATCAAACAATATCTTACATAAGGTTTAGATGCAACCAGCTCCAATCTTGACAGCATTTTTGTTTCTGTAAACAATCCTATATATAGGATACCTTCATACACATCACTGTTTAAGCCAATGTTCATCACAAGAGAATTGCAAGGTATTACTGATAAAGTAGTACCTTTTTTCAAATTCCACTAGGATAGCATCATTTTTACACTGTAATCTAATTACTTCTACAGCTTTCTCCTATCAAAAAGCAAACATTGAAGAAATATTTGATACACTGTATTTCCCTAAGTTTTCTTAATATGTCTTCTTCATTTCCCTGCAAGAATTTTAGTTCTTGTGAAAACTATATTTATTTGGTCTGTGCATTTTGCAAGACTTCTGCTCAGCATTACAAATATATCACTGAACTGATAAAGCTGAAAGTGAACAGAACAGCACGTGAACTGCCACTCTAATAAGGCAGCAGGACAACAGAAATAACATTACAAGACTGTTTAGCTTTTTTATCTGCACATTTCTCCATTTAATGACTGGTTTTGACAATGTGACTTGAGCCCAATTCTGCTCAAGTGAACTGTTCATTGTAAGGCAATTTTATCACCAAAATCTGTGCTATTTGAGATTTTATTTTTGTCCATATGCTCAGGAATGCAGGCACATGAACTGTGCTTTTCACATAAATACTGCACAGAAAATACAGGATTTGAATTCCTCCTTTAAGCATAACTGCACTGATTTTAGAGGGCATGAGCTAGCTGTCAGTTTCCCCTCGGTCAGTTTTAGTAGCATCTACTGTGACACAAGTACGTAGTTACAGAACCAGAAAACAGTGTTTTAAAAAAGTCACTATTTTGAACAGGGAAGGACTCCAAGACCAAATGATTAATGTATTAACAGCAGACAGATGTTAAAATAAATGGAAGATATCAGGTAAAATTAAAAAACCCAAACAAAAAAAATAATCAAACAACATAACCCTGACTGAACTGTTGCTAGTATTTGCAACTATCAAAGATTAGGAAATAGTTTTTATTAGCATTAAAAAGCATACAGCAGAACGCAATTTATAGTGTGAAAGTTTACCTCAGCATTTTTAGTCCTTGGAAGATTAACAGCCCTCCTTAGCTTCTTTACCGATTCTGTTATTGCAGGAGTCTCTACACAATCCAATGTAGAACAGATTTTTCTGACAGTCTTAATTACGTGATCTACTGCTTTATGCTGGTTCTAATAAGGAATGTATGAGAGAACAGATTGATCTGATCACAATTGTGAAACCCAGTATTACTTTATTTTTTTTATTTTTAGAATGAATTGCCAAGAAAACTTTGTTATGAGATGCATATCTCAATTACATTAAACTGTGGTGTTACAATTTGATTAAACAAAGACCTCAGTATTGAGAACTTCTTTATAGCTCAGTTATCAATGCCAAAAACATAGGAGTAGTTTGGATTCTAGAATGACGTCCCAGGAAACATTAGGAGGTTTCCAACCATTTTTCTATTAAGCTGTAAGCAGACAAGTATTTTTCAATGAGATACTAAGCTCAAATTCCCTCATGGCATAAAAAGAAAGTGTACTTTAAAAAAGGATATTCATTTAGTGTGATGAAGGAATGCTAAAGTAGTAGTGTTTCAATTTCAGCCCTCTTAAAACAAACATGTAGGTTCAAATTACACTTACACTACGGTATAGCTTCCACAATGGAAATTTATTTTTTAATTCACTTTAATATATTTTTGAATAAAGTTTGTTGCAACTTTTGCCTTACATATAGTTTAATTTAAATGGTTCTTTCAGATGAAGCAATTGCAAACTGTTGTCTTGGAGAAGGAAAGGAAGGGGGATTGCATACCTAACAGGAATCTTTTTTTGAAAGGAATAGATCCAGTTCTTAACAGAGAATGAAAATGCTGGTAGGCTGCTTAAGAAAGTTGAGATGCTCCTAATATTCCCTTCCTTCTTCTCTTCAAATAGGAAGGTCCCTTAATTTAAATCTAAATTATCTTAGGTTTCTTGTGTTTTGTTTCTTAATATAAGCAGTCTTCATCCAATTTTAAAGAACATGTAAAAAATGAAAATATTTGCTTCGATATAACTGTTTACTTTTAAAGGCTTAATGTATAGGTTTCTTTCACAATCACTTAGGAGCACTTACAACTAAATAACAGGGATTAGTGTAATATCCTCTTGGTAAAATGTAAACTGATTCCCAGCCCCCACCCTCCCAGACATATTCTCATGACCTACCAACAAATGGATAGCAAAGAAGCTATTTGAATCAAAAAGTTTTTGGATTGGGAGTTACCTGGCAACAATTAACTTTGTCCTGGTAAGAAAATAACCATAGAAGTCAGAAGACATTGTAAATGTTTAAGCCCTACTTTCAAAGCTAACACTTTGAAGATAACAGCTAGACACATGAAAAACAAAATTTCCACTGCTATTTTCCTCCCAGGCACTCAAATTAATCTCAATAAAAAGACAACAGATAGCCTTTGATTTCAGACTTTAAAAGTTATGTACAAGTTATTTATGGAATACTTCACCCTGTTTCACTTTGATTAGCAAGCATCAGCTACTGAATATGTACAGGAATTACCTCCAGGAAGTAAAAAATTTCAAATGCAACAGCTGCTCATATTTGGACCTAATCATCATCACCTACATGCTACATCTCCCATCCTCAAAAAGACTGTATAAAGAGTAGAACATAAGCCTGAACTGAGGTGTTTTGCATTCCTCACCACAGCCTGTGAAATCACAGTTAAACAACCAAGCTGAAGCAGCTGCAAGAGCAAAGCAACAAAACCACCACCATTTCAAGAAGCAGTAACATCTCACTCCCCTACAAAAAGATTGTCTTCAAAACTGCCCTTGAGAACATGGTGAATCACCATCAAGGGAATTAAATAACATTAAGGGAATGTGTAAATAGCGGACATCAGCTTGTTCAGACCTGCATTCCTGGAGAGGCAAACAAACATAGTGGAAATGACAAGTATTGTAATTAAGTCATCCATTTCAAGATTGTTCTTGTAGAAATCCTTTAAGAAACAGTTATCTGTTGTCTAAGAATTTAAGTCTCCAACTTACATTACTATCAGGAGATAAAATAAGCTTCTCCTTTTAGAAATGAGTAAAGCAGGTTATCTTCAGCTAGCTTTTGCATTTCGGAAGTCACTCTAAACTACTTTGCATGCAAGCTGTTTTAAGCTACCTATCATACACTGAAGTAGACAATGGTTTTGACAGCGTATTTTAAATTATTCAAGTAGTGCAGAATAAGATGTTATTACCCTTTTTGTAAAACTTGTACATTCCAAACGTACTTCAGTTGTAACTCCCCTTGTACACAACTATCACTCCTCACTTTTGTGTAGTTTTTCATCTGTTACCAACACATCATTCATGGCCGACAACAACTGACATAGCCAGGATTCAGACCTCTGCACTATTCTAAATTAACCTTTTCCTCAAAAATGCTGGAAGAGATTATTTTGCACCCCAAAGATATTTCAAAGGACTTCAAAGATACATTTCTAGTTGTGATGATTAGGTAATAATTAGTTTGCAAGAAAACCCAGGAAGAAAAGAGGAAAAGTAATCTAAAAATCCATGATTCCAAATTTCCATTTGGCAGCTTGTTCAGATCTCAGATTTCCCCAAGAACACCTGCAAGTCTTTTTTCCAACTAATACATTAGTAAACTTTCTTGTGCTACTCTTGGTTCAGCAATAGTTTACAATGACCTTACCTGATTTTTAAGAGCTATGTTAACTTGCTTGTGATAAACATCAAGAAGCTCTTCAATAGAAGACCTGCAAGAAATAGTAGTTATTGAACACAAGTACAAGAGCACAACATAACCTTGGTCAGAAATTCAGTAGTGGGCTTGATTACTAAAATAATGACATAACTTTACCTTATAATAGGTTCTCTGAAAGGCTTTTCTACTTTGTAGAGGTGTTTGGTTAAATGTATGGGTGTTCTGTCATCATCTTCCTGCAATAAAATATTAGATAATAAGCCAATTTCTCACCTTTCTATAATTTGTAATACCGTTTTATAAGTTTCATTACTATTACCTGTGGGTAATAGGGAGGAGAGATATAAGGTGATCTTTTCAAAGGGGAAAAGAACCAATTAATTAATAGCCTATGAAATGTGTACACATTGGGACAGGGGCAAGAGGGAAGAAACAGCAATCAAATGCCTAAGTATGCAGATACCAAAGATTCCTCCTTTCTTCTTTGATGGTCTGATACATATCTAATTAAACTCAAAACCAGTTCTTAACTCTTATTTAATTCTGAAATTTGCTGCTTCTCTTTCCGGCCTCAAGTTTAGTCCAAATGCTTGCATACTTTCTTCAGCTATAGTACTTGGTCTAATAAAAGAGATTATCCATATTTATATTTGCCTTGCAAAAATTCAATATGTATTTCATTTCCTCTTAGTATAAGAGAACATAATTTCCAACACCAAGCAGACATACTAATTTGTTAATCACACAAAAAGGTAATGCCTCAGATCCATCAACTCTGATGCAAACTCCCAACTTCTTGGAGATTTATATTGCTGCTGCATTTTAGGAGGTACTTACTGTTCGTGCCAGATCTCTGCATATTACACTATGGGTCAATAGCTGCAGTTTGATTTCTGTATCCCACTTCCGACAGTTTTGAATATATTCATGACTTCCCACACAGTGCTTACTGTTAAACAAAAGAAAGCTATAGTTACACCCAAAATACGCAGTGTTTTTCAAAAAACTCACACGGAATACTTAAGGCAACCTGTTAGCTCAAAATAAGGAAATGGTAAATCAACCTCCACACCATTCTTCTTGATCTGATTTTTACTTCTGCAGAAGTTTTATTATACTATTACAGATACCTATACTTTTGCTAAAGCTCTTAACTGCTGTGACTAACATTGAAACCAAATATTGTAACCCAGAAAACTAATAGGGATTTGTAAACCATTACTTTTGAAAAAAAAAATAAACCCAAACCAAAACCAGATTATTTCAGATTATTAGAAATGATCAGTAGATTTTTTTTTCCCCTAGTTGTTGGCATTTGAAGAGCAGCTGAAAACTGCAACATCCATCTACAGAAATGCTCTAGAAATCTGCATCTAAAAACCCCCCTGTGTTCAACACAACAGATGGCAGATTAGAGCAGATTTCTAGGAAGCTGTTGAGAACCTACTTGGCTGTATCCCAGAGCAACTCTAAAGACTTCTGATCTCTGTGCAAAGTGTGACTCTTCTACATTTTTAAGATTTCTGCTTTCACATATTTAATAATTAAAGATATACTTTCCAGTAACTATGCCATGAAAAAGCATAAAGTTAAATATTAATGAAAAAGAGTTTGCTTACTTTTGTAAAACTTCTTCATGGCCACAGACCTTCAGGATATAGCTGCCAATGTCCACTTCATTCAAGTCATCATGCACCCAGCAAAGTGCCTGCATTATTATAAGCTCAACAGGGGAACTCACTGTTTAAAGAAATTACATCTAAGGGTTAAATATAAATCTATAGCAAGTGATATTAAACATTGTTCACTCACAAATTGTAGTTATTTAATGAAGTTAATTTTTATACTTATAGGAAAGATTCTTATGCGTCACAATCTCCTAAATTTCATAGTTTGAGATCTTCACTTTTTTCCACAAAGGCAGGCATCTTATAAAACCTGCCTGTAGTTTAAGAAATCAAATCCTTTTTAAATTAGGATACAGTATAGTCATTTGACCAAAAGTACAAAAATAGTCTGTAATGTGTTTTCCAGGCGTTTTTATATGAGGATAGCTTTTTTAAATTATAAAATTGCCTTATTTAGCAAGGACTTCAAATAGCTAAGTGATCGCAGAGCTTCTTAAAGTTTAAATATCATTATCTGAAGAGTTGGTTCTGTATTTATTCTGCTTTTGAGGAAGTGACTATCAGTTGCAGCAGAGGCAAATCCTACTGGAAGTCCTTTTTTTCCCTTTCCATTTGTCTAGGGTAGTTTCCACATCATACAGATCAGATCTCAAGTAAGCATCACCAACCCTTTACAAAAAGCAACTCTTAACTACCAGTACTTTCACATCAGGCTCCAAATACTTTTTTGAAAACAGTGTCTCTTTTCCATCCAGCAACTACAGAGCAAAAGAAATAATCCCAGTCAAACCCAAAAATCCATTACCCCACAGACACCAGATGTCACTGTGGAAAAATACACTGACGTGTTTTAACACTACAAACATTTTAAGTACAAAATGCTCTCTACACCTCCCTACCTCATTTCTGATCTTCTCCTTTAAATCATTTGCAAACAATGTCACTAAGTGCCTCAAAATCCTGTAAAAAACACTATACAAAAGCATTTTATTTTTTCCATCAATACCTTAAGAATGATTTTTTTTTTCCCCCTCTAGGGACCTTCCTAGTTTTCCTGAATCTTCTTTTCCTTAAGAAATGTTAGTACTATGGTAGACAGAGGTAATGCCACAACAATATTTTCCACAAGATAATGCAAGTGCTTCATCTCATTAACAGCTGACTAATTATTACAAGCACAAAGGTATTTGATAACATATGAAGAATGAGCACCTCTCATTTAAGAAAAAGAAATTATAAGAAGTATGAGTTCAGAAACACTATTTAACTCATTATTAAGGCTATTTAACTTATTAATCTGGAATGAAACTGCTGTACTACCATCAGCAGAAAATATGGTGTTTGATAGAGGGGAAAAAAAAGATGCAGTAACAGTTTATGGCCTACAGTCACAGGCTGCATTGGCAAAGGTCTGCCAGTCCTGCAAAGTCTAGTGGAGCAATGCAAAGATAATGTTACCACATTTTCCCCACCCTGTCTTATTGAGAGACATTAATTTCTTGCTGACATGCTCAGGTAGACTTGTATTTCCACATAAAGTCTAATAAACCAATGCAAAGTGAATAGACAATGCAAATAAGCTCTAAAGTTCATCTGTTTCCCTCCTGGGTCCTTTCTACACATTGAGATATCAGAACACTGAAAGGTTCCCGTTCCTTCTGAGCAGGCCTGAAAGCTATACTGAAGTAGTTCTAGCATTAGGATGCCAAGGTATGCAACAATTTGACCAAGAACAGAAGGAATTAAAGGAAGAGAAGAAGTTTACACCTATTACTAGTCACAGCATGAGCTACAGATACCTATCTTTCACTAGCTACGGAAGACAAGTAGTTTAACTGTGATTAGTTTCAGCATCAGAATAAAAGCAGCAAGCAGAAAGTGCAATGAGTAAGATACATGGGGCTAGAATGCAAAACACATTCCAAGGTATTAGCAAAGGTTCAAGAAATAGAGGGCTGAAGGTGTGGCATTTTAGTTATGCTGCTAAAGCCTTTTGTAGGAAAGGGTTAATCCTGTAAGATTAGGACAGTGTAATCTTAAGGATGAAGAGCAGAAACCTTTCTGAGGTTACACTTACAGTCCACCTCATTTCTTATCAAGAGTATTAAATCACAGCAGAATAACTATAAGGCCCAGCAAATTAATATAGAATGAAAACACTTAAGGATCAAGACCTTGTTTTCTAATACAGCAATTTCTATCTTTTGAGAACAACCAACTCTACACTGTTACAGATGGAGAACCAAATGATAAAAAAATACACCACAGCACAGATCCGCTACCAGGTCACACAGTCTGAGAATGGGAACCCTCACAAGGGCTAAGAGACTACAGCAGTATAGAGGCTAAAGAGTAAGTTGCTCAGTTATTTTATCCCCAAGAACTGCCAGAAGTTGACAGCATGCACAGTTACAGCCTTTAATACAAACATGCTGTGCAGTCTGGACTGCAGAATTTATGTACAAGAACAAGGTAAACCCAAGTTACACCCCAAACTAATACTCCTGGTTACCCACAAAAGCAGACCAGCTCGTTGTGGCACATTGCGACAGTATTATTTTAGTGTTTGTGTTCATAAGCATATATTGAAGTCAAGTAATAGATAATTTCATTATTTATTCCTATTTCCTCACAGCAATTTGTCTGAACTTTTAGATAACCTGCAAGAATTTATCTAAACACACGTTAGTCTTGAAATAAACAATTAAATTAAAAGTTAAGAATCTCAGTCCTGGTGTTGTCATCCCCTCAATTACTATAAGTAGGTCAAACTCTTGAAAAACTGTTTTAACATTCCCAGCTGTGGATAGAATAGCACTTCTGGTTTGTTTGGCTTTCCTTTTTAAAAAAAAATATTTCACTTTGTCAGCTTCCAAATATTTTCTGATGGCACCACCAACCCAGAATTAGGTTCTTTCTTCAGTTACCTTTTCCATATTCCCCACAAGCAATCCAAGCACCTGAGACCCAGGGACTACGAAAACTGAAAGCCATTGGCCTAGACTTAAGTGTATAGTCTTAACCCACCATTCTAAGTCTTACAAGCGAACCCCAATTTAAAAAGCAGAAACATACCATCACACGTAAAAGTTACTGGTTGCTGGAATTCTTCGATTTCTATAGAAACCTTGATACTGGCACTCTCCCCACTTATATTTCTTTGCAGCATGATTGGACTCAGCACAAAGCCTGGATTTGTTTGCTGATTAGCATAAGGAAACTTGGTCCTCAATCTGAAAGTAGAGAAGGCTTATGAAATATTGCAATAGATAAGTCTAAGACTAAAGCAAAATAACATGGTAATAACCACAAGCCAGAACAGTAAAGACTACCTTTTGCTCTTTTCCTAAATTGTATGTACAAAACACCATTTCATTTTTCTACTCTCAACAGAACACTGGCCACAATAATTATACAAGTGGTACTTAGAGGGGAAAAAACCTAGCTTATAATTAGGCAGGTCTTCTATATAGCTTAAAATATTTAATAGGTCAATGCTTACAGGACATATCCAGCTTCTGTAGAAGCTAAGCTCTAAAACAGTCTTAAAAAAGCTAATCCATGGCATTTGCTAAAAATAAGTTTAAAAAAAAGCATAATTTCTCTTACGTACAAAACACCAGAAAACTCTTTACATGCTTTTATTTTTGCAAGCCTAATCTGAACTTAGATACTATGCAGAAGGTAGTTATTCCAAGTTGTGGAAGTTGAGAAAGAGGCCTAAATTAAGAGAAAGGCTTTTTGTTAGGACACAAACAGTACGAAACATTCACCTAGTAACAAATAGTACTGTGATAGCTGCCTCTTATTTTCTCCTATTTAACATTGATAAAATAATTTAGCCTTAATCTTCTACCAACACTGAAGTAGTATTATAGGAGATTAAGAACAGAACTAATCTATAATGGTCATCTATTTCACCATCTTGATTCCTGACATGAATGGAAAAAAAAAAAGGAATCCCTCTAGCAAGAGTTGTCCAGTCAAAAGCCCATCAGCATTTTAAGCACTAGGTCTTGAAAGAAAGGGCAACAATTAGATTTAACTAGAAACTGTTGCAACAAGCCTATTTTATGTGAGCTTTGTCTTAATGTTGTTGTTCAGTAAGTTTCACAGATATATGACTTCTCATTGGTTTTACCGAGTTTGCTTTTCATTTCATAAACATTCCTGTTTTTAAAAGTAGCTGTTATCCTTCATATTCAGAGATCTTTATTTCCCCCGCTATTTCTTGGATATTGATCTTGAGAAGAAAAAAGGCAAGACTCCTAGTTTGTCTTCTCTAGGAAGCAAGCAATAAAAAAAACCCACAAACACACAACCTCTCATTAAATTAGGGCAGTAAGCAAAAAAAAATAATAAAAATAGAAGGAGCATACTGGGTTATCAAGTCCCATCTTCTTTGGTATGACCTTTAAGAAACTTCACCACCTGATGAAGCAGCAACAAGTTTAAAGGTTTTATTTGTTACAGAATTCCAGTTGTGGAAGCAATAAAAACAAGAACATTTAAGGGCTAGAAAGTCATTCAGTGTCAGGATTTAGTGAGGTGCATCAACTAAAAAAAAAAAAGACTTCAAATTCTTTCAAAAGAAATTGTATTAAAAAATAGATGGAGAAACAGATATATGGAAATACAAAAAAACAATTTGAGTATAAAGAAGTACTATAAAAACAAGGAAAAGAGTGAGAGGAAAGTCACAGGACGAAAAGAATAGAGAGGAGATATGATAATCCAAAACCTTTATGCTGAATACCTTAACAGTTCTGTTGCATTCTTGAAAAAAACCAAACAAACAAACCAACCAACAACCACAAACAAAAACCAAACAACTAACCAAGACAAACCCAGGAAAAACTATGATAAGAAAAGGGAAAAAGGACACATACTGAATTCCGCCCCATCAAGCAAAAAATGTAGCACTGGCCCTGTCAACCTAAGTGAATTTTTTTTTTCTGAAAGCTAATTTGTGTTCAGTAATTTCTTACTTTGTAACTGCTTGAGAAAAAGCTGACAGTTCTTGATTCTGCCCTTCAATTTCTTGGAGAAGCACGTTTTCTGTCAGCATGCCAGTGGTCCCATTGTCTTTCTGCAACTCAAAGATAATACAGTATTTAAATAGCTGCAAACACATTCCTATAGCCAGCAAAACCATGTGTAGATGATAGGTTTTCAGGAGTCTGAGGTTTACTATTAACTTTATATCTACTTCTATAAGGAGAAAAATATGTATCATTACTAAGTTGAAAAGCAAAGACTCACTGGACCAGTGACTCCTTTCCAGAAGGCAATTTAGTTGACATCATTGTTATCAGCTAAGATTAAGTTGCAAGCATAACAGTTCCTAAACTCTCAGCAGTGACCTGCTGCATTAGAATTTGGCTACATTTTGCTGAACCAGAGGAAGAAGATGGAAAAAATGTTTTTTCCTCCACTTCTGCGATTCAGCCTTCAGTATAGTCCCAGAGAAAACCATTACGCATCAGTTCTGCCCATGATTACCTTTTCCTACAAAGCAGGAAAAGATAAATTGTACACTGGAAGGAAGTAGCATTCAGAACACTAAACTCAGAACTAATCTCATGGTATCAAATTACTGCTGTTTTAATCTCTTATGCCATCTGCACCCGCCAACTCCAAAAATGTAAACCACAATCTTTGAAGTATCCAATCTAAAAAGCAATTGCTAAAAGTGAACTGCAGTTTCAAATAAAATCTAATAAACTCTAAAAACACCAACACAAGCAAAAAAACTGCAGCAGTTTTTAAACCCGTATCTGTTTCTGATCCAATTCACACTACAGCCATATGAATGCTCGTGTAAGCAAAAAGGAGAGAGCAGCTGGAACAACCAGTGGGGCTGAGGTGGCAGTAATTCCTCTGTAGTCTAACAGCCACCACTAGCCTGAAGCACTCATGAAACTCCAGCCAGATACTCCCTGGAATATGTTGATCTCGAAGAGTTTGCTCATGCTCAACCTAGGGTCATTGCGCACAGAGGATAAAGCCTTCTGACCAGTTACATTTTACATCCAGAGCTTTTACACTGCTTACAGAAATCTTTAATCCACTCAGAAGTCCACGAAAAAAAGCAGACTGCACTATAGTTCTTCTGAACATCACCATAATTTATTCATACTTGAAATAGTGAATAACTACTTAACTAGTATGTGGGTTATTTATTATTAGCTGACAAAGTTAGCTGAACATCTAATTTCGTTAGAGCACATCAGACAATATAGTCAAATTAGACTGTCTCAGAAATGGGGTCAAATCTGTAACATGCACAGCTAGGGACTGTCAGGTCTTTTAGCACTTTTTTTCCTGCAATTAACTTGTTTAAGCAGTACAGCGTAAAGAAGGCATAATACACACAACCCATAACTGCCACTGGAATTCCATTTACACCTAGTTATTTCAGCTAAAATATTGGCTTCATGAGGACCGATCAATTCAAAAGGATAAATTCTATATAATTGTGGATTAGCCACACCATGGGAAGCTATTAGAGCAGGAAGCTGTAAAGCCACAAAACCTGGAATGAGATTCAGGAACATGTATAATACCTTAAATTTAAAAAGGTTCTTCCATTCTAACGTCTTAGACAAGTTCTGTCACATGAAAATCCTTCTGGGCAACTGCACAAGACCTGCTGACAAACCTGTGCAATTGTATCTAGTACAGGTATTCTTTAACCAATTACACAATAACAAAACAAAAAAAATCATACAAGGAAACAGGAAGTTAACATACCAAGTGAAAGGTAAACACCTTTGATAAGGGTTCAACCAACTGCTGGTCCGCACTCAACACAAAACTCAGTAATTTCAAATCAAGAAGGTGGCTATACAAACATTAAGTTTTCCCTATTTAAGAATTCTTTTTAAAGAAGTTAGGTAATACTACAAGTACTCAAAGCACTTTGCAACTCTAAGCAGAGTATAAAAGCACTACACAAGGGGCTTAATTAAAATAAAGTCACACCAGTGATGCAACATTGCCACTTTATGCTACTGTGTGACACTTTTGAATTATTTACAGCAAAAGTTGCAGGTTATTCTGCTGCTAAATTAAAAGAAGTTTAGGGAACTACAAGTCATTTGTACACATGCAAGCTTAGCCAGGGTAAACAATAAGTTCTAATGTAATGAGCAAAGAAAATAAAAACAACCAACATTTATTTGGTTACCCATAGTTGACCTCAGGGTCACGTTTGGCTAAGGAGAGAAATGTAATGTTACTACAAATATGTATTGCTGGAAATTACCTCCTGGTGGAAAACTGAGAACATTAAATACCTCCTTGCTTATTTAGTTGAATTTCAGTACTAATTTTTGATCACTTTGTGGAAGATAGTTTCAGGAGGACAAGCTTTGACAAACCAAGACATCTATTTAAGAAATCCACTGGACTCAGATGATTAGGGTGTTGAGCAACAAGTAGGATTTTAATTCTTTAATTTACAGATGAGCAAATCTAAGAGGTGCAAAAGCTATCAGTCAAACAGGAAATAACTTGTAAGAATCAACTTCAGGCCAAACTAGATAAATAGTTCATATCAGCATAGCTTGCAAAAATAGAAGTAGTCTGCAAATACAATTAGTCTTAGCAATAAAAAACAAATCCCAAACCCAGTAAATTGCCAAAAGTCAACTTAAGTTAAATTACACAAATATATAAAGCCACAGGACTCTTCAGCTCTGTGGAGAGGAAAGGTAGAGAAGACAACACCTAAAATAGGACAAAATGATGATTTTGCCTCTGCTTTCAGAAAGTAGCGACAAACACTAAAGTATTTGAGGGGGAATACTGAATGTACAGATGCTTCGTCAAATAATGAAGCAAAGCTCAAAGCAATCTATTGATTTGAGGGACTAAATATAGTATGATAGAATCAAAATATATGACTAGAATTTTTTACTCCTAGTTTTGTTTAAAGGGGCAGCAAGACTATGAGTTATTTGGGGGAAAAAGTGATCATGACTAGTTACGATGCAAGATTTCAGAATGTAATTTGAAGGAAATATATACCTGGAGGCAAATGGGATAAAATACAGGAGAACTGCCAAAAATAGAGGCTAAATAACTCAGGTTCCTACTATACCAGATGGAAAAATCACTTAAACTAGAAAACAAAGTAGGAGCAGAAGACGGGCAGAAGATAAAGCAAAAGTCACAGGTTATGTTGAAAGGATATCCATTTGAGAGACTCATCTTTAGACCTATTTATTATCTTCTTTAACTCAGCACAAGCAGCAGAAATACCCCTGCTGATAATTTACAGTCTTGTATCACCAGCTAACTTTATAATACAGACTAGAACTGGAGTATTATGCCAGAACTAGTTAACCATAGAGTGGAGGAACACAAGTGGAAACTAAGTCTTGAACCTTCAATTGGGCATTCACTGCAGGAGTCTGCTATACACTAAGAACTTGCTTGAAAAAGATGGCAGTTTAAGAAAATCAGATATATTAATTGACTACAGGATCAATATGTGTTGGTGTGGTGACATCGTGAATAAAGCAAATGCAATAAAAGTGTATCACGCAGGATGCCCCTACCTGTAATGAGTGTTTATTCATGTCACTGTACAAGGCACGTGGTACACTGGGCTCACACAGAAAACTAAAATTCTCATAAGCCATCTTCCAAAAAAAAAAAACCAAAAACCAAGAAAAAAGAGTGACAGGAAAGAGAAGCTCACCCACAGAGCTTGCAATGAAAGCTGACAGAAAGTCCCTGCCTCTTATAACATGTTGAGGTAAAGATCAAAATGATTCTTTATCTCAAGTATCTGCTGTTCCATCCTGCTAAGAAGAACATTTGCTAAGAACTAGTTATGAATGCGTTTCTGCTTAAAATCAGATGACTGATGGAGGTCAGCGAGGGTCTGGAACAGCCTTTAAATCAAAAGTAGCAGGCGGAAAAGACCACACATGAAGGCAGAGCTTGAGCATGTTATGAACCAGTTAACACNTGAAGGCAGAGCTTGAGCATGTTATGAACCAGTTAACACATGATCTGCAAATAGGGTGGGATTGGGCCTGATGAGCAGGAAAGACCCTTTAAAATTCTGCATGCTTGAAAAAAAACCCTGGGATTTATAAAAACAGATTCATTCAGCAACCGTGAAACATTACTTTCTATAGACAACACAGAAGCACTGATCCAATACAGTCTAGCTATTCCACTCAGCAGTTACATTACAATCAATCAAACATCACTGGAAAACTGACAGACACCTCACTAGGTAATGTGACAAACTGAAGAAGCAAACTGCTGAAGAGCCCAATTTTACATGTTTCTCCAAATACTGGGAAATAACTGAGCTCACACATAACAGCTCAGAATGAGTGGAAAAAAATAAAATTTAGACCCAAGATCTTCACGCATATAATGTTAAAAATGCGATCTCTTAAAAACAGAGGTAAAGGGGGGTTTTGGATTTAGGTTTTTTTTGGTCCTTCTCCACTGGCCTTCTATTAAATTTTTGCCAGACTACTGACAACTAGCCCAGAAAAACAGGAAAGCCTTCAAATGAGGGGCCAAAAATTTCACTTCAATGGAAATTTAGACAGCCCTTTAAGCCAAAGTCTAGTAAATCTTTCTTTTTCTGAGAAAAAAAAAAA
>RSEF01000005.1:13319004-13355995 GCA_003993805.1 Himantopus leucocephalus
GAGGTGGCGGGAGGAGGCGCGGGGGGGGGCAGGGGGGAACAGCCGGAGTTTGGCCCGGAGTATCCTGCCGCCCGCCAGGAAGGAGGGTCGCCAGGTTCCCTCCCTCCCTCCGGCCTTTATGCACGAGTGCCGTCCGCCAGAGTCAGTGGCTTTGCAGGAAGTAACACTTCAGCAGCCCCGCTGGTCGGCGCGTAAGCGGTTAGCTTTAAAGCACCAGGAGAAATTAACGCATACCTGGCGGCAGCAGCAGCAGCAGCAAAATCTTGACTGGCTGGTAATTGCACAACCGCAGGACAAAACTTCTCCTGCTTTGTGCGGGAGACTAGGCTGGTTTCACTAGAAAGGGTACAGCTTTTCAGCATTATGCTTACTGTAGTACCGCTGGAGGAGCTAAGTAAAATAGTGTCAGGCTAGCCGCTGTACTCAGAAAATATTCCAAAAGAAGAAAAGGTTGAAACATGGTTGTAGAGAGGTAACTTTTTTTTTTTTTTCTGAAAAGAACATGGCTATGGTTTTCCTTCCAACATGTTCACGTTTGGCAACAGTTTTTAGTAAGCCTGTTGGAGAAGAAGCCTCTGTTGTTAGCATTGTGGAGAAATAATGTCCAGCATTTTCAAAATGAGACCATCACAGTAACAACAATGAAGCACCAGTACACTGCAGTATCACGTCCAACATAGAGGTTTGCTTTGGATCTTGTTTTCTCCCACTCTAAAGAAAACACCTGTAGTTGATTCAGTATTGGTGCAGTTCTACCCGGAATTCTGACGTGACTGTCCCTCTCAACTAGACAGAGCAGCATGGGAAAGATTCCTACTCTAAAGACTGGAGAGGAGATGAAGAGCCACTCAAAAACTGTTTGAAACCAGGTTTTGTTGTAACCTTTATTGACCTTTGTTTAAGACTCCCAAAAGGTTTGTGGGAGAAACCCACATTTCTGTGAGCACTTAAGATCCACTTAGATCTGACTGTCAGTTGCTACACGATGATTTTGTACAGTCACAGTTCAGCATCCACCATGGGCCACAAATTATTAACCTCATTACATACAGTAACTCCTAACTGTGATTATGTAGTTTCCCTTTTACTTACTACTGTAATCTTTTGGACAGTGGCAGTATTTTATCTTGGAATAAAAAATATAATTATATTAAAAAAAGTAATAACATAAGTCTATCTTTAAAAAAAAATGTTGTACTAGAATAATGTAGGTCTCCTTCACTTCTATCCGAGATAGTTAACATAGACAGAAAAGGGGGAAAAATTATAAATTAATAATGCTCATTGGGTCTGCTTAAAACTTGCATTAGCTATTGGATGCAAAGGCGTCTAATGTAGACATCTGATATAATATTGCTTGTGACTTGATGGTATAATATGGCTTGACAGATCATTATTTGATAGGTGAAATTATATTCAGAAAACCCCATCAATCAAGTAAAAACTAAGCAAGAACAACAAAAAGGATTATTTTTGAATAAGATTAATACATTTCCATACCTTGGCTGTGTAGTAATATTGTATAGTAGTATTGCTGAACATAAACTTTTCATTCATATAAACCAAGTTAAAGGTTTTGTGTCAAAAGCTGCCCCCATGTAATACGTATATAATTTAACTGTAATCATGAAAGGGGAGAGCAGTAGTTCTCTGAGATAATAAAAAAATATAAAATATTATTATATTGACTCAAATGTCAGAGGTGTGGAAATATTGACCCATGCTTCTAGTGATATACTAACTAAACAAATGCGCTTTACAAAAGAAAGATAAAATCCTTTACTGTTAAGTTAAAAGCCCATATCAGTGTTGCCTTGATTTGAACTCCTGTACAACAAAGGTGTTTATCTAGTGAGGTATTGTGCTCTTGTCTATTTGATTGCTCAGTAAGCAGAAGAGATCTCTGAAGTTTCTGTTAGATACATAGTAGACAACAAGCCTTTTGGATAGGGATATGCTTGTATGTAGCTAAAAACATGGCCAGGTACTTAAGCCAAATTGAATGAAGTCAGGGGTAAAATTCATGTTAATTTCAACAGGTTTTGCTCTTAGGTACTATGCATGATTTGACAGTTGAAAGAATCATTCAGTTGTAAATATTATTCTTCATCATACAATTCAGGAAATATATAGGCACTTTCATGATTACACTATTTATGTTCTTTATAAAACAAGAGTGGGACATTTATGCATTTTTGGATTACTAAGTAAGTAGGAATCAATGGGAATTAACAAGTTATGGAAATAAATCTCATTAGGCAGCTATCATTAAGTGCCTAAATATTTTTAAATCTGGCTCCATATTATTAGATCTATATTTATTCTTGTTAGCTATTTTGTATTTTCTTTCCAAAGGGGAAAAAAGTACCTTGAAGTCCTGGGGCATTCAGGGTTTACTTTAGCATCATCATTTGTTGTTGACTAGAGCAAAATGCGTATTAGTAGAATAATTGAAATACTTCTTGATTTGAGATTAGGGTTTAAGCAAACACTTTGGTTGCTTGTTGTAGCATATTTGAAATGAAGTTGTTTTTTATGCCAGCGCTGGCAAAATTACTGTTTAGATTTATACAAAATGAATTTGTGAGATTCCAGGTTTGCTGTTGTATTTTGTTCCATATGGGAACTGAACTTATAGTACAGGAAGCTATATTTGTGCTGGTAATTTTTTTTTTTAAATTTGCGTTTGAAGCTGACAAGAGTTTTATCAAGTATGCATTGAATTCAATACAAGTTTTTGCGTGAGTATTGGTTTCATAAATCTTTTTTTTTGGAGCCAACTTTATTGAGAAGAATTGATAAAATCATGCAAGTTTCTCTTAAAAACAAGACTAATATTTCAGCAACCTTCAGTTAGTAAGATAGCTTTGTAGACACTGGTATTTATTTTTCTGAAACAATGATAGGGAAGTTCCTTGGAGGCAGGTAGTATATGAGTATGTATGTTTATTTGTGTGTGTGCACACAGGTTTTTAAATAATGAACCATTAACATCACAACAAGAAGAAAAAATAGTTGTCTTTTCAAACTTTACTTATGACATAGCTAAGCACATGTAGCAGCAGGCTGTATGTTTTGCTTCGATGCCATTTTTATTTCTGGACATACAGTTGCATTGTAAATAGTACTTGCATCCTTCCCACTTGAGGATTCATAGTTTGTATTACTATATAGTATCCCCCAGCATTTGGGTGACTCATTTAATAAAACAGCTGAAGTGTATTTTTTTTTAAAAAGGTTTTGTCAGCAAATGTTGTACTACACACAGTTGAGGCATGCTGTCTTTTCTGAGAAGCTGAAAAAAGAAGCTGTTTTATCGCCAACTTTTAACTGTAAAGAAGAGAAGCACTGCATACGAAGATTGTTCCCTTCTCCAACGTACAGCATTAAAATAGGAAGTCACAGTACAATCATAACTACAGAGAATATTGCCATCATCCTGCATGTCTGCACTGTATCTTACACTAGGTTTAATTACTGCCATATCAGCTACGGCAGGCGTACGTGAAATTTTGTGAATAGGTAGGCTTATTTGTGTATTCTACAAGTCTGGATTTATGTTTACATTGCCCATCATGGTACACATGGGTTTGGCAAGTGCAAACATGCAATATGACACTTACAGTGTTGCGCTGTCTTGCCTCCTAATCATGCACTGAGCTTCTACAGGTGCAGACACTACACACTGATATCGATATATGGTTTTACCTATCTCAGTTTTAGAAAATCTGACATTGGGTGTTACTTCTTTAAAAATATTTGTGCTTTGCTAGGAAGGTGATGGAGACATCAGTACCAGAATCATGCTGTTTTCTGGGCAATAGGTGTTAAGTTAATGAAAAGTAAATTTTCAGGTTTATAATATAAACATGTGGCAATTTTGTAAAATAGGTGTGCTAAGCCCATGTTGAGCTGCTTGTGTTAATGTTGCTAGAACAAACTTTAGAAGCTGTATTTTGTACTTCTCTTTCAAAGCCCCTAGCTCTTTATAATTCAAATGTCCGATCCTGTTCCACTGAAGTTGATAGGAATTTGTGATTAACTTTGGTGGGGTTAACATCAAGGTTGCTGGCAGACAGCCTGCTTCTTTTCCAATTGTATTTTTCTGTTCATGCAAGTACATTGGTGGCTCTATTTTCTGCTGACTATCTCATTCTTTTAGCTCTCACTCATTTTTTTTAAAATACTTTATACTCAGAGAGGTTTTTATTTTTTGTTTTCCCTGAAAGCTTAGGATACTGGCTTTGTTTATAAACTACAGTATTGATCAGTTTTAGAGCACTACTTCTACGATTAGTTCTCTTATGTATTACCAGTAGAAATGTTTGTTTATCCCTCTAGGAAAGATGAGATTGAATTCTGATACAAGCAGATTAGAGTTGTGCTACCTTTTCATCTAGGTGGGCTACGCGTCTTTGATTGAAATCAATTAATTTCCAGATGACATTTGTAACATTAGCTCTGCCCACTGTCGTTGGGAAAGTAACCAGTCAGCTGGGCAGGTTCATGACAATTTGTATTTCTATTGAACTATATAGCAGTAGGAAGAATAGTAGTAACAATAGGCTCCAGCGGTGCACCCATGACAGGGCTCGAGGATGTATGCTGTGCATTATATATCACTGATGGCAGTGATCACATTGACATTGCTCCTCTTCTGCAGCACTGTGATTGTCTGTTGACTTGGTGGCTCCTAGTCCTTACAGAAGAAACCACATACCTGGGTCAGACACGTAGATTCACCCTAACATGCCTGGGAAGGAATGAGCATCCAGGAATGAGTTTCTCAAAAGTCGGGAACCGTTCAAGGTAGATGGTAACAGGCTGAGAGTGGGATGAACTTTTAATAGTAAAGTGTTTAGTGAAACAGAAACTGGAACCCTGGTTTTTCTCTCATACTGCCTCTTGTCACTGTTCCCTCTAATTCTTGAATTTGAGAATCATGCTGATTTTTTTCATGCAGCTGATTAATGTTAGAATTTGCAATGGGCCTGGTTTCTGTCTTCTGTCAGAGTAGAATGTTCTCAGTGACTCAGTTGTGACTATCACACTCTAAAGGTTGACGCATGTCTTAGTCACCTGCTTTTATTGAGGGAATTTTGATGAGTATAGTCTTGGACTAATAGATACCTAAATACAGTAACTCTGTCTTCAGTAGGTAATTATTTTTTATTCTAATAAATGTATTTCCAATTTAGTCATTATAGCACAGATTGTGTAAACAGCTGGGTTCCTCAAAATACAACTGGAAGTCCTGTGTTGAGCATAGTACTCAACAAAGTCAGCTGCAACAATAGAGATATTTTTTGCGTATTCATTTTGGTCTTCTCTGCTTTTAATTCTTCCTGGTACTTGTGGATTTTTTGGCCTGTTTTATCAAAAGGGCTACAATAAAAACCCCCTATGCACAACCTGAAACAAAACTGCCTGATGGATAGTAGATAGCCTTCTTTTCAGAGTGGCTTATTACATCAAATAGATACGAAGAACATACTGTGATATCATCCAGTCCTTTCCATTATGGATGACAGTGTGTAATTACAAAGGTTGGTATTTCCAAGGGAACTCAAATTGCACAGGAGCACAAATCCCACAGAAAGTCAGCAGACCGAATGGCATTTAGTTTGATTATGGCTTTTGATAGATAAGCTTTGCCAACTGCTGCAGAGGTAGTTTTAAGATGATACAGCTGTAGTTGCCCATCCCAAGTCTGCTGGAGATTAGTGCTCCCTCATATGAGGTTTGGCAGACCTACATGGTTGCTTATACCTCAGTTATTTCAGTTCAGCATGGACATTTTATTTATCAGTTTTCCTTGAGTAGCAAGGGGAAAAGTCCTAATAATTTAACGGTGTGCCCCCCTTTGGCCTAAACTGACAATCCCATCTCCACAATTATTCATGTTACTAGAAGTTGTAGGTCAGCAGCTTAAACAAGATTATTTATGTCTTTAAAATGGATCAAAGACCAGGTGTCATCATTGAAATCGTTGACTTTAGTATTTGCCATAGGCAAAGAATGAATCAGTGCCGTAACTATGGCTAGCATTTGAGTTTCTGGCTTCTCTGCCGTGATTCAGCTAACTAAATGACATGTTGGTCTTACATGAAATGAGCATGCTCAAATAATAGCCAAATATGATTTAAAAAAACACTGTTTACACACCTTACATAACTAGAGTGGTTTATGATAAATTAGTTTTATTTATGTAATTTTGTATATATGCAAATATTTTGGTTGTGAAAATATCCATCTATCAGGGGTCCAAATTTTTAGCATTATTGANCTTATGATAAATTAGTTTTATTTCTGTAATTTTGTATATATGCAAATATTTTGGTTGCGAAAATATCCATCTATCAGGGGTCCAAATTTTTAGCATTATTGAAGCTACATTTTCTTTAAATGAATACTTCAAACATACATAACCTTTTAAAGAAATAACATTTCTAAAAATACTGAGAGAATCGTTATTATACTCATACTTTATAAGTATTTTGTTTTTTATTAGTTTTGGTTTGTATCCATTGCATACTTATGGCCTTTCACTTACCAGTTTACCAGACTGCCACATTCATACTCTGCTGGAATTTCAGCAAGGTGGATTTTTGTTTTACCTGTACATTTTTTGGGCTGTGTTACTCTGTGTTTAGAGAAGTTATTGCCCAGGCTGTTCATCCAGAATCTTTCAAAGTAGATTTTGAGGTTCCATTATCTTCTATTCATTTTTAAAATACACTTAGTTGACAGATACTGAATTAAGTGTTTGCCTTACTTTTACTTTCTTTGCTGTTTTTTTCACCTGAAAAGGAAAGTAAAATGGCTTCCTCACAACTGTATCTCAATCTGCTTTGGAACTGAACCACCACCTTGCTAATATTCTCAGTCCTATCTACAGAATTTATAAACCTTTCTTGTTAAGAAACAATGCTCTGATAAAATCTGTCTCGTAGCCTAGGCCTCCCATGGTTCTTCTGTTTTAAATGGGATATTAAAGGTCTGGAAGAGATTCAGGGAAGACTAACAAGCATGACCAAAGTTCTGTAAAAGGAATGAGTAGGTAAGCTAGCACTGTTTAGGCCAGAAGAGCAACAACTGGTGTATGATCACTGTTGGAGAGCTATAATATGGAAGTGGTAATGAAGAATAAATTGTTTACAGCTCTTCCAATACAAGAACTTAGGGGGTCATTGAATGAGGTAAATGAATGACAGGTTCAGAGCAGAGATGGTTCACACAACGTATGTTATCTGTGGAACTACTTGCCATAGGGTGTTTATAGAGGATACAAACTTTTTATGGTTCAAAAATCAGTTGAATAAAGTACTGAAATAAAAATCTGCTGAAGTACAGAAAAGGTACAACCTGAAGGTAAGAAAGGCCAAAAATCTTTGGTTGATGTAGTCTAGAAGTGACAGTGAGAATCACTCTGTTCTCATGTCCTTCCCTAAGCACCCATCACTGCAGATAGGATCCAGGGCGAGAGGGCCCTTTGCTTTTATGGAGCAGAGGTGTCATTATGCTCCTGAAGAAGCGTATTGAATTACAAATATGACGAGAGCTAGTCATGTTATAGGTAGTCTGTTACAGAAACATTGTTTTCTATTTTCATCCAACCTGCTGCATAGATTAAGTTATTTCCACTTTACATTTGCTGTATTCAAGCCTACATGGAGATCTAGCTGTGTTCATAAGCTGACAGGTATATCAAAATGCCTTGGTAAAGATAAAATAACAGGCAACAGCGTTCAGAGAATGACTCTTAACACCAGACATGGTGATCTGCTTTTGGAAAAAAGAGGACAAAATTAGGTGACCTTGTCCATGCAAGACAGGAAAAATTGACAGGAGGGTGGTGGTTGTCTGCCAGCTAAAAGAACTGATGGCCTGCATCATGTATAGACTTATTAATGCGATCCATGCCACTGATACATAAAATGAGCTGTGCCACTAACAGGTACAAACTGAACTGATGTCTCTAGTTCAGGGCTTCCCAGCTGCATTGTTGATCTGCCCTAGCAACCTAGCCTGTCCTGAAGATCCAGTATGAGGACAGGAAGGAAAACTTCTGTGCCAGTCCATTAACTTGGTGATTTGGTTTGTAGAAGTCATCCAGTTAGTACTCAAAAATACTCAGTCTTGGCATCTACATCAAGATTAGGAGACTTGAAAACCTAGTATTTGTTAGTTATTATCATTTCCTGTGATTAAATCCTGTTGAAATTACAAACGTAGGCACAGCATTTATACAACAATATTCTGTAATTTAAAACATCTGAAATATTGGAACTTTGGCATTTTTAAAAGTCAAAAGCCAACAGCTTGTGTAGAAATTAACTTACTAGTTCCAGCAAATCAATTTGGGTTTGGGTTTCTTTTTGTTTGTGTGTTTGCCTGTTTTAAAGGAATGACTTAGGCAAAGCTAATCAGACTTGCTGTTGTGGATCTGACAGTAGTGCTGACATTGAATCTAATATGCCTAATAGGGCAGCAACAATAGCTCCTGCTATCCCATCTGGTAATGATCAGATGTTAGTAATTTTTTAAAGCAAAGCAACAGGTATTTGCTGCAAGTGAGCAGAATGCATTTAGGCTCTTCTTGCTGAAGATGTGATTAAGGAAAAACAGTGAATTCTTGTCCCTCTTGAGCCTATGACATATAAACCAAAAGATGGATAGGTGGATATATCTCCAGCTATTCCCTCATCCCCAACAAAAGAAAGAATATCTCTGCATGTCTTCTATGCATTTCCCATTTTTTTTCTTAATAAGAGTGATTTCTTTTACATAGCACTTATATGAATAAAGGGTGTTAACAATGCTTAATATTATCTAGGTAACGTTATCTACATTTATTCCCTTAGTAAAGGAGCAGCTTAATACAAGCAAAAGTAATGTTTCACTGCCAAGTACCAGGGCATGTAGTCAGGAAAACTGGCACTGGCACTGTAATTACAGTTTGGCCCTCCCACCTCCCTCACCCCCCCCCCCCCCCAAAAAAAAAAAAAAAAAAAAAGATTTGCTGCTGGTGGACCTAAGTACTTTTGATAGAATTACTTGCATGACTAGTTAAACACTTGTATAGAAATTCTCCTTGTAGTGGGTATACTTTTGATTTGTTTGACTGCACATTTCTTGAATATTATGTCTTTTTCTTTGACATATGTAAGCTAATTTTAGACAGTATTTGACTGGCAACTTTTGCTTCCCAGGAGGTGATTTATATTACTAAAGTAACATTGGAGTTTGCTCAAGCTTTTCATAGAATATCCAGAGACCGTGTACTGTCATAGACTAAATTGGCTGAATTGTCTCAAAAGCCTGACTTTGTTGTCCGATGCTGGATTACCATCATTACTTTTTAGCTGGATTTCTGCTACTCACAGCGTTTAAGTATTCCATCTTACCGGTTTCTGAATGAATTGAGCTATTTGCAACCAAATTTGATAGAGGGGGAGAAAACAGAGCTTGATGCTCATCAAACTGTGTGAGTTAGCCCCATTTAAGACACCAAAGAAAGTCTAGGGGAGACTGGCTTTATAAGGCCCCAGCCTCAGCAACAATTTCAGGTAGTGTGAACACTTTTTTAAGGAATCTCTGTCAACTTGAAATGTGGATATAACATGGGTTGTAAAATATTTTTCCTGCAAATAAATTTTGGAGGAGATACTGACTCCAAATTAGGCAAAATACTCCATTGCTGAAACATAAAAACTACTGACATTACTACACTAAGGTCTGATTCAGTGCCCATGATTATCTTTAGGAGTTTGGCAAAGACATGATCAGAGTAGGAATGTCAGTATTAGTTAAGCAAGACTTGGCCATCCTAAATAAGTGTATTGAACACTGGGTGTTCCCAGCTGTTCTGTGGAGCCATTGATAATACCTCCACATGTTAAAAACATATCACTGTTTACCATACAACTTAGGTTTGCCACAGAAGTGTAAGATACAATCTGAGGAAATCTGCATGTGTAATAATAGCCTTTAAAAATTAAAGCTGTATTTAATTCTTTGAGTTTTAGTGTTCCTTGAGAGCAGTAGAACGTGTGGGAAGTGTGTTATTACAGGTATCTATGTAGGAACGTCAAAAAATTCTGATCAGTACAGTATGATAACAGATTTATGTTATTTTTTGTAACTTGGTCTTATTTCAGATGAAGTGGCTATCTGTCCTGCCTCAACAGTGTATTTTGCTGATGACATGTCTCCTAATGGCCTTGGAAGCTGTACCTATTGACATAGATAAGACAAAAGTCAAAGGAGAAGGCCACGTAGAAGGAGAGAAGGTAGAAAATCCAGTAAGTGTAATGAAATTTATGTAATTAAGTATTTTTTCCTAACTGTTAGTAATCTGGCTATAGCAAACTGCCTTCCTGAAATTTAGATGTTCTTTACTGGAGTTACTTGCAGGAAGGAAATTAGTATTGGCCAGTCTGTCGTGCAGTCTATGATCTTCTACGGTGAAGTTCTGTTTAAATTTGTTCTCTTTTATTTTTTTTCCATGAGCTGCTAAAGGTGAGGTGGCACATGAAAGGAATTTCCCAGTTTACAATAGGAAGAACTGCTTACTGGTCCACAAAGACTTCTTTCAAGTGATTGAGTGGTGGCTTAGGAAATTCCACTCAGTGATTCCACTTCAGTGTTTCAAATAGAGCAGTAATGAATGAATTCCACTATTTAAAAAATAGCAACAAACTGTATTAACATGACAGATGCTTGTGCCTGACATGGATTCCTAAACATTTTTCTCGTCTTCCTTGTCAGTTGCTGAAACAAATGAATCATAAGAATAAGTTGTTATAAGGCAATGATGCAAATAAAAACCCAAGATATGTAAGAGAGTATAATGCCTGTGTTGCTGAGATTTGAGTTTAATCATCGTATTTAAACAAAATAAAATGTTTGGTAGTATATTGTTTCCTCAATTTCACCTTCTTTTTTTGAAGGATACAGGACTTTATTATGATGAATATCTCAGGCAAGTAATAGATGTCTTGGAAACAGATAAGCATTTCAGGGAGAAGCTCCAGACTGCTGACATAGAGGAAATAAAGGTAGGTACAAAAAAAAAAAAGCGTTAAATTAACGTTAATTAAACCCATAATCATGAGCCACGTATGTTGTATTCTTTCTTTCTTTTCTTTCTTCATGCTCCTCTCAATTTTTGTGATCTTAAATTTCCTCTAATTTTATTTACTTAGGTATTTAACTCTTACTAGATCTTTGTCTTTAGTCAAGGGACAGCAGAACTTCTGCTCATCAAAGAATATCCCTTAGCATAAAAAAACACCCCAACAATATATACTTGAATGCACAGTTTCTGCCTTCTGCCTATCTACTAAAAAGCCAGTCTCAGACTACATACAGGTAGGTGAACCTTCACGTACATCAAAACAGCTGCAAGCATAGGTCTCACTCGCTGTTGCCTGCTGAGTAATTTGGAACACTGTGTTGAACATAGCAGCATGTCTGTCTTCTGAGATTAAGATAGTGTGTCACAAAGGAATACGATGACATGGAAGAGAATTACAAAAAAGTCAGATTTTAAAGCCTGGGGAAATTGAGGAGTTGTGCTAGAGGTAAAGTCAGTGTATATAGGAATAAAATAGACCTCTGTCTTTCTCCGCTGCTGTCCTTTCTTTTGCGCCAATCCACGTAGCGCTCTCTCCAAAACCTCACCACATTCTTGTCTTTTCTACTTTAGTTCCTGGCTGTAGGTGGTGGCTGTTCTGCATTCCCCTTTATGAGCTAGAAATTCAGCAAGGGACAGGTAGGAAACAGTCTAAAGTGATAGACTTAAAGAGGAGATCCTGCCTTTTGCCTTTCCTTTAATCCGTCATGTTGCCGTTGGCAGCTTTTGGCTCCTTTTTCTTCTGTGCTACATCTAGTGTAACCCTTGAAGATTACTATCCATTTCCAGATCCTGATAAACATTCTTGCAATACACATTGGTGGCTGTTGCTGTGCTTGTACCTTCTGTCAAGTCTTACAGCCATCATCAAGTGGATGAAGAACACAGCACTCTCTGTGCGTCTCACAGTTCTTTTGAACTAATTTGAGAACATTTGATCAAGAAATTTGTCACTTCTTAAACGTTATTAAGTATTGCTGCTTCAAGGTCATGCTTTTGCTCTTTGAAGGAGCAAGATACTTAAAAATTCTATTTTCAGAAAGCTTTTAGGATTCCTCTGTGTTTCTATAACCATAGGCTTAAAAAAAAATTTAATACGCTCTTGGAAAAAATTTTGAGATTCTTATAATGTGGGCTACAGTATTGCCAAAGACTGCCACTAGTCTGCTGTCTTGCAGCTCATGTCTAATGGGAGTCCTAAAGGCTACTTTCTTCTAGTTTTTATACATAACTTTTGTTTTTTGACAGAGTGGAAAACTGAGCAGAGAGCTTGATTTAGTAAGCCACCATGTAAGAACACGGCTGGATGAACTAAAAAGACAAGAGGTGGCAAGATTAAGAATGTTAATTAAAGCTAAAATGGATTCTGTTCAAGGTAAGAGTACAAAATTTAACTAGGTGAGTTAACAGATGGGATTGTGTTGGAGAGGTGCCCAAAATGCATCAGTTATGCTTTGTTTGTTGTCAACAACACTGACTGTAAGCTGAAAGTGAGTGTCCTTTCTGAGCTGGCCTAGGGCCAGTAAAGAACCATCTTTACAGGAAACTGGGGAGAAGAGAATAGCCATCTGTATTTTGTAAATAACTAAACTTGATTCTGGCAGTGGATTTTTCAGATACTTCTGATCTTTTTCAACCTCTTTCTTTATTTTTGTAGTGCATCAATTTATAGATTACCCACTGAGAACTAGTAACATAGTAGGACTATGTTTAAGAATACAACATGACATACCATTTCATGTCTTTACAGTGTAGAAAATGAATTTTTTTTTTGCAGTTAACACAAAAATTTTCCTTTTTCTTATTTTAAGTCCCCTTTCCACCAATTAGAGTTATTGTACAGGTTTATAACAAACATTAAATATTTCAGTTCAAAAGATTATTTTTCTTATTTTTGGGGCAGTTTTAAGCTCCTGAATAAAGAAAAACATTTGGAGTGAATAGCATTTTCTTAATTGCTAACGAAATTGTAAAAACTCAGGCAATTTCTTTTAATGAATAAAGTATACAGGTTTCTAATGATTCTGATTGTTCTGTGTGTGGGAAATGGTGCTATCCCTTTTTATTTCTTATTATCGAAGAATTTTTGAAATTTGCATTTAGAACTAATTCTGTAAATTTCTTATTAGTGGTTTCCTTTTGAAGATAATTAATTGCTCATAAACAAAGATCCTAATGATGGACTGCATGATCTTGTTTCTGAAAGTCACTTTTTCACAAAGAAGCTCTAATAAAAAGGGCTTAATTTGCCTATGCAGATTATTTTATTATTAAAAATATTCGCAAGTTATGGAAAGGCATCCCACTGAATTGAATAGGTAATGTATCAATTTAAAATACTCCAAGAATAAGGATCTGTCTTCTAGGCTAAGCCAAATTTAGAGGTGGCAAGTAGACTGAAGAAGTATGCATGCACTAGTGCGTGTTCATGGGGATCTTACTAGGGTCAGGAAAGCATCAAATTAATTTGGGAAGAAAGATATTTACAGTGTAGTACCTTTCCAATGAAGTCTTTAGGTGCTAACATAGTATAACTAATGAATGATAATACAGAGTTGGCTGAGGGTGTCAGATGACCTGTTTGTCCTTTGCTTTCTTTTAATGAAAGTTATAGTCCAGAGAGTACAGTCCACTGGTGGCTAGACAGTGCAGACCAGCAGTAGTCCCTCCGCAGGAGTTAGTGCATTGCTTCACACACCTCCCAGACCCCGTGTTTGTCTTCCTCAGGTGGCTTTTTAGCTGCCAAGAGCCCGATCTCATGCTGCTATTGCAGGCGAGCGGTCCAGTGACATCATAGTGACACTCACAGTGAGCTAGTTGACAGCAGCTAATGATACCTGATTGTTTATATAGTAATCTTGTGTATTTTGCATTTTTTTAGTAGCTTAATAGTCTGATTACTTCTAGCCCTCTCTATTTCCATAAATCAAGATTAACTAAGAGAGCATGCTTTAGAAAAATGATTCCCTCCAACAGGTCAGATCTGTTACAGTATAAGTGTGAGATCTCACATTTGGGAAAGAAAAAGAACAGATTATTGCAGTTGAAGATACTCAGATGACTTCCAAGATGTGAAAACAAAGGGAGTGGGAAAACATTTTGTAAATTTTATAATCAGCCCTACCATTGATACACCATATACCATTCACACCATATACAACAAGTATGGCCAGATTATCTGTAAAATACAGCTGCATCTGTACCCCTATGCAACATCTTGGAACATGTACAAAAGAGCATTCTATAGTAACAGCAGGCAGAGCTGTTTGTTTTCCTTTTATTTCTTCTGTTAATCTTTTCCCTGTAACACCACTTAATATCTTAGTCTTCCATCTGATCTAAATAAAAAAAGCACACAACCCCCCCCCCCCCCTTTCTTCCCTCTCAGATGGATCAGGTTTAAAAAGAAAAAGAAACAGATTTGAGATTATATTCTGCATATATTCAGTCCGGATCCAGATATATTTTTAAACATTTGCACCAAGATCCTACTAGACTGATCACTGCAGGACAGAAGAATGTTAGGTGTTGGGTCTCAGATAATGCAGTAATGTGGCAAGTAAATACTGTCAAATAGAATGAGTCTTTTACCATAAATACAAGAAATTGAGGCAAATGGGTTTGAGGGCAGGTTTGTTATTGTTTTGTTTTGGGATTTTATTTGTTTTTTTAAAAAGCCTATTATTACACTTCTAAAAAATGTTTCAAAAACAGGCTAAAGTGCGTATATTTCAACAGAAATTATGATCTCATCAGGGAGGAATGTTGGTTGAAATTTGCCCCAGACAGCGTTTGCTGTTTTGTGATAATACAAACACAGCACTGAGTGTAAGACAGATAGTTTACCAAAGAATAACATGTTCAAAATTGTGTTTTCCATTTTTTTTAAACCAAATAAAATATTCTTTGCTAAACTATCTAGTAAAAGCTTGTCAAAATTGTTACACATAATCTATCAAAGTGTATGCTGCTTAAGATAGCATTGTTATCTAGCATTAGCAGTCAGAAACCATGGTAACAGCTAGAAAAGCCTGTTGTAGAAATGTGTTTTGTGGTTAGTGCATTGTGTATTGATATTGTTGGGAGTTCCTGTTACAAGGAAGAGAGAAATGTTTGCAGCTTTTAGACACAGGACCTGACTCTCCACTGTCTTGCACTTCTCATTTTGCACAAATGAAATTTTAATATCTGCTTCTCTGATTTGATATAATTTTACACCATATTGTACAGGTATAAGTAATTTGCAAAGTGTACGTCAGACTTCTCCCAGTTCAGGAAAAAGATGCACGTTGTTGGCTCTGATACCACACATAACTTAAACTATCTCATTTATATAAAAGGGAATACAATGTTTTTCTTACTGTGTGAAGCTCAAATTGATGGTACGTTTCCTTGCTGAAACATAAACCTTCATTTGTGCATGTTAAATTATTGTGTGCAGTGCAACACTGACGCATCAGAAGGAATATAGTGCAAATTGCTATCAAGTTTGCCAATCTCCTTCAGGAGAAGCAACTTTAGAAATGTTGCTATACTTTCCTCTGACAGTGAAAAAATTATCCAGTGCTCAGAGAGCCTCAAGTACTTAGAAAGCACAAGCTCCTGTTTGAAAGTTTTTAACTTCCTGATCTTGCTTGTTTTCAAACTTATTTTAATGTTTTACATTTGTACCTTGTTCTTTCAGACACTGGCATAGACCATCAGGCTCTCCTTAAACAGTTTGAGCACCTGAACCATCAGAATCCAGACACGTTCGAACCTAAAGACTTAGATATGTTGATCAAAGCAGTGAGTACTAGATATAAACTACTATGGTTTTTTTTGTATTAATTATTATACTTTTTCTCTGGTAAAAAGGTAAATCCTTTTATATATACGCCACTTTTTTTATAAGTGACATGCAGTTTTCATTTTCAGAAAAATGTTGTTCAGAGAAAAGTGTCTTCCTTGCACACTTGAAAACTGTTGACAGTGTGCATTGTGCTGAAGAACCCATAAATTTTGAGGTGGCATCTTAACAGCACTTGCATTCACATGCCAGTACGAACAACTTCAGGAATGAAATACAACTTTCTGGGACCATTTAAATTAAATGCAGTTTTGATGGGTACATTTTTCCCAAGTGTATTTTCTGATTTCTAATTCTAAATGATTTAAGTGTCTCACAGAATGACATAAAAAAATCATGCCTAAACTAGTCATTTGAATTTTGGGATCTATTAGATATACATCAAGCTGCAAAACCACAGCAGAGTAGAATATTAGACATCAGTATTAGAAATCGCACATGCTGGGCATGGCATTCAGTGTCTATTTAGCAAATTTGGTATCAATCACAGGTGTGGGGTTTTTTTTCAGTGCATGTTTATTAAGGGGATGCAGTTAAGCTAAACGTGGCATGGCTTTTTTCAACTGCTGGAAAAAATACACTTCCCAAGGGGAATAAAGGCTTTAATCTCGGATACGCTTTAGAGAGCACTGCATGTTTGACATGAGAATTTGGCAGTTTTTATATTTTCAAAATAAATGGAAAGTTAAGGTATACTTTAAGCTTCCTGTCATTTGTGTGGATTTTTTTTACCCTTGGAAAATTTTATCTCAATTTCTGTAAAATTATTTTTTAAATAGATAGTATAAAGTTTCTTGCCATTTCTGAGCATCACTTCTGGGAAAATTCTGGTTGGCCAGGAGAGGCATATCCTCAGTGGGGCAGTTCTTTTATTATATTATTTTTCTTGTCTTCTCATTTCTCAGCTGAGAATGGGCATTTTAGGGGGTCTGTGATTTGGAATTGTTTTGGAAAAGGTACAGTGCATCTCAAAAGTAAATGTAAATCTATATCAGGTATGAACATGTTACTTTGAAAAGCACTACCAAAACATCTTTTAATACCTTGAGAGGTCTGAAAATGATACATCTCTAAACTCTATACAAGTACTTGTCAGAAATTCTTCCCTCACACCCTTTCTCTCCATATAATTTTTTTTTTATTATTCAATCTGTATTAAGATACTGCAAACTAACTCCCATTATTAATGAAGGCACTTTTTTTCATTAAGCTGTAGGAGAAGCTACAAATGTTCTTATTCTGAAATAAATAAGGAGTTAATGGCACTATTTGAAGCTGTGCTTGATTAGTACAGGACATACGTAACTTGAGTTAATTTATTATTAATTGATGAGAAAGGACACCTTGATGCCTTCTTACAGTACTGTGTAGTTGCAAAGATTGTCCAGCAGTTGAACCCTTGCAAATTAATTTCTGTGAAAATAACAAAGTGAGGAGGGATGTTTTTGCATCACTGTCACATGAAAGTAAGCCACTGACTAGTCCACCTCATGTTTAAAAGGAGAATGGCAATATGACCAGCCTTGTCCACAGATCTGAACGATACAGTGTTTTTAATGTCATACATGTTAACATAATCATGTGGCATAATCATATGTCTACATATATCTGTATTTTTAGGCTACAAGTGACCTGGAAAACTATGATAAGACCCGCCATGAGGAGTTTAAAAAATATGAGATGATGAAAGAACACGAGAGAAGGGAGTATTTAAAAACACTGGATGAGGAAAAGAGGCAGCGAGAAGAATCCAAATTTGAGGAGATGAAGAAAAAACATGGAGATCACCCTAAAGTTCACCATCCTGTAAGGCCACAGTCTGTTCTTACATGATGGGGTGGAAGCTTTCCTTCCCAGAGAGAAAAAGCTAATGAAAAGAAGGGTATATCTTGGGTGTTCTCAGCATCTGCCTCTTCTCATTGACATAGGAGCAGAGTGTGGGAACAGCATTGAGAGCATTACAAAACCCACTATATCCACCCCCATTTTTTGTGTACAAGTATGCTATTTGCTGGCAGAGTTACTATTTACAAAGAAGCTAAAACTCATAGGGAAGAAGCCAGAATGGTATTCAAAATCGTAGGGATGGCTTCGTGGTATGCCTGACCTGCAAGGAACTGTGTCACAGCACCTTTCGCCCCAGAAAAGGCAAACTAATTTAACTGCCTTCAACTATTTTTTCTAGATGAGTCTGTGTTGCTGTGACTGATTATTACAGGTGTTCCTTCCCACAGAATATGCGTTTCCTTGACACTCCCTCTTTCCCTGGGCCTTTCTGTCTAATGATAGTATTAGACCTGACCAAAAGGGAATTAAAGAAAATTCCATTGATTCCGTTTGCAACATGACTAATCAGAAAATAAATCCTTTCAGAGAAACTGTAATGCAAAGGTAGTACAGAAAAATTACACTTAATCGTTTTTTCAATAGTTTTTCTTTGTAACCAATCTATAGGGAAGCAAAGATCAACTGAAAGAGGTGTGGGAAGAAGCAGATGGACTAGATCCTAATGAATTTGACCCCAAAACATTTTTCAAATTACACGGTAAGAGGTTTAGTTTAATTTAATGAACGCGTGAAGTGACTTTCTGTTAACCTTGTGCTGAGGGCAAGTTTGTCTTATGCTAGGATGAAGTCTTACACCTCAAACAATTTGGATGATTCTGAAGAGTATAGAGGAGAAAATATTTATGTTATTGTTTGTAAGTTTACTGCGAAGTTGTAAATGGGGTTTAAAAGTTGAAAACAGAGTTTTGTTTAACTACTCATAAAATCGTACAGCCAATAACCAGTAGTGATTGCTCAGGGAAGTATAGGTAGTTAGAGGGCTGTCCATAACTATAACTTTGCTTACACACTGCATACTAGGAATAAATGCTCAGAGGTGCGTGTGGGAAAACCTGCTTTCTCATCATCTCTGCAGATAAGTGCCAGACTCTCCGTATCTTTGGAGTGGTCATAGAAGTGCCAAGCCTCTTCAGAAGTTGCAAGATTCCCGTAATAAAACAAAACCCAAAATGACCCCCAGTCCTGCCTCTGTATTTCTGAGCAGTATGCAGCTAGAGACAATAAAATAGTAGCAGAGATGAGGATGCATCTCAATGGGCATTTTGCTTTAAGTGTGATTATCTAAATGTGTAACCTTATATCCTGACATTGTTAAATGCTTCATAATAAAGTACCATTAAGTAGATCGTGCCTGGCACTGGGCTGTGAAGTGTTGAACAGTACAAAGAATTTGACTAATCCCAAAGGTGATAATTTAACTGAAGAAAAGTGTTCTAGCTTGAGTCTGAAATTCTACCTTGGTTTATAAAATATATAAATATGTATTACAGTTATTAAACCTTATTTCTTCTTTCTAGAAAGACATCTTGAAAGATAATTTTCTGAAAATTTTTGGTAGCTTTTTGTGCAAATCTTACAAGAAATAAAATAAATAGCTGAAATAACCTTTTGCATTAGAGCTCAGTATATAAAAAACTTTGAAGCAATGAAACAAAAATTTTCCATAATAACACTCATTTGAAGAAGACATTCTCTTTCCGTTTCAGAGGTAGTATAACAATATTCAGAGTAGAATGTAAGATAAAAGATGGATTGTTAGTTATCAAGTATTCTCCTCTTTGCATTTGTCATGAAAAGTTATTTTACAATGATCGCTTCTCAAGAGCTGCATATCTATATAGATTTTCACATAATTCTTTAGGTTTTTTGGAGAGTCATACTGTTGGTTAACAAAGTTTTTCTACAGATTTTTGTTGCTCCTGAATCTATTTACAAATTCAGCTGTTAATTTGGGGCAACTTGTTCTCAGCACTATTTTTTGGCAATTGCACTCTGCAATCCTTATGTGACCTATTTCAGTTTGCTAATCTAAGAAGTAGGGACATTGCTCCAGACTTGTCCAACCAACCAACCAAAAATGGCAATACAGTTCAGCCAATGCCTGCTAAAAACCTCAACAGAAAAAACTACCTATGTAACCAGCATCTTGTTAAATGAGGTTTTTAATCCACATGAGATGTGTATGCTGATACTTAACCTATGGAGAACTATTACATGTATTACTTTCTGTACGTACTCAACTTGTATTTTCAACACTTCTTTTTGTAGATGTCAATAATGATGGTTTCCTGGATGAACAAGAATTAGAAGCCCTATTTACTAAAGAGGTAAAGAAAAAAAAAGTTTAAAAACTTAACTTGTTTCAATAAATGGTTACAGGGATGTCTGTATTTTTTCCAAGTATATTTGGGGGCTTCAGACTACAAATTAGGGTATTCATGCCAAGTTTTGTGCATTGTTAATGTTTCTACAAAAGTGTAAAAACATCTCAGCAGGGAAAATACATCTACTAGATGAAGCATAGGACTCAGACACCAGAGATCTAGTGCTCACCTATTTCTCTGCCACCGTCTTGTTTGAGATTTTGTAATTAATCTGCAGGGTAACTATACCTGTATAAATTGCAATGCAGAGAGCTGCACTCATGCTGTGGCTAGATGCAGCTTGGTAGTTTCTGAAGCTGGGGATCGGTGCTCATTCAGCGCTAATCTAAAGTCATAAGACTTGTCGAGAGGAAAAGGGTCACACTCGTGCAAGTTAGCTCAAAGACAGCACGTTGCGGGAGCAGCTACAGAAATTTCACATATTTTGTATCTAGCTAGTTTGGAGCACATGTACATCTGCTAAAGTACACAGGCTCTTAGTTTCTTGAAGCCTTGGTTTGTTGTCTGTGAAAACACAAATATTAGTACTTATTTGCCTCCCAGAGGAGTAATGATAGCAATGTACTGAAATTCTACAGTGATGCGAATTGCAGAATCCATGAATAAACAAAGGGCCTTGGTCTTCATTTTTCCAGCAGCTTCTGGTTTTGGTATAGCAGAAAAAACCCTGAACTTCCCAGTCAACCTTCCAGTAGTATGGCTGTCAATATCTAGTCTTACAATTTTTTCAAAATTTCATAAGTCAGGGAGGAAATGTGTTACATAGTGTATATAGAAGCTTATAAATTCAAACTACTGTAACTTTTTGAAGACATTCAATTTGGAAACACAGATTTCTAAAAATACTTTGCCATAATCCTCTCTAATACAATGAAGATATATGGCAGTCTTTTTTGACAGGTACGTCCCACCATTTTGCAGTTTTGTAGTTTAAAAACAAATAGTCTGGGGCCTTAAAATTACCTATGGCAAAGCAAGCAAAGCTAAATGACTAAGAAAGCTGAGTAGAAGCAAATAAGCATAAACTCACCAGAAAGACACTGTGCAAGAAGAGAAGTGGACTGTTAAATTAAGCACTCAGTTTGTCTTGTGATATCCTGAATGCTTACAGGGTTAGCTGCATGCTCTGGTAAAAAAGCTACCCTGTCCTGTTCCAGAAACCACATGGAAACTCCGCCTGCTTTGAGTCAAATGTAGGATCAGGCTATGCATGCCGAGGTCAATTTTACTGTAATGTCCACAGCACTGAATTACAACAGACCACGTGAATTAACTGAAAACTTCCTTCTTAGCAATGAAAGGCTCACTTGTTGCCTAAATACTATGCTAAAAAGAGGAGAATTACACATACACGCGCTCTCACTCTATGGGAAAAATGGTGAACTCATGTTTTTAGCAACATCTCACACTACTGTTCCAAATATGCTCTGTCATTTGAATGAGCAGCCCTTTCTCCAAACTAATATTTGCTAATTTTGAATTTCAGCTAGAAAAAGTTTACGATCCCAAAAATGAAGAGGATGACATGGTAGAAATGGAAGAAGAAAGGCTGAGAATGAGAGAACATGTAATGAATGAGGTGAGGACTGATGTTCAGTAGAGCTGATTTCCTTCTGTGTTCAAGAAATACAGTCCTCCTAACATGAAGCATTGTCCAAGTACAGCAGAAAGGGACAACCTGTCACACTGAATGCTGTTTGTGCTGGGATTCGCATAAAGTTACAATTCTCAAGCCCTGCCCCCATATTCAGATGTAAATGCCTGCTGGTTACTTTTTATTTAAGAGGTTCCAGAGNATCACACTGAATGCTGTTTGTGCTGGGATTCACGTAAAGTTACAATTCTCAAGCCCTGCCCCCATATTCATATGTAAATGCCTGCTGGTTACTTTTTATTTAAGAGGTTCCAGAGAAAGAATTGTGCTGTAGTCTCCATCTTTTGCAGATCCTGATAATTCAAAAGAAATTCCCTGGGAATTTTGTGTCAAACAGGGAAGACTCTAAATGTGCTTTTGCACTTGGCAAATTGGTAAGATTGAGGTGTGAGAAAAGGGAGTAGAGCAATGTCTTCTTNACTGATATTCAAAAGAAATTCCCTGGGAATTTTGCGTCAAACAGAGAAGACTCTAAATGTGCTTTGTAAGATTGAGGTGTGAGAAAAGGGAGTAGAGCAATGTCTTCTTTCGTGTAGCTCCCCTTTGTCCCTTCAGAAGGGGGGAGCTCAAGGTATCACCTATGACAGTGAATGCCTTTACTAGTTTTGATATGTTTTCAGCCCAGGAGACAGAGGAAAAGGAAGATGATGTTTTGAACCACTATGTTTTTCATTCGTATCTTTTCTGTATTCAAATATACTCCTTAAGCTTGAGGAACGGAGCAAGCCTGGTCTTCTCTTAGTCATAAAGGGAAGCATTTCCTCCCTTCCCCTTAAGGATTCTGACACAATTCGGTTGGGATTTTTTTGATATTTTAAAACCTCCCTATCCAACAGTGCAGATTACTCTGACTCACAGTTACAAAATTACTACCAGAAAGCTACAAAACATTTTTCTCAAAAAAATCATGCATGCCACTATTAGCGTCAGGGCTGTGACCACAAATAATGTTTTCAATAAAGCCAAAGGATTTTGAAGTAAAATGTGAGGATTTACTTTTTATTTCCATTTTTGTTAACCTGTATGAGCTTGTGAGAGAAGTTTTCGGAAGATGTTGCAGGCATTCCCTTGAAAATGGGACAGTTTAAAAATAAAATGGTTGTATTTGAAGATATTTGCATAATGAAATTAAGCATTAGCTCCACCAAAACCCATCATTTAGGTTGAGTTTAATTTTTTGCTTCAACTAGGTTGACATCAACAAGGACCGGCTAGTGACTTTGGAAGAGTTCCTGCGAGCTACAGAGAAAAAAGAATTTTTGGAGCCAGATAGCTGGGAGGTAATGAGAGTGTGTTCCAAGTGCAACATACTGTACTATTACCATCACTCTAACCAGGAAGCCAAATGGCATGTCTCTGACCTTTGCTGCTTTGCCTTTTTTCAGTCCTGTTTTGGTATGTGTGTAGTTAAGTGCCTTAGCTATATGTAATGTACAACATGTAGCAGGTAATGTAATGCAGATGTAATCTTTATGGGGCCACACACAAACAGAAAAGGTCTTGCGCCACCCTGTGGATTCTAGAAGAGCTTTTCCCACATGCTTTTCAAACAGAAAATGGGACATCTTGTTTATGAATCACTTTAAAGGGAAGATAAGAGCTCAGCTGGAAGCAAGAAAAAAATTTTTTCTCCTTCCCCTAAACCTGTAGTAGAATTTTGCTGAGAAAATAGCTGAGAAACAGCTATTTTGCTGTTTCTGGAAGTGAGTGTACTAACTCTTTATAGTGTCATGTGTGGGTGTTTTGACGAAAATTCTGAGGGTTTTTTGGTGAACTGTACAACTCAGCTAATAATAATAATTTCAGTGGGAAGATAATAAAAATATCTATGCATTCCTGCCTAAGCATTCACGTTTGCATGTATTTTCTTGCAGACACTAGATCAACAGCAGCTCTTCACTGAGGACGAGCTGAAGGAATTTGAAAGTCATATTTCTCAGCAGGAAGATGAACTTAGAAAGAAGGCAGAAGATCTTCAGAAGCAGAAGGAAGAGCTACAGAGGCAGCACGACCAGCTTCAGGCTCAGAAACAAGAGCTCCAGCAGGTATGCTTATGAGAACAGAATTATTTTTTTTTCCTTTTCTGTATCCTTATATCTGTGACAGCGCATGACAATCCCCAGCTCTGGACCATTCTTTATCTTGATTTCTCATATGAGTCCCAGCTGAATTATAAACTAAAGGTACCACAGCAAAACATAGTCTAGTATTCAGGATTATAGCAAACAATGCAAGCATCTCAACTCAGTAGTATACCCATTAACAAAGACTTTAAATAATGACTTCAAAATTTGTTTTAAGTGTATTCATTTATGTCACACCAGAGAAAGTTGACAGATTTAAGTTTTTCAACTGTGGTGTTTTATTTTTCACTAGGTTGTAAAACAGATGGAACAAAAGAAACTACAGCAAGGAAATCCTCCTGCAGGACCAGCTGGAGAACTGAAATTCCAACCCCGTATGTATCTTTCTGTGTAGATGAACAAACTTTAAAATAAGATCTTCGAGTCATTGAAACTACATCTTCTATTCGAACTGTTAATGTAATCTGGTTTTAATGAGCTCTGTAGAGAAGTTCACTAAACTGTCTTTAAGACGGAAGTATAACTCTTCTAAAGTAGTCCTGAAATCTCAGTGGTTTTAAGTCCATAGTAAAAAACCAGAGTTCTAACTCAAGGCATCCAATGGGCATAGAAGAAGGATTGTGTTGTACCTATCAGTCTAAAAATATTGAGATCTAAGATATCTAGGATTTCTGAGCATCCAGAGAAGAATAGGGACATACAAATGACCAGGTCTGTCCAATGTTCTATGTCTGCATTACCAGTCTCAGACTGCAGAACAAATCAAAGCATTTAAATGCTTTCAAAAAGTCTATCCTGTGACCAGTTTACCGGCAGTTGGGCACAATGTGACATGACGAGTTAGTTTTAGACAGTATGAATTACCAATTGCTTCAAGACCCTCAGAAGAATATAGTGTCATAATAAATCATTGCATTTGCTCATTGGTGGCAACAAAATGGTCAGGTATATATTAGCAATTCTTATCCATAACACATTGTCCATGTTTCTTTTGTGCTTCAAAGGGGCCCTGCTCTCCCATACATCCTAACTTCGTTTTTTCTCCCCCTCAAGAAAGGCTGAAACTAATATGGCTGTACTGGCTTCCACATTCATGTGCTAGTGTTATTGGTAGAGCTCAAGAACTTCTTGATATTTGTCTCAAACATAAGATTTCAGACTATACCCAGGCAGCCTTTTGAATACCGGAAGCTCTTAACTGCTCCTGCAGGGCCAACACTGGGATTTCAAATCTTAAATGCTATATTCAGTGATTACAGCTTACTTTGTGGAGTACCCTGAAATTCTATACCTAAGCCACTCAGTTCTGTGAAGAGAAATAATGAAATTTCAGTACCAATTTAATTTTGTCTTTCATTTGCTTCAGAACTGCCTGTGAATAATTTCATTTTATGATCCTTAGTTCTGAGAGCCTCATTTCCCCTCACCTTCAGTAAAAACATCATGTGTAATAGTGGATGCCCTGGGAGTTGGGCTAATGATACACCTTTTGATACTGGCAATATCATAGCACATACTGTTCTTAACACATATATTATTTTATGTAAAAGCTTTTTGCAAAGTCATTTAATCAGGTGTCATAAGAATTCATTATATCTGCCAGAACTAGTCACTACTAATTCACTGAGTTAAGCAGATCCAAGCAAACAATCTTTCGAATCTGTAGGCTACTGGAGCTACTAAGAGTAATTTAAGGAAAAAAAATTTAAAAATTACAAAAATGCAGCTGCAAGTTCTGAAATCTTCAGCAAACTATGAAAATTAGTATTATTCAAAGGTAGCCAAAGGGATAATGTTCTAAGTATTGTTGATGCAGGGAGGAGTAAATATAGGAGCAAGTTGTTCTGTTTTTTTTCTTCAAGCTTCCCAGACTGGAATGAAAGGTTTCATAAATGCATAATATATTTCAGAAAGTACAATCTCCAAAGAACCAATGTGTTATGTAAGTAAAAATATTTCACAGAAACAACTAGTAATCTAAGAGGAAACGCTGAATATTGTAACAATGCAGTCTATTGGGTAATCTCAGTCTGATGTCATTGTTAGTCACATACAGAATTCTTGATTCCACTCGCAAACCAAAAAACAGAAGGTTTTGTTTGATTGTCCCTACACTGGAAACTTTCCTTTAGAGACTTTTCACATTTGGGGCCAATTTAATTGAGAAGTTACAGATGGTTTTATTCGTGTTTTACAGCTGGGGAACACAAAGTTGGAGATGCACCAAAACATCCTGCGGGAGGTGATCAGCCTTTACCACCAGGACACATCCAAGAACCAGCTGCTAGAACTGATCAAGTTCACCCTTAACCACTCGTGCCTCAACTTTATAGCATCTTTATTATTTTGGGGGGTGGGGGGGTGGGGGGAGGGGAGGGCAGGAAATCAGAGTGCAACATGAACTCTCCACTTTCTTCCCCAGATTGTAAAATCATTGGGAATTTTAGAGATGAAGTATCAATCAGATTTGAATCATAAATTAAACTAATTTTCTCCATAATACATCAGTGAGAAAGACAACAAGAGAATCCTTTAGAGGGTATAATGGAGGAGGGAATTAAGGAAACTGTTAATACTGAAGGTTTTATGGCCAGGGGACTGAGCTGTTGAACTCTTCTCTTATAAAAAGGGAGGACATGCCAGCCATTCTTTAGGCACGAATCAGAATCTTCTCAGAGAGGAAGCAGGGAACTGGCCTGAATGTCAAGTTAGGTCTAGTTTTATGTATAAACTCTTCCCAGAAATGCTGAGAAGCAAAATATGGGGAAATGAAGACCACAGATAAAGGCCTACTATTTCCAGCACTACCAAACCCTTTTTTCTTTGAGACCAAATAAAAATCAGACTTCTAATCCTTAGTCACAGAAAATTTGCACTTTCTAAAATCTAAATACACCATAGAATTATGTGGAACAGTGAATATTTTTCATGTTTACAGAAGCCTAAGAATTTCACTGTAAGCCTTCAAAAGGAATACTGTACTTCTGGTCTATTGATCTGAACCGTCCTCCTTGTTGAAATTAATTCTGTGTAGCAGTTGAATACTCAACTGGCTCTTGGGACAGTACTTTTGACCCTGTTTCTTTCATCAGGTGCCAGCTGATCTCAAAATTTTGCATGTTATTAAGTAAGCTTTTTATGTTGATGGAAATATTGTGCAAAACAGAATGAGACTCATTGTCTTTTTCTGTACAGATTATCCTACCTCCTATGATAATACCAGATTTTTCAAAATGCACCACGTGCTTCAGAAAGCTCTTCTCAGACATGAATCTTTGACTTGTTAAGAGTCTCGCTATTAACTCTTACTAGTCTTTCAGCAGTTGGTGTAAGTTTATGAAGTGTCCTAAAACAGGGGTGCTATGTGATTGTATTATTTTGGTATTGAACCAGGATAGGTCCCTAATATCATAAGCCAAGACTTTACAAGAATAAGTTAATTTTCCTGTGGGTTTTATAATGTTGAAAAGTTGTGTCATTGTCCTTGCTTGTCATGCATTTCAGACAAAGTATCCTAAAGTGTAAACCCTGTTTGGGGTTTTTTGTTTGCTTGGGTTTTTGTGTTTTTGGTTTCTTTTTAAACATGCATTGTTCTGATTGTATAATGCTGGCTTTGAACCGATACATACACACACACCTTGGCAAGCATCCTTTACATTTCCTTCCTGTTCTGTAGCCGACTATTGACAGTGTCCTTACAGGAGATCATTTGGGGTTTGAGCAAAGAAACGGAGGCAAGGCTCTGTTACAGAAAGACGTTCTTTTCAGAAGAAGACTTGAAAATTTTAGGTAAACTCAAAAAAGACAGGAGGCAATTACTAACATTTTGTATTGACATTTGGCAAGTTTCTCACTCTGAAGAACTTTGACTGATCGAAGCTAGACATATTCCTTCCATGTTTAAGGCTTCTTTCATTAGGACTGAGCACATTCTTGTTGTCCACACAATATAATAGAACTCGCTGCTTAACTGTTTCATCTTGTTAGTTGTCGTGTCACATTTCCTTCATTTATACCACTCAAACAATTGGACTTTATTAACTTTTTTTTTTTGTTCTCTACACAAGTGGTTAACATTTTTTTAATTTAGTTTCCAAAACCAGTGTCTCCACTGTTTGTCATTTCCATGCATTTCTAACATCGGTTTGATTATGTCTTTGTCAGGAGACTAAAATACCTTTCAACAGCTTCATCTGTTTGCTAAGAGGCCCAGGCGTAGTTACAGCTACATCCAGACTAACAGAGTTTCTCAGTGCAGAGCCCTGGCTTTGGGGTTGTAGAGCCTGATAATGAGTAACAGAATGAGGAGGGAAACAAAGTGGTAATTATTCAAACGTTGTGGAAAAGGTGAGGGGAAATTTTTTTTTTGCTTTCCCCTTCCTACATGAAAGTTTACAGAGGACAAATGATACAGCCACAGATGTATGTAGAAAATCAAGGACTGAAACCTTTGGTATAAAGGCATTTCTACCATACAAATCATTCGTTCAGGCTACATCTGCCTCCTAACAAATGTTGTTACATGTAATGACAGGCTTTGTAATGTATTGCTCAAGCTTTGGTTTCAGTGCAGCCTCTTACATTTTGATTGTAAGATCCTGACTCTCCCTGCTGTTGGAGATGGGCATTATATCCCCCTTATCCCATTTATTTTGAAACATCCAGAGTTTTGTAAAGAACTGTTGTAACTTGGGTGCTGAACTCAGCTTCTGCATGCCATGGTGTAGTGAGTGTCAGTGGTGACTCCAAGGAAGCCACTTGTGAGAAGCCAGAGTTTTCACTTGTCATTTCATCATGAGTTAGCATTAGCAAAAGTTCCTTGTTTTCCATTTCAACTAGCCACTGAGGTGCGTTCAGTGTAAAATGGCACGCATCTTTCCTTCAATTGCTATATCTGGTACCTAAATGTTGTTCTTGTCAGTGTTAATTTAATTAGTAGGCTTCCAGTTTAGCAATATACTACAGACTTTCTGTCCATTTTTTAGAAGTGGAAACAAGCAGTTTTTTAAACCTGAGAATTGGTGGTCGGGTTTATCTCTAACAATAATCAAGGTTTAGTCAAACTGATGATTATTTGCCCTAAATTATGTGGAAGTAAGAGCCTCGGTCCTCAATAATGCTTAAGTGATTGAACTCCTACTGAACACATCTTAGGTTTGCTGCCTAAATGGTTTTCAGATGAGAGCCCAGATTACAACTTCATACTCGTCCACCCAATTCAAAATTCTCATATGCATGCGTACCTGTGTCACATGTCCACAAAGATAGCAGGGACTGTGTGGATGTTCTTTCAAAAGATGGTCTGTCAGGTCTGGGCTATTGAGAGACAATGTTCACCCAATACTGTCCATCTCATCCTCCTCTGTAGAGGAAGGGTATCGTTCTTCAGGCCCAGGCTAAAATAGGTCTCCGTCTGAGTGTAATAAAATCACCAAACTATTTTTGTGGATCAATTTGGAAGTGTGGTTTAAATAAGAGTGAAGAACATCTGCCTTATTCTTCACTGTGAAGAACATCTGCCTTAGAGGTTATACAGCGTGCTGAAGTCATGCTTACAGTTGAAGTGTTTAGCAGATTCATTGCTTTTTAATGTGTTTGTTGTTTTCAGTGTCGATGTCTTCTTTTAATTGGGTTCTCTCTTCCGTAAAAGAGACTAAAAGTATTAGCCACTAAAAGCATGTTTCTACCATGGTACTCATTTCTCAGGAGCTTTTTGAAGTTGAAAAAAAGTTATTAAACTAAGCTCACAGCTAAGCGAGGAGGTGGAAAGCTATAATCACAGATAAATAAGGGACTGGAATATCATGGGCACCAGTGCTTTCACCTGTACTCTGCTTTTCATTTAGGAGGTGATTACAAGAAAACTGAATGTAACTTCATACAGACACCAGTTCCAAGGCAAAGATGCAGAGATTTGGTTTTGTACTTGGCTGGGATTTTGGTAGGAGGATGAAGGGGTAAGATTTGGTCAATGATGTACAAATTCATATCCTCCGGTGCAATATATGTAGGAAAAAAAAAAACCCCGTTCTGTACTTTGTATAGATTAGTTTTTAAACTGGATTAAACTGAAACTCAGTGCAGCGACAGACGTCTAGTGTTTTATTTTAAGCGAGTGGGAAAGAGGTGGGTTTAGATCGTGTCTATATGCACAACTTTGCATTTCTGCTTAGAGGCTCTTCCTGTTTGCCCTCCGCTTTTTGCTTTTTGGAAAGATGTGAAAACGAATTTAGAAAAAGAGGTAAGTATCTTGTGTTTTTCCCTGGCACCAGCTGCCTCACTGCAATAGCTATTCAGTAATTAGGTACTTGAATGCTCAATTTTCTATATTCATAAAAATACAAAACTAACTAATTAAAATGCTTCTGCAACAACATTACAAACTCTTGACAACACCACGCACTTCCCTAACTTGTTCAAATTCAAAACAGAAATCCCAGAGAAGGTGAAGCACCCACAGGTTTAGTAACAGATTTTGCTATAGGTTGCTTTCTCTTTCCTTACAGATTTTGCCTTCAAAGCGAGGTGTCAGCCATTTCAGGATGTCAGAATGGCTGTGGCACGTGTCTCCTTGGGAGATCCACAGGACATGATGCCATATCCAGTCACATTTCATTTTACCGTTTTGTAAATATATCTTGATTAAGAAAAATTTGATGTAGCATTTTGTGAAGAAGTGAAGCTCTGAGCTACGGATGGTCCTTTTGTAATTTATCCAAAAGTAGGTAGCAGATGCCAGGAGCTGTCACTAAGGTTGGCCCCAGAAGTACTTTCTTGTTTACATCCTCAAATATCTGTTACTTACTGAAATTAAGAGGTAGTTGTACTGAAGCAGTGAAATGAGAGTCCCATCTGAAAACATACCAATGCTCACTGTAGTTTAGTTACATTTCTAAAAATGATTTTTTTTACCGTAACAGGAAACAGCTCAAGTTCTGTTATTTACATATCCACAGATAGCAAATAGCAAAACCATCTACAGTTACACTGATGTTTTCTAATGCCTTAAAAACTATACTTGCCAGAATCATTTTGTATCCACTAGTAACACTTTTTATAATTATACTATCCAATACTATGCTAAGTAACAGTCTGCATACTTGCTTGTGTAGTAAAGTACAGTATCAATGAGGAAAAGTTTTTTTTCAGTGATACTCAAGTTTCTAAACCTGGTATATTTTTCAGTGACAAACAGGGTTAGAACAGCACTACAAAGCTGACCTCTCCATTCTTCGCATCTTTTCCATCAATTCAAGAAGTTGTTAGTCTGAATGACTGCACAGGAACTGCTGTTCAGTCTCTGTTGCAAACAATTTGTATTTACTCAAACGTGCATTTCCTTAACGTGTAATAGCTCACAGCCAGTACCTTCTAAGAAACTGCCCATAGAGCCGTTTCTGTGTTATAAGAGGTGATGGTGCACATAATACAAAGAGTTTCCCCTCTAATCTCTCATTTCACACCCTGTCCCACCAGTTTATCGTTGCTGTTAACACTACATTGAGATAAGGACTTCAATTTTTGAGCTCCCTACCACCAGTGACAGTGGAGAAAGTAGGATGGAGGTGCAGGCAGCCCTCCACCTCCACTGTGCATCGCACCAAGCTACCCCGCTGCATGAATTTAGAGCCCACCTAGGAGGAGAGGACGAGTTATGCAGCCACGGAGTAGAGTCCTATGCAAACTTGTACGTATGGAAATTTCCACAGTCACAGAAAGACACAGAAAGAAGTTCCTGAACCCACATCTGTTGTACAGGCTGTGCAGGCCTTACCAGTGCATTTAGTACCACAGTGACGCAACATCTATTATAACACAACGATTTTTCACGTGATCAGCACATTCAGTTGCATACCGTTTCTTCACTAGAGGGAGCCTAAGACAAGGATTACTGAGCACTTTTGAAAGCTAATTAAGAAGCAGAGAGGTGGCATAATAAAATAGGATGTTGAAAACTGACAGATCCCTCAAAAGCCAAACAACAGCTGCCATGTCTCTAAAGGGCTTTTTTTTTTTTCCTTCTTCTTTTACAAGAATGCATTTCTTACATTATGCTGTTTCCTTTTGGAAGAGACCCTGAAAGTGCAAATGAGCACTAAGCTAAAGATGCTCTTCCTGAACAGACACCTCTGTACTATGCTTGATCTCTGAGTACAGTACACCACAACTGAATAACAATATAAGAATCACTTGGTACTTAAAAACCCAAGATACTGACCAGGAAAAGATACTGTTTGCATTTATAGCTGGAAACCACAGTCCTCCTACAGTAGGATCCTACATGTTCAACAGTGAAATAAAAAAGGCAATACTGTACTATTTCTGCCAAAAATACAGCCGGAGGAAACAGGCTTATACAGATATCAACTCATTGTCATGTCTGATGCTGCTCAAGGAACAGCTTCTTTGGAGGCAGTTGGTAAGTTGTTTTATATTAGCTTTATTCCCCAGCAATTCTAAAGGTGAAAACTGCATGTATGAGAGCCAGCCTAGGGATGCGAGTTCATTCAGTCCCTGAAGCTCCCAGGGAAGCACCATCACCAATGAATAGCCAAGAAAACTGATAAAAATCATGGTGTTAACTGTGACAACTGGGATAAAGGAATAGGATGCTGTCATCATGGCATGCCGTAAGTTTTTGATCAGAGTTTCTCTGTATCTCCCATTTCATTGTTGGTGTTCAGTATTATGCTGCTTACTACACATAAAGACACAGCTCATTTTCAACTACAATAGTTTTATAATTCTTAATAAATCAGATATGCTATTCAGTCTAAATAAGTATCTGTATTTTAGCTTTCTACTGTGTTTGCAAAACTCCGACAAGAAAAATAACCAGCCAGTCATCTGCCCTGATGGGTAGATTTAGTTCAATCTACAGGCAATTACAGTACCATCAGAATAGTCTTTATTAATTTATCTATTAATTATTTACAGCTCCCAAGTTGCATTTTAGTTGGCTCAGTCTTTGGATTAACAGCTGCCTGTCTTTTGGTTGGACTGATTGCTTCCCTGTACATTAAGCACGATAAACCACGTAAGTGATTTCGAGTGTCCAAATTTCTATTGCGACTGTATTGCAATTTCTACATTGAAAACTGTTTTTGCAAATGATTTTATTCTAAGGCTAATAGGAGGGATAAGCGACTACAGCCAGCACTGGAATACTCCTTACCGCTGTTGTCATCTTAAGCCACTGCTCCCAAAAGCAACACTCACATGCTTTTATTCCCATTTTGCTATGTTTTCATTTGGTACTTTGGTGGCTGCAGGCAGGCTGGAGATTGCTAAGCCATCTGTGCTGTTACATGGCACCGCAGACTGCGCTGGCTGGATTCGGGTTGGATCCTGCAGCTGTCTGACTGCCCGCACGGCAGCAGCCTCACGAGGGCCAGGGATCACCAGCTGGCATCATATCTATTTGATCTCTGCTGGCTTATATGTGCTTTGTTGTAGCTCATCTTTCAGTCTAGACGTGTCTTAAATGTTTCAGATGTCCCTTGGGCTCCTCAGGACAAAGCCAGGGTTGCACCAGTGCCGCACCAAGTACACACAGAGCATTTTTATTTACTCATTTTTTTTAAAAAAAAAAGGTAATTGCAACATTGTAGTTATGAAATAGGGGAAAAGTAGTACTGGTATTAGATGCAATGCATTCACATACTGCCACAAAGAACTAACTGAAGAGATGCAGTTTGACTATGAAAGTGGCTAATATACATAATCCTGCTCACGCCTGATGTGCATGTGGCATCAGCAGAACTTCAAAGTGGTAACCCCCAACTGCTTGATGATACGGTTTATTCATTATTAAAAAGAAACAGTGACACACTTAGGCACCTAAATAACACTTTTGCAAACAAATTCATGCAGAAGAACCTTTGAAGGCTGGCTGGCTGTAGCTGACTGCACAGTCACATATCTGGCAGCAGCGGTGGATGAAACATTATTTAAAAAATTGCAGCTCTTCAATCAAGAGAATTTAATTGCATGTTTTAAGCAATAAAGCAACAAAATATTTTTATGCACTATCATGGTATAGTATCTAAACCTTTGTAAAATGAGGAACCAACTTGTGTTTACGAAAAAAATAAAAGCTAATACAAGCTTATTTTAGGCAGCCATTTGCACTGTGTAAATGCAGCTCACTTCTCACATAGCTGTTCTCCTTGGTGCACGGCTCCTCAACGCTGCCCAGAAGCTGGCTGCAGTCTGTCCAGTGCTTGGCGCAAGCTCCTGGGACAGCTCCTGCCACTGGCTTCCCAGCACTCCCGCAGCTGGAGAGGGAAGACACCATCTGCTCTCAGCTGGCAAGGAAGGGGCAAAGCTGCCCTGCGATGCAGAGGGCAGTCTCCTGCCACATCTCCAGGGCAGCAGAGAATACCTTTCCTGCACAGCATCACCTGCCTGGACAGAGGCGAGGTAGAAGCAAGCTGTGTACCACCCCAAGCCCCTCCTGACAACATTCATACTGCCAACTGTATGTAGCTCATGCAGGAGAGAGAGAACAACTGGCATTCATTTATTTTTCTTGCTCTTTTTAGCTTAATGTGCATCTAGAAACAAACGTATCACCTTTTTTTCCTTACAGTTCCTCAAAAAACACTAGCATTCAAAGGAAGCGTAGAAATGAAGCATTTGGAAAAATGCTGGTTTGAATTGTGAGCTTTCATCCCAAACCATTAATACTAAACTTTTTATTCGAAGTATCTACAAAAGAGAAAGGTACAAATTTTCTTCTGGGGTAATGTGCAATGTGGCACACAGCCTAACACTGCAAAAGAAGAGAAAGCAATTCTGATAAAGGACGAGGAGGCTCTGAAAGCTTTTCAGCTTCAGGTGCACATGGAAGAGAATGGCACTTTTGTGGCTCCACGCACTGCTCATGTTTTTCCAAATGTATGCGAGCACAACAGGGCAGAGCTTCCCATCAAAATCACTTATGACACTCTTAAGTAGCATCCTCTTGAGCAGACAATGCCACTGACTGTCATAGTGAGCAGACTGCTTTGCCATGCATTGAGGGTATGGTTTAATTTCTGGAAGACAGTAGCTGTCTAGATTTACAGTCAGTAGGGCTACGATTGGTGTTGAAACTGATCATTATTCAAAGCAAGTGTCCACTTTAGGACTCCCCAGTTTTCATCTCACTGATACAAGGATGGGTGTTCTTTGTCTCCAGGGCTATGACAGTCATTTCTTCTAACCCAGACACCCTCACCTGAACACACAGTTAACTCCTGTGTGCTCACGCAGAATTGCTCTTAGTAATGCTATGTATTTTCTCCAAATAGCTGTCTTAACTGCTACACTCAGTTCTCCAACAGCTGGTCATTTCCCTCACAGGCCCTCAGGAGCTATGAGGAAGCAAGCATTTCCCTAAATCTTATTTAAGAAGTCTGGAAGCTGTTTCCCCAGAGAAGGCGCATTCTGTTCACAGAAGGCCGCTTAATCTCTCAAACACTGTTGGTCGTAGTCACCAGATCTCTCTAACTGGGGAAGCAAATACCCTTCAAACACATCTTTTGTTTTTCTTCAGGGGAATTTCACAGCTACACCTGGTGCAACTGTGAAACTCATCCTCCCCCAACCCTTTTCTTTTTGCCTATCTTCTGGGCTTCCAGCACAGGTTTCTCAGGGGCTTATGGTTCTTGGTATCTGGGGGGAGTGGGAAACCCCCAATCAGGACATTTTAGTGCTATATGATATCTTGATAAAATTTAAAGAAATCCAGTGATTTTCTTTTTAGCCTTACCAGAGCTGGATGAAGTGCAATGTTTAATGGACATGCCAGTTGCTGTGGAGTCCGATCAGTGCTCTGGAGTGAGATCAGTGCAGCTGTGTCCTGGATGTCCAGATTTATATGCATAGACACACCAGAAATAGAGAGTTTTGAAGGCTGAACCTAAGGAGCAACAAAAGTACTGCTCCTGATACGATTTCACAGGCTTTGTCATGATCTAGCTTAGTAAAGGATTACAAAAAGAAAACAAAATAATAGAATCCCAATGAGATCTGATTGTTTGTCCCAATGTGAGACACCATCATAGCACTGCATATGCAAACCAATGCATGCAAAAGAAAAAAAATGTTCCAGATATAGATCTAAATCTAGCTCGAGGTCTAGATTCAGACTGAGAAACCGAGCTAGCCTGAGAATTTCAAAGTGCCCACAGCATGTGTATTCCTCCCTACCTCACTGAAAATCAGGGAGACTAATCTGTTGAGCAGACTTGACAGTCTCTCTCTTAGAATGTTTCAAGAAACTCTTACCAAAAAAAAAAAAAAAAAGAAAGAAAAAAAGGGTCTTTCCCTTGGAAAAGGATCTTTCCCTTGGAGTTTGTGAAGTATTTTCCTGAGGAAGTATTTTTTAATAGGATGACACTGATGCTTTACAAGAAAGTAAACAGATTGTTCTTCCTGCAGCAGGGAAACTGCTTCTACTCCGTAATTCACCACCTTCTAAATTGTGCTGGCATAGCTGTTTTGGGGACCGCAAGAAGGATTCAAGAAGGGGAAGCTGGGAACTTCATAAGCCAGGGAAAATTTAATAAAACACATAATTACATGTTATAGAAGCCCTGTAGCTGGACAAATACAAAATTATTATAAATAAGTACATTTTCATATCCAGAGGACTGGAGGTTAGTTGCGTTCAAGCTGTCAAAGAACATTATTTCTCACACTTACTGTATTCCTTACTGAGACCAGATCCCTCTTGCTTCCTATATAAATTATCAATGTATAAATACCAAGAGCTAGATAATCAAGATTCTTCGACCTCCTTTTCACATCTTTGCTTATCTAGCATTAGCAAACACTGTATCATCACTCTGTGTCTGTGTGCGCAGAGTAAGTGATTTCTGCCCTGAAGAGATTCAAATCCAGTGGTTACTTGAGGAGGACATAACCAAGGATAACATCAGACAAGAGTTACTGGGCCACTCAGGCAACTACTTCTACCTACAACCTGTGCTTCAGATGACATCTACAACTTTCATGTTTGAAAAAAAAAAAAAAAGCAAAAAAAAAAAA
>RSEF01000005.1:13356031-13409147 GCA_003993805.1 Himantopus leucocephalus
AAAAAAAAAAAAGCTTTCAAAGTAATGTACAAAGTCTGGAGAAACCGATCACAAAAGAGATATTTCTAAGGCTTCCAGATATGTATAATACATCTATGGGTCCTTTCTCTTTAAGGGCAGTACAGAGCACTATTTGATGTAACTTGAGGGGGGAAATAATTTTGTTTCAGGTATACAAAGTCATTTGGGACAGGAAGGTGTAACTTACGAATCACTGCGCAAGCATAATTCAGGCCCAGGAGACCCTGGTTGTAGCTTTCTATCAAATTAGTCCACTCAGTGCTTCACTAGATATATTCACTTGGCATGTTATTTTTGCCACTGAGAGTCTCTGCAAAAGTTCTAACAAATTGGTATAAGCAAAGGTTGAATTTAACTTGGATTTTTGCTTTCCTTGAATTGTTTTATTTCAAATGAGTGAAGAATGTTATATTCCCCACCATGAAATTTGCTAAAAGTAAAGTGCCTGGTAAAAAAATAAAAACTAGAAATTGAGGTTCTGTTATCTTTAATCCAGCCATTCCACTACCAGTTTACTTTCCGGGAAATATCACATCTGACAGGAGCAATTTCACTTTCCCTCTCCCCTCTCAACCACAAGATGTAATTTCATATTTACCTCGCTGTAAAATTCTAATGGTGAGAAAGTGATACACATTCTAAATTTCATACTTGAGGAGTGTTAGCATAAAACCCTTGTCTGGGGTTCACTTCTTAACTAGTTTGTCCTCAAACTATAGATCTTCTCTTATTTTGTAGCAAAGTAACAATATTTTAGTTGGTGGAAGTCATGGTGAATGGGCTGAAAACAGCCTGCTCAAGACAAGTGCTTAATTGCCATCATGTTGATAGGACTCATACTTTGGTCTTATTCTTGCTGCCAGAAAAAAACCCACACCCTTCAACACAGAGTGAGATTCGTTTCTTTTAATATATGCAGTATGACACATTATGTACGTAAGTGCAGTGTCTTATTAAGTTCAGGTACAGAGCACTCTGAGAACAGCAAGCATATACTTTTTTCTGTTGCAATTCTTTCTTCTGTACTAAATCACTCCTGGCTTAGTGTCCCAAGAGTATTTTACTGCAGCAGCTTTTTAATGGAAGACTTTCTCTCTTACTTTAGCAAAGTCTCCTGTTGTCTCTGAGATAAGAGAAATTCCTACACAAACCACAATCAATACGACTGTCTGTCTTGAATTTTCCATATCAAACTTTGTACCTGACAACATCAAGCATTGTATGTATGTATCAGAGCCACAAAGACTGGATGGTTACCTGAAGCCAACCAAGACATAAAAACTAATACTGGAGAAAATGGATTATATTTTTGTACGAGTAAACTACAGTTCTCTCCAAAGGCATCTGACAATATTAAAATGTGAGGTTTTTCATCCAGCAACTCAACACTGTTTAGAACAAGCCTTTCATCTCAAGCTTGCAGGTAAACTATTGTTTTATTATTGATTGTTATCTCTTAGAAGTTAGTTTAAATTTGGATATGAGCTTGCAAATACTCAAGCTTCTTTTAGCGTGGCTGGATAATGGAATAAGACACCCCACAAAGTTATTAGAGATATTGAAGTCTTACCTAAAGGAAATTATACCTTTAAGGAAGTATTTCTATATGTCAGAATAATGTGGAAATTACCGAATTTTCCATCCCACAGTTATGTACTGAATGAGCTATCACTACATCGTAAACGTTAAAAGTGAACTAACAGAACTTTTCCACTATAACTCACTCAGAATCAAATCAAACCTCTCAAGTAATTCTGATCAGTAATCCTTTTCTAATTTAAACTGCTTCAAAAAATGAATGAAATATGAGTGTCAGCATACCATTTTAGTCAGACATTCTCTGAACTGCATCCAGATTTTTTTAAGTCAGTAAGAGGACATCTGTTGAATTTAGCACGCTTTGGAGTAGTTTCTTTGAGAATCAATGTGAAAACCAGTGATGGCTGAATATTGAGTAATGAGAACATACTACTGAAAATTTTGTGGACTGGTGTAAATTTGGTAATACTTTTTAATACAAGATTGTGGATTTTTCTATGGATACATTAACTGCCTTTATGATAGGTCAGTATAAGATTATTACTATTGTAAATAATTGTATTTCCTCCTACTTTGTGGAAGAACATAATAGGGCTGCTAATAAACTGCCTCTGACTGCAAAGCAGAGCCACACAGAACCCTTAAAGTATTAGTTTTAAAACAGAACAAAGCTATAAAAGCCATTCTGATAATATCATTCCTGAGCGTGGTTCTTGCCTCACCAGGCAAACGTTACTGGAAGGTATGATAAGTGACAGCATGGCTGACAGCACCTGCACTCCCCTAGATCTCCTGCAGGACTCTAGGTTTGGGATCAGCAATGCCTGTGTAGAAGGCAAAGAAACAGGCAGGATGTATATGGTCCACCACCACCAAAGAAGTTGTCTCCAGGTTGCTACTAGTAGTTGTTAAACAAATAAACAAAGACTTTTTTTTTTTGGTATGGAAGTCACCTAAAGGAGGCAGTAAGGGATCTCTGGCAGTCCAGACAAAGGTTCACAGAGATACAGAGAAGGTTTTTGAACACACAACAGTTTCACATTGGGCCTGCCTAAGGCCAAGTCCAAACAAGGGGAATAAGGAGCCAGGGAGTCTTATATTTATACTAGTCTCCAGGTAGTTATTTAATGTTACAGGACACCACTGAAATGTGAAAATTACAGTTTTAATAGTGGAACACAAACCACTCAGCCATCATGACACATTTATGGAGTGGCTTTGGTTCCAAGACCTTTATCTTCTTCTCTGTGAAGAAGTAAAATCAAAGGTTCCGGTCCATCTAGCCAAGAAGCAGTTACCACTTCGAAGATAAAGTGCATTACTGCACATCCAAAGGCTAGCATGGATGCGACACCTCACTGCTGTGCGTCTGGGAGGAAGATAAACAGGGTGAATTTAACTACCTGGTTCAAGGGACTATTCCCAGTTGAAGAAGAAGTAGAAAACAAGGACTATGAGGATGGATCTGGTTTCACCTCCTGTTTAACTTGCAAAACAGAAAACCAGCGAGAAGAACGTAGGATCAAATGTCAGGTTTCTACTGTAGATGAAACTTCTGAGGAAACCTACATTTCAAAACTTGATTGAGCTCCACTTAACAAAGGAAATAGATTCTCCTCAGTGAAGACAGATCTGCACATTACAGTAGAAACTCTTGTGATACCATTGAAATATCTTGAACGGTAGTACTCTAATTTAAGAATTCTGACCACGGCTCACAGAGCTATGGCATGCTGTGGAACTTTTTATGTTATTTTTTTCCTCAAACAGATGCTGTTCAAGAACACAACAGAAGTGACATACTTTTCAGGCTATGTACAGTAATGAACAAAATAAGTAGAAAAAAAACCAAATAAAGGAATAACAACTTTGCCACAATTAAAAAAAAAAGGACACACGAAAGAACAACCTTTCAATCTGAATGACCATATATCACTATCAAATGTATCCATTTAGTAAAGCAGGTAAATTCTAAGTGTAAAGATTTCAGCTATGGATGTTCAGACAACACTTGATAGAAGAAATCTGAGAAAATAATGGCTACTTCCTACAGAGACATTTTTAAAGATAGATGCTGCCTTTAGAAAAATACCTGTTTACTGCCTATAATTCTAGATAAATTCTCAGCAAGCATGAGCTTTGTCCATGGTTGGTGAAGCCAGCCATTAGTTCTTTTAAATCCAGCCACCCTTTTGTATTCAGTCATCAGCACATGCACAGAGTGCTAGTTGTCTTCTAGACCACCACTGGGGGTGGCTGCATAGGGTAACTTCTTTACCCTCAGGGTCAAAATTTGCCATCCTTACATAAGGAAGCTGCTCTCTGGACACTCTGCTCCAACAAAATCCATACAGTTTGCAAGAAGAACACTCTGATCTTCCTGCTCATCTTACTGCTTTTCTTCTCCACCCATGAAAGAAACATTATCTTGCTTTTTTCCTTCAAGTTCTGAAGCTAAAATAGAGCTAACAACACTGGAAAAATACACCTGGGCAAAGGCCGGGTGTGGAAAACATTGTTCCCATTACTTGTATTCACTCATCAGGAGACAGCGAGAACTTGGAACCATGGAATCATTTAGGTTGGAAAGGACCCCTAAGATCATCAAGTCCAATTGTAAACTTAACACTGCCAAGTCCACCACTAAACCATATCCCATAGCACCACATCTGCAGGTCTTTTAAATACCTTCAAGGATGGTGATTCAACCCCTTCCCTGGGCAGCCTGTTCCAATGCTTAATAACCCTTTCAGTGAGGACATTTTTCCTAATATCCAATCTAAAATTCCCCTAGTGCAACTTGAGGACATCTAATCTTGTTTTATCACTTGTTACTTGGGAAAAGAGACCAACACCCACCTCACTACAACCTCCGTTCAGGTAGTTGACAAATAGGACAGGTTTACATCAGACCACAACATAAACATTCAAGTGCTTCAGCATAGAGGTTTATACAATATACACAAGGGACTTATTCTCTCACACTAGAAGAAAGGAAATAAAACAACATTTTCACTCACAAGGCACAAGAAGAAGTTCCCAGGATGTGCTGAGGCAGAAGGAGGCTTTTAACACAAAACATGGGGAACAGCATCGCTGTTGCAGCAAAGGCACCATCAGGGACTATTTGGAGCACCCGCCCACCCCATTAACCTAATAGTGCCCAACCCTAAGAGGGAAATCCTGGTGCTAATGAACTCCCTGGCAAGCTCTCTTGGACTTAAAGGCCCAGGATTTAACATGGGGACCTGATTTGAAGCTCACTGAAGTCAGGGGCTGTGGCTGCTGGCATTGATGCTCACTGTCAATCTCTGTGCCTCAGGAATAACATTATTATGACTATAACAACAACATTGCTATTTATACACTGTGCCTATCCTCTCTTGGGCAGAGAAAACATAATTGCAAAACAATAAGCAGGTATTTGCCACTTAAAATAGCAAATGAACAAGGAACGGTCAGGGAAGGAAAAGGGTGGCTGCCACCTCCTGCCATAGCTCCCAGCTCAGGGCCCCACCACCCTCACGGCAGCACAGGCAGAAGGGCGGGATGGGACGCTCGATGCCTCCTGCCAGGGCAGGCCCCAGCTCCTGTGAGGGGAGGAAAGAGGAGACATGTTTCTCTGCGAGGCCGCCGTCGGGAGGATTCAGATAGGATTGACTGCTCAGCTTTGCAGTAAGGCAGCTGGTTAGGATACCTCTCATAGGCTTGCCATCTGTCAGGCACAAAGGTTGACAGGGGCAAGTGGCAACGAGGGGCTGCAGGTTTTGATTTTTGAAAACTACTTTTAAACTGAGTCATTCCCCTGTGATGATTCTTTAAAGTCACGTTATGTATTAAGTAGGGGTGTAAGCCAGAAAAACATGCAGCATACCATCCTCTGTAGGCACCCAGCAGCGGTAAGAGCAGGATGGAGGCAGCGGTATCTGCAGCCTCTCAAGAATGTCTTCTGCTCTTTTAATAGTTCTCCTTGGGGGGGTGTGGAGGTTTGTATCACGTATCTTTCTCCTTTGCTGAATCAAAAATAGTACACTGAGTCATTTGTTACAGGCAGTTAGACAGTCACCAGCCGCATTGAGCACACGTCCCACCGCTCGCTCTGGTCCACCTTACCCAAGGCCTCCTTCACACAAGGGTCTTCTCACCTCAAACAGCAACTTTGCTTGAGTAAGGTCTGCAGTGCTGGTTAAATCCCTCTTTCTGCTGCAGCACATGCTTTCAGCAGGTTGGCAGATTACATCCTTTGATCCAAAAATCCACTGAAATGGGTGGGAATTTTTCTACTGCCTTCCAGGGCAGTTGGAGTTTGAGATATCCACCTTGGAATAGGGCAGATGGCCCTCGATGAATGCAGGGCCACACGGGAACATGCACTGCAAATCTGGCTGATTTTTAGTGACAACACCAGTATGACTTTGAGCATGGGGACAGAGAAAGGTGTAACCAGGAAGCCTAAAATGCAGTGATTTTGAACTTTGTTCTTTTCTCCCACAACCCAAACCCAAAGAGCTAAACCACATTCCCTTCCACAGAGACCTGCAAAATTAACAACAGGGAATGATCTATGGTAATTTATTAATGTCCATTTCCTAAGAACAGATATTGCCATGCTTTGTACAAGGAATCATTGTGAAGGTTGCAAGCTTGGCAATTTCACAGAGGTTTTTGTGTTTCAAATATCTATTTTATTTTTGTATTTTATTTCCTGAAGCATTCTTCTGCTTTACCCCAAATCAAAATAATCTGTGCCAGCAGACCCACGATAATTACCTTTAGGGGTGACCAATGTGCAAAGAAAGAGTGGAAGAGGAGGGTAAACATGAGGAAGCAAATTCATTTTTCAAAGAATGATTAATTATTCATTAGCTTGATATTATTAACTATTAGTAAATAACTAAACACAAGAATTAGTCGCCACAAAGCCCTCCTAACACTGATTCCAAGAGGGCTCTGTTGTGACTTGTACCTTGCTCAACATGCAGCAATATTTACTCACTGCATTGAGCAATGCTGATCATGCCCAGCCTGCAGTCTCGCCTTACAGGGCAGGCTGAATTTTGACATTGACCCTGTTGCTAATCTGTGCTAGCATGTAAGCCCCGGCCTTGTTAAAGACTTTTAAACCAGCCTCTCATATCTGCTTTTTAGGTCTCTAATCTCTCATCTCAGCAGCATCATGCCTTTGCTGGTGTGAAGGGTTTCAAAAGAAAATAGTTTATTACTTCTTGACATCGTCTTCCCACTGTGTCACTTGCGGATTTTAAATGTATTTATTTTGTGTCCCTGCCCCTCTTTTGCCTTAATATGTGGCCTCTTGAGTTCACTTCTGGTGTGTATCTATTTTACAGAGAGATTTTCCAACTGAAGCACGCTGCTATAATACTATACTTATCATGTGCCTTGGGGGATAAAGAGACAAAGTCAGACCTTGTTATACTCTAATTTTGTATACGTATGTCACTTGATTTCATTAGGAAATGCAACATGAAACTGATACGCCCAGTGGCTCTGTTCTCACCAGCAGTCACTACAAGTATTTTAAACCATGGCATGTAACATAAGTGTTCTCCAGTCTCTTTTTCTGATTAATAAGCTCTGTGATCCTTGTGTCCGTCCAAACAGCTTAACAAACTCCAATTCGAATGCACTAAACAGTGGGAACCATGAGTATAAAACGATGATGATCTCTGGTCTCTGACGACGCGCAAGGCAATTCCCAAGGACACAGTTTGTTCCACCACACCCTGAATTCAGCAGTGGGTCACTACAAAACCTATAGCTTCCCACTTCTTGTGTCCACGTCCTTCCCTTGGCCAAGGCAAGCCCTGAGCGTGTAGCCCCCAGCTTCCCTCACGCTGGTTTCTGTGCAGACGAAATGTGGAGAGGTAGTAGCGGTGCAAGCCACAGCACACTCCCCCTCGGCAGGATCCCAACTGCGATACCACCTACCAAAAAGCAGATGTAGGCTGAGAGAGAAAGTTCAAAAGCCCACTCACGTTGGACTTCAACTATGGAAAACACAGAGTTTGCTCTTTGCTAAGAATGAAGACTTTTTTACGTCAAATGATAGCACTGACGCCTTCTTCAGAAGCTTCCTACAGAGAACGGGGGCGCTCAGCATAAGTACAACTTTAAGAACAATTTCAGATATTGTGTTCCCAAATACTTTGTAAGTGACAAAATGAAAGGATCCTCACAAAGAAGTAATAGCCCCAGTATGAAATAAATACATTTATTCTTCCTTGCTCTGCCCCTGAAATGCTTCTGAATATTTTAAATGGTGAAAGAAGAATTTAAACTTAGAAGAATCTTGACATTCAAAATCACCAACACTTTGACTGAAATAATTCACTATGATGATTTTAATAGTACAAATCCCGCCTTCCTCATAATATTATGATGCCTATTCACTGCAAGACTTCAGAAAATTAGGCAGATTATTGTAAGAGAAGTGACATAAATGGTGGTCCTGAAAGCAGCCCAGCGAATGCAAATCATTTCCTCCCGTCTTTCCCCTCCCATCTCACAGTGAACAAAGAGAATTTTCTACCTCTCTGTAGCACAGATTTCCCCGAGGGAAAAAGAGGCTTGCATCAGTTCCTGAAAATAGTTGCATGGTAGTGCTGCTGAAATTGCTTCACATTTAGGTCAAATCTTGACAAGAGCTTTAAAATGCTACCAGAGCTGAAAAGATTTTATGCCAAAACCTTAAGGTGTATTTTACACATTCAAATAAGGCACTAAGGAGACTACGGAGAAGCCAAAGATTTCAAGTCACTGGAAAACTAACTCTAATATTTTATCTATGACTCTTGTAAGAATAGAGCAGTGATACTGTGACAAAGGATAAAGAACAATGAACTCTCAAAGGAACAAAGGTGTCTAGGAAATGCAAATAGCTCTACTGTAAGCGCCCCTCCTATGGGCGATGAAACAGAAGCAGTAAATGGGAAAGCTGGAAAACAATGTGACAAGTAGATTCAGTCTTACAGAAGAAATTTAATCATCAAAGGCATTCAATCATTCTCTATTTTAAAAAGTAGGATTTTTTATGATTAAAAATGTAAAATATGCCTTTCCAAATTTTCTTTGCTGACTACTTGTCAATGCTAGTTTGACTGTCTTTTCATTGTGAAACACACATCACATTTTTAGAGCTGTACACAGAATAGTATTGGTGTATTAGGAATTTGGAAAATGAACAGGCATTTATTCTCTTAACTGGCAGTCTGATAATGCTGATACAGGTCTTCACAAAACTGAAATACATGAATATTGAAACTATAACTACTATTGTATCATTTTTAAACAACTTTTGATTTTACCCAAACGTTATTTCATTTTATTACAGATGCCTGAAAATATTCCACAGTCAATACGGAAGTTTTGTCACACTTTTGAATGAGTTTGTCATATTGTTACACTGACAAGGCATCAAAAATTTGCTGTATTATTGCCAACACAAACCAGTTCACGTGTCTGTCGTGAATTACATAACACACAAGAATTTGATACTAGAAGTTCCTTGAATAATTGAGTTTGAAAGTAACGTGATGGCTCCCTGCACAGCTTGTGCGACCAGGTGTTGGATCAGTTCTGTAATGCTTATTTAGGTTTTATTCGGACAACATTGTCTTTTTTTACTTGAGTGACAGTTTGCACTGTTAATAGCACACTGTAGGTAATACTGCTGCTATCTCCTAATAACCCTGCACAGAAATAAAATTGCTGCTGTTACTAATATCCCCAGATAGAGGATTTGCAGGAGTGTGCTAAGGGGAATAGCTCCCATTGTCAGAGTGGAACTGAGGAGGTGAACATGGCTCCTTCGTGTTTGCTGGGAAATGCCAGATCTTGAATTCAGCTAAAAACCAAGGCAGGCACTGACTGTGTAGAGAGGTCAGGATGTAAATGGAAAGGGAACCGTTTCCTCAGCAGGAGTATGTTTTGTGACACAGCATCCCAGAAGTGACCACGCTTTACACATTCCTCCTTTCCCCAAGCACAAAAACCTCGGCTTATTTTACAAAAGGGAAAGGAGTGAAAGGTTTTGCCTACTGCATGCAGATATAATTTCAGCAGTCAGCATTGCCCTTTCCTTTAAAATATCTAATTCTATTTATATTCCCTGATTATCTAACAGAATTCACTCTGACCTAAGAGAGAGATTAATTTTTTTACTGGGTATCTTATTGCCATGTGGCTCTGTGTGTGTGATGTTGCTTCTCTTCCTTTAGAAATTAGAATACAGGATTTTTCCTATTTATAGTTAATTTCAGTTTTATACTACCTGCTACTCTTTTTAGAAGCAAAGCATTGCTTAGTATCAGAAATGTACAATCCAAAAAAGTATTCCTGAATGTTTTATTTCGGAAGTGTAAAGGGTTTTAAAATAAACAAAAGTAAATATTCAAATACATTTCATATTGCATGTGGTAGGAGTGGCTCCATACAATACAATATGGATGAAGCAAATCTGTCAGTTAATTTCTTTGAGATATAGAGTATAATACATAGACACTTCCAGATCTGGTCTTGTGTCATACATAACATTGCCTGACTTTTTTGTTGTCATTTAATCCAGCCTACTTTATTAATTATTAATATTTTATTTTGATATATTGTTTGTTCCAAGTTAGAAAAAAACAGTTAAAAACTACGGACTTTAGGACACTGCAAGACCCTAAGTACTGCAATCTCTGAGGATAAATATATACTTATTTTCTGAGAAAATGTCATTACCTGCTGATGAATCAATGCAAAACAATCGCGCAATTAAATAGGACAGTCTGAATTGAAATTTAAAGCTGCAGACCATATTTTCCTATTCCCAGCGCTGCTTGAAATCTCTCACACGTTTAAAAAAATATAATTAGCTTTAGATTTATCCCACAATAAATAACACCAGAACATACCTTGTGCTACCAACCTGAATTTAAAAAAAAAGTAAGAGGCCACCTCAGTGTTTTGAGTTTATGAGATCTTTCAGACATAAAGCCCTAACAGAGTTTCCCAGTCAAAAGGCATCAGGAAGGCTCATCGTTTATGGTAAACTTGGGCTTTAGCTTGACAGACCTCTTCCTTATCGTGCCTTTAGGGGACAATGGCATGGTGTCCATAATGCTCTTGTCCTCTTCCAGCTGCCTAGCAGTGCAGGAAGGGGTGGGCACTTTCACCGTGTTGCCAAATTTAGAGTAGTCCACAGAGTATCGCCCATCTTCCTCTGCCACGATGGGCACAAACCTTTGGCCCCAGAGGATTTCATCCGCCAGGTAGGAGGTTCTGGCTTGAGTGGTGATGCCAGTGGTCTCCACCACCCCTTCCAAGATGACGATGATCTCCAGGTCCTCATGGTGGTGAAGGTTCAGGGGGGAGATATCATAGAGGGGGCTATTTTTGTCTATCACATGGTAGATGATGAGTGGGGAGACAAGGAAGATGCTGTTGCCCCCCACAGGGTTCTCCATCTGGATGTCAATCTGGTTGAGGGGCACCACCTCCCCCTCCAGGCTGGCGGTCTTCTTCACCACCTGCATGCGGATGGTGGCGCTGATGATCATGCTCTTCCGGAGGTCACCCACCCGCAGCATGAAGCAGAGCTTTCCCTCCCGCAGGGCAATGACCGCGTGTTTGCTGAAGATGAGGGTCTCAGCCCGGCGGTGGGCCTGCGAGGTCTTCATGAAGATGCAGCCCAGCATGATGGCGTTGATCACCAGCCCCACGATGTTCTGCACGATTAGCACCAGTATTGCGGCCGGGCACTCCTCTGTTACCATGCGTCCCCCGAAGCCGATCGTCACCTGCACCTCAATAGAGAAGAGGAAAGCGGAGGTGAAGGAGTGGATGCTGGTCACACAGGGCACAAAGCTGACCGGGGCCCCCGCCGGCCCCTCTTCGGGGCTTCGCTGCAGCCGGGTGCTGTGGTCCAGGTCTCCGTGGGCGAAGGCGATGAGCCACCAGACCATGCCGAAGAGCAGCCAGCTGCAGAGGAAGGACATGGTGAAGATGAGCAGCGTGTGGGGCCACTTGAGGTCCACCAGGGTGGTGAAGACATCCTGGAGGAAGCGTCCCTGCTCCCGGATGTTTTTATGGGCCACGTTGCAGGCACCGTTCTTGCCCACGAAACGCGCCCGTCGCTCCCGTGCGCGGTACCGGGCATGATCCGGCACATCCTCCGCCAGCCGGGTCAGCACGTACTCCTCGGGGATGATCCCCTTCCTCGACAGCATGGTTCCCCGCCGCCGCTCCGCCGCTCAGCGCCGCCCCGTGCAGCCGCCGGGGGCGGGAGGGGGGACGGCGGACGGGGGACGGCCGCGCCGCGGGGGCCGAGCGGGTGCACGGCGCCGCCGCAGCCCCCGCCGTAGCCGGCCCCGGCAGCGCGGAGGTGGCGGGGTCCGCGGCGGACACCAGGCGGCGCCGACGAGGCTGAGAGCGATCGAGCCCGGCCTCGGTGTTGCGGTCCCCGAGCGGGTACCGGCCCCTCGGCGAGACCGAAGCGGAGGGACGAGGGGCTGAGGCGTTCCCGTGCGCGCGCGCGCGCGCGCGTGTGTGTGTGTGTGTGGCGGAGGGGTGGTGGGAGCCGCGCGCGCCTCCGCGTAACGGTCGTTGGGCAACGGGCGCAACGGCAGGCGGTTAAAAACCGTTGGGCGCCGCTCCTCAAGGTCGCCCTGTGGGAAGGGAAGGGGGGAGCCGAGTCCTGCATTGCTCCCCGGTGAGCGCTGGGTGCGTTTCTTTACCTTTTTACCTCAGTTTTGGGTTTTTTTTTCTTGTTTTGGGGTTTGTTTATTTGTCTTGGTTGGTTGGTTTGGATTATTTTTTTCCTGAGGAAGGGGATGGTGAGGCTTCAGGCTGCGGTGGTGGGAGTGATCCCCTTTCGCCAGAGCCAATTTCTGTAAATATTTGTTTGGGGGTAGATTTGCTGCCAGTACCTGGCTTCCATTAACAGCAGCTACTTCGCGGGATGGTGTGGTTTCAGGTTGAGCGATTGTTCCATGAAACAGAAAACGAAGTGGTACTGGAGATTTTTTTCTTTTTTTTTTCAAAGAAAATCTAATGAAAAGAAAAAAAAATCCTGAAATTCAGCTGCACGTGTCTCTGTAAGTAGGAGGAAACCATTCATCTAGTGAATCAGGCAGGCAGTGGTAGGAAATTCGCTTGAAGAGGCCAAGTCCAAGGACGTAATGGTTAAACAGAGACCTGGAACTAAAGGGGCTCATTCCCACTTAGAAAATTTGCTAGAGTTATTTAGCCTTGACTAGAAAAGGATTTGTCTGGAAGAAGGAGCTCATGAAATGATGTGAGCGGTGACTGCTCAGGAAAATGTCTGCTGTCCAAATAGCAGTAAATATTGCAAACGAATGATCTGTCCACAAATGGTTAAGCCACAGTGACATGAACTTCCAGACAGACATTAAAATCACCAGAAGAGGTGACAAAAGGAGGCAGGAAGCTAGAACTTGTGTGAGGCAGTATGGTGTCTGTGTGCCTATGAATGCATACGTGTGCATGCATATAAGGATGCATGTTTGCAAGATGCATTATTTAAAAACACTGATGTGATTGCTCTACTGTTTAAATAGTAGTATTCTCATTCATGAGTTTACTTACTCTGATATAAATAGTTTGTTTCTATTTCAGTTTAGACACCAACATTGTCGAGTTGCTAAAGCATCTAGGACATTCTGGATCAGAGGTTTTTCTTTAGTGCCAGTGGATTTATGATTATATTTTTTAATTGTATGTGTCCATGGACTTTACCTTCAGTTTTGGCTCTAAGTGCTTTGGTACACACTGTAAACAGTTATTGCCATTGATTGCCTGGGCAAGGCAATTGCCCAGTTGATGGATGGGAGACAGCCAGTTGGGCTTGAAATTAACTTTCACCACCTACAGCTACTTACAGGGGCCCACCTAGGGATTTCAGAATAGTATTTTAAGTAATCACTCTGAGCTCTCTGAGCAGTCATTATAGGTCTTGTAATTAAATAATGACTGTTACTGAGACTATTTTTACTTTTTATGTCTGAATAGTTGCATGTCCTTGGACACATCCATTCCTTTTGGAGGGGTCAGTTTCCCAATACTCCACACTTTCTCTTGTTCTGGGTTGTCTTTCTTGCTGCTTTGATAAATAAAACTAAAATAACAACAAGATGCCCTAGCACCTGGCTGCCAGGCCACTGAGCTTAGCCAAAGATACTTCCCTTTTCTCTGTATCACTTTGTCGCTAAGCATTTTTTGTGTGCTTGCTGTGAATGTCACCTGCGCCTGCACTTTTACTTTAAGTACGTGATTCATATATACAATTTAACTAAAAAAAAATTGTATTTCTTACACTTTTCTTTCTAAACATTTTAAAATAAAACAAATTGATTAAGTAATTTGAAGATTTACTTGTCAAAGGTGTGGTTCTACAGCTGATGGCAGCTCATAGTTATTTCCAGCATTTTGAAGTGAGCATAAAGAGGCTCTATAACACCATGCAGTTCAAGGGTATAATTTCACACTTTTTTGCAGGGACGGACATAAGTATTCAAGAGGCAGTCATGTCTTTCGTGCCATTTTACTCTTTATTAATCGTTGTCTTATTCTGTATCTTTTCCTCCAGAGGGCAGTAACTACATGAATGTAGAATGAAAAAATGTGTCGGGGATGAGTATTTTGAAAGGAAAAGTAAATTGCTTCATAGCCTGGTGCTAGGAATGACCCACAGATCCTACTACAGCAAGGGGTGTTGCATGAACACACTCACCATGTTGGTTTTAGGAATCCTGAACTCTGTAGAGCTAGAAGGGTGTTTCGTTGTTTCCACTTTTGTTCTTTATTGGGACTGTCATTTGCCACTTCTTTTCCTTCACCCCTGAGCACTTGTTGGCTGAGATGGGACAGCAAAGCAAGTGGCTTCTGCTGAAGAATTTCTAGAGCAGAATAAAGAGAAGCCCTGTCTTTGTGGATCAAGTGACAGATACTTAAAAGAAAAAAGTGACAGATCTTCTGAGTGAGCCAACATATTTGTGTTAAGAGCTGCTGAACAAATGGGGCTCACAGGAATGAACAATCCCACTCTGTAGTATTGAATCGTGAGGGGTAAGACTTTCCACCCACAAAACATTTTAGAATTGATTGTTTCTATTATAGTTATTATATAATTTTACTATAATTATAATTGATTGTTTTACATTTCATAACTCCCCCTGCCCTGGTTTATCCTAGCTTTAATGGCTAACAAAGAAGATATTACTTTAACTGTTAAATTAAAATTGAGTTTGCACCATGGTATTACTCTTCCTTTAGAAGCAGACCTTTCTTTCAAAGGCTACACAGTGTTAGCCTAACATGAATTAAGCCTCACAAATCACCTTGCTGTACGAGTGGGTAGACAGAAGAAAAGAGATCGGAGTTTGTTATGCAAAGCCACAGGGGAAGGCATGAGCAGAGCTGGGATGAGGGCTAACATAGCAAACATACTGTGCTTCCTGACCTTCCAAGGGAACAGCGATCCCTTAGAAATAAGTAGAACAGGATGAAATGGCCACACTAAAACAGGGAGATAAATGCTATAAAGGTTTTTGCATAACGGGAGCATTTCTAGAAAGCAAACAAAATAAAACAAACCCTGGTTGCATCTCCATGAGCAGCCTATCCCACTAATGCCTTTTGGACTAAGCCAAGTCCCATCCCAGAGGAGAAATGAAAGTCTGGACATGGCAGCTCCATTCAGCAGCTTCACATGGCTGCTCTGGGGCTGTCTTGCACCCATTATTAGTACAGCACTTTGCTTAGGAATGCTTCATTGCCACGCAAAATACATTTGTGAGCCTGATTCAATAGCAACTTCTGGAAGGCCTGTGTTGAGGCAGCAAGTTTAATGACTCAGATAATGGCAGTGAGCCTCCCACCATAGAATAATTTTCTTGGATACTGCTTCTGGTCACTGTTGAGACCCCCCATTGGAGTTAGGGGGCAGAAACTCCCTGGGACTTGGCCCTATATAAACAAGACTAGATAAAATGTGCTGAGGAAATGTGAAGTGTATTCTGTCCAAGAGGTAGATAGCTAAGAGGCTTCTCTGTTCACACATATTTATCCAGCAGTGTGGCACCATTAAAAAGACATATAATTATTGGATATTAACCAGATCACTTACCCTATTCTCCTGCAAAGCTGCTTTGTGAAATATAACCTCCATTTACAATGGAAATGTATGACACTTGTACATTCAGTTCTTATTTCTTAATACTGCGAGACATAATACAGTCATCTTAGCAATATGCTGTGTCCTTTACTCCCTTGCATTCCTTTCCAGGTAAGGTTGTCAGAAGTTTGTGGAATAGGAGCTAGTCCAAATTACAGTGTTGAATCCCAGGCACTTTATTAAAAGTGTATGAAACCTCACTTCTCTGTATCTCTCCTCTTGCCACTAGGATTTAGGATCTTCCACAGACGGTTGCAAAGTTTCTGAGGATTTCTCTCTGCAGCATGAGTTTGAGATGTCCTGCAGAATGTTGTTTTCCTAAGCCTTCACAGGATGAGACCTTAGACCAGTGCTGGGCAGCTAGGAGACCGCACGCACAGCAGCTGTAGTAGAAACCTGCTCTGCACTCACTGTGCCCTTCTGCTACCCTGGAAAGATAGTCACCTGTTTCCCATTCTTCTCTCTTAGCTCTAATGGATGCCTGGTATCCCAGGGTGAAAACACACACCTATACCTCTGCAGCTATTTTTTCTTTGAAGCTGCCCAGCAAAGTGATTCCTGGGAGGAGGAGATATCCTCCAACCACCCATTTTCTCCATCTGTCTTAGGCAATGATGGAGCTCGTGCATTTCATCTGCGTAACTATTCTACCTCCCCACTTTTACCGTTGTTCATCCTACACTCCCCTGTTGGTTCTATGTTCTCTGGCCCCAGTTTAATGCCCTTAGGTATTGCATAAGTAATAGCAGGCGGATGCTGCAAATACTTCGCTGTGGAACTGGTAACACTACTTAAACAGCAACAACAGTTCTTCAGTTTTCCTTGCTCTCTGCTGCAGTGCTAGAAGTAATGCATTAAAAATATCACATATCCCACAAGAACACTGAGATGCATTTTTCTAGAAAATCAAGTATTTAAAAAACAGATTCCAAATTAATTGAGCAGGGCGCAGAGATTAAAAAAGAGAAAGGAGTTTTCCCAAGTGCTAGGAATTCTTCAAAAAAGGAGAAGAGAACAAAATTAGGTGTGAAGCCAAAGTTGCTATAAAAAGAGTATCAGTGAAAAATTCATTGTAGTCATTGACATTCTAACCCATTAGCAATTAATAAGTCCAGGAATGATTGTCACAATGAATCGATAGGGCAGGGATAAGTAGTTGTCCAGCCACTTTAGGCTGATTTCAGTGGTTACAAGTTATCTTAATAAGTATACATAATTTATTGGTAAAGATCACAAGTGTGACAGCGGCCGAAATATGTGGAACTAGGAGATGATGAGTCAAGATGGCTTTGAGCTACAGTGAAAGGTTTAATACTGTTTATTTACCAGATTTGAAGGGATAATTTCCACATGAATTGGTATGTCTGTACTGGTCAGGAAACACTGTGCATTAAACACTGATACTTTATCACAACCTGCTTTCTTTTAGCTTCCTCATGGTTTGGGAGGGAGTCTGGGTCAATCCTGTTTGGAATCAGTATAATATGATTCAATGGGCGTAGAGGTGAGGCAGCCTAAGAAAGACTAAAGAATCAGCTTGTGATTAATTTCGAAAAGGTATTAAAGGAGAGACCAAGAGACACAGGCACCAGCAATAAACCACAATGTAAGAAAAGTTTTATAGATTTTATATTTAGATATTAAAGCTTTACAGAGTCATATGATTAAAAGAGATACAAGCTTTTGAGAAATACCTTTGGTATATAATTTTTCCTTCTACATTTAGTCAGTCATGAGCGTTATCTACAGTAGGGCTATGACACATAAAAATAACATGTTAATAAAATGACCGGAGAGATTTAAGAGTTACATAAAAACTCCATGCTGGCCATGTTTGTTTGATGTGTATCCTATCATATTTCACCCATGTAGTTTTTTTCAACTATATTTCATGATTCTTTGGTAGCAAATAAAAAGAAGAGTAGTCGTATACAAAAAATGAAAAGTACGTGGATAATTCATTAATACTTGATGGAGAAAATGGCTCATTTTATTAAAAAAGGAAAACCTCAATTTATTATGAAATAATATTTATTTACAGGTATTTTACATTTTTAGAAAATAATACAATTGTATTTTAAAATGCTTCATTTATTTTTATTACTTATCTGCTTGTACAAAAGAAGCAAAGACACTGTCTTCTTGTTCTAGCAGAACCTCAGGCTTGTCATATTCCAAAATAACCCCTCTCTTCATTACAATAACCAAGTCTGCATTGAGGATTGTGTGCACACGGTGCTGAAAAGCAAATAAACAAAATGCCATTTCAGTGTATCTATCAAATATATTTCAGGATAAGACAGACTTCCAGAAATTAATTTTCCTGACAAGTTCAAGTTTGATTAAGGCTACTTATCCTACTTTTCGTCCTAATTTACTGCACAAATACTGCAGATAAGTATATAGACTGAGAGCCACATGGATATTCAAATACCCAAATTGCACACAGGTACTTGAGTATGAACAGTCATATAAGTTCAGCCTACAATGTCCCTAGACCACAGTCCTGCCACCACGCACTGACACAACAAGGCGGCGAGGAAGAGTGGGAACAAGGCACCCGAGTACAATACTGCATGCGAGTACCCTCCCAGTCCTGGACTACGTCTAGATCATGTGGGTTCCTAAGCTTGGTGCGGTTTGTCCATTTGTAAAACTGAATAGATTTCTCTTCTAAGACCTTGCCCATGTCTTCTCTTGAGTTTTCACAAACATTTTGCATTCACATCCTTTGGAAAAGATTTTTCCAGGCCTGATCCCCACTGCATGAACAAGTACCCGCTTTGTATGCTCTGGGCCTCACTGCTCAGAGCTTCATCTGATGCCTCTTCCCCCTTGCCTCATGATTTTGCAGACTTCTTTCACATGTCCTTACTTTGTCCTTTTTGCAGGCAAAAGAGGCCTGGCCTACTCAGCTGCTCCCCTTAAGGAACAGTTCCACACCTCTGATTATCCTTGTGCTTTTCAACATTTTTCAGTTGTAATGTGTCATTATGGAGATGGGAAGACTGGAACTACACACAAGATTCAAGGTATGTGCAAACCATGGACTTACACAGTGGTATGATGTTTTTCTCTTTTGTTCTCTACCCCTTTACTAGTAAGCCCTAACATTTGATTATTTTATTAGGAATAAACCTCCCCAGTTTTTTTCACAGTGAATACTGAAAATAATTAATTTAGCTTTTCTGCAATGCTGTTATCTTTCTTGAGCATTCCTTTCATATATCGATCATCAAATGGCCCTATAGATTGATAGACTTCTTGCTCCCGGTGTGTTTCAGGGATTCATGGATTCATTATTAGTTTTGGTGGCTTCCAGAAGCTGCTCTCATACTTTTTTTTTTTTTTTTTCCTGCCTTNTTTTTTTTGCCTGCCTTACTGCATTTTCACGTGTAACATGCCAGAATGTATGATCATTTCTGTTTTCTTTATTTGGCTATGAGTTCAGCTTTTACAAGAATGCTTTCTTGTTTCTAACAGTCTTTTTTATTTGTTTAGTCATACCAGCTTCTTTCTATCCTTAGAATCATAGAATCGTTAAGGTTGGAAGGGACCTTTAAGATCATCAAGTCCAACCATTATCCTAACCTGATAAAACCAGGTTTTGCTTACTCAAGCAAGCCTTTCCTAATAAATAGCATGCATTGGCTCTAGAATTTTTTAATAAAATCCTTTAGTAATTTCCATGATCCTTGTAGATTCAATTTTCTTTGCTTCCTCTTTTAGCTTTTTCTTTTTTCCCCCCATTTATTTTTGGGTTTTGTTTTTAGCAAGCCTCCTCATTTTTACAGAATTCCACTTTTTACAGTTTAGTGTAACTACATTGGATTTTTTGCGTCTGCATTACTCCTGCAGGGATATTTCATCTTGGAATACTGTGGTCCCTGTTACACAGTCACTCTTCACCCATGAGGTTCCTAATCAGATCTTAGGCACTCTCAGTGCCAAAACAACTCTTGTATTTCCTTCTGTGGCTTCCTAGCCAGATGTTCCATGAAATAATCACTGATGGCATCTACAAATATCTCTGCTGCAGTCCTCCTGTGACATTTATCCAGTCCACAGGCAGGGGGAAGGGACTGAAATGTCACATTCCAGATGTACTTGCCCTCGTTTTCTGATCTCTTTCAGTATAACACAATCAGTGCTGCCATCCTGGTAAATTAACATAGATGATAATATAGACCCAATAGTATACTCTCGCTATTCCTATTCTTCCTAAGCACAAATTAGGAATATATGATTTTCTCTGGAAAAAAAAAACCACCAAGACACCCAAACCACTACCCACCCCCCAAAACCCATATTATGTTTCTATTACAGAGCATTTTGAATACAAACCCACCTGCTGTAAAACACATTTACATTTGGAAGTAAAAACATTGAAAGTAAGTTCATTCCAAAATGCTGTTTGTTTGAACTGTGCAGTTTAAAACTCACTATGAGAGTGAAAGACTAATAAAACTTTCTCAACATCCCCAAAAAACTGAAAAAGATACATAAATGCAAAATGCAGTGCAACTCAGAATTTTCATGCAGAGAAATCGGGAAATTACATGCTTATGATTTCTTTGCTTTTTTTATAACACAGTGAATGGATACCCTAAGATAAATCAGGTTTTCTATTACACATTTGCTACATGAAAATAAAAAGATGCTGTAAGATCCCTGAGCATAGATTTCTTGACTTGTGTTTAATTTTTAAATGTTAAGAAGCATAATGACTTTATTTCACATCCCTGAAATATGTGCATTTTTAGAAAACGGAGGACTGAAAGATATATATTGCTTCTGACATATCTGTCGAGCCAACTGCTTTGATTCAGGTCAAATCTCTTTCATAAACATTTTTTTTATAGATACTTGAGATCTTTGTATAATCACTTCAAGAATATGCAAACTTAAATTCAATCACTGTCAACAGGGATGGAATGTTTATTTTTAATTTAGTAAGATTCTCATTTATTTGTTTAAATTCTGAAACATAATTGCTTTATCCAGTGGCAAAACTATCACACAACTTTACTTGTCCTTCGTTAAACCATTGCTGTAGCCTGATCAAACTTATTTTTAGATTTCACAGTAGTCAAACTCATATTATATTTTAAATTAGACTAAAATGGGTAACAGAAAATAGACTTCATACTTAGATTACATGCCTTTACAGAAATTGGATTTAGCATCATGCAACACATTTAAGAAGCTGTTGTTATGTATTTAAGTAGTTTAAAATTGAAGAGAAAGCTTACACTTAAACACCACATTAAAAAAAGATTAACGGCCACATTAACACATTTATTAACATTGACAAGAATTGACTAATGTGGCATTTCTGATTCCTGTTTGCATTAGAACGGCAGCAGAGACTGTACTTACTGCTATTGTAACCACAGTACGGTCAGCGAACGCTGTCATGACTACCTTCTGGAGTATGTTCTCCTATATAAAGAAAAAACATTTGTTGCTTTTCAAGCAACAGAAGTTACGATAGACACACAGACACTAAGAAGACTTAACTAACCACTGATTATTCCATGCTTTTATTGATTCTTCATTGCAGAAATGAAAAGTTAACTACATGTCAGAACTAACTCAGAGCCTGGTCTCCAGTTAAACAGTCCTGCTCGCTCCTGCCACCCCCACTGCCTCTGGGCTTCAGTGCACACACGAGCTGTGCTCTGGCCCCCAAACCCCAGCTATCCTGACCTCAGTTTTACAGTGAGGAAATCAAAGCTGAATTCAGGGTCCCGCCAGGCTGCCCACACGCTGGCGCCTCTGCGGTGCGTTCTTCACCCTGCTGGAAGCCCAGGAATGTCCCAGCACACTGGGGACATCTAACACCTAGGGGTGGCAGGGATAAGCAAAGGAGTGTGCTGTACCTGGCATATTTAACAGTGGAGATGATATTTAAGATGGTCTTAACGTACATAGTTCTCACTCAACAAATACTCATCCTTTGCTATTTAGGAAACGTTGTTGCGTACCAAACTGCCTAGAAATGTCACTAGCACAGATACATATCTAAAGAGCAGATAATAGCAAATAAAGGTATCACAAGGGAGGAATTATATCCTCAATGTGTCAAAATTCAAGATGTGTTTTAACTGGGCTGCGTACAGTATAAATCCCAATGTTACTGACACCCAACACACCAATATTTTACAGAACTAAAAATTGTAGCTGTTACAATAAACCCCTCCCGTTATACTCTTTACTCACAGAATGAAGACGACTGAAATGTTTCCCCTAACAATATAACAGAGGAAAAAAAAAATCCTAAGAATGCACTATTCTGTTTGGCTAAAATACAGTCACTGCACTATTATTGTGTGGTTTAACCTCCGTATAGCAATTTCAGGCCATTAATGCAATAATCCAGTATGTCTTTTCTATGTCTCTGTTTATTTCCTTGACTCTATTTTCAAGCCGTCTAACTTCCTGACTTGTCTCTTCCACCACACTGGGGGAGTTTGTCTGCTTGCCAATTTACCCTCACTGACCATCCCAGCTGACCTTCCAAAGCTTTGTTTACTTTAGGAAATCAAACTGCCAATGAAAATAACATGCTTCATTTTCCTAATGCAAGCAATGCTGGAATAACTATTAAACCCTTAGTAAAATGATTTAAAAACTCTTTAGTTTAGTTAGCAATGACTCACAACAATCTGGACTTGTAAACACATCTGCACTAAATACGGTGTAAGCACATTAGAGAGTAGATAAAATTCCTTTCCACCTTTTTCTTCGCATATTAGCAGTTTTCTCCCCCTCAAGGAAAACAAGAAATCAGGAACACTCCAAACTCACTGTTGCCATGTCAATAGATGCTGTGGCTTCATCCATGATGAAGATGCTTGTCTTCCGCACAAAAGCCCTTGCTAGGCAGAACAGCTGTCTTTGGCCCTGGCTAAAGTTTTCACCCCCTTCTGTGACTATCGCATCTGGAAATAATATAGCAAAAACAGTATTTAGGGGGTGTGCATGTGTATAAGAGGGTCAAATCAGAGTAGAGCATATGCTTGGAAAATAATGTCTCACTTTCAGCATAAAGATTTTCAAAGCAACATTTCCTAGGTCTACAGCTTCTGGTGATCCAATTTTTCCTGTTTATTTCCATTGTTCAAAATAATCAGTACTTCTGTCTCATGATATTCTTTATATCTATTAGACATCAAAGTAGCTAAGGATCTTTAAGAGCGAGTTTCTCTGGAAACGTGCAGTCTAGGACACTGCATCCTCCTGTCAAAGTGGCATCCATCGTTTCTTTACCCTAAGGCTGTTTAGCACTACCATTGTTAAGGGTTTTGTTTGTTTGGTTGTTTTTTTTTTGCATGGCCAAATGATTCACACCTTTAAGCCTCTGAAATCTTCCTCCCTGGACACAACTATTGGAAAATACAAAATAATATATTCGAGATAACANAAATACAAAATAATATATTCTAGATAACACCTGACTTGTTGACACCTTATTTGAATTCACAGGACCCATAAACCTCAATGCTTCACAACAAAGCCACACTGAAATAAAATAATACTTTTACCATTGATTTGAATAAAAACAGGATTCTGGCCCACCGGTACAGTTGGTAAGGGAGTTAGAGAGATATAGGACCTTTGCCTGCAGGCAAGCACTTTTTGTCACCTTCCATAAACCTAAAAAGCTTTTTCTTCCACAACTACCTTTTTAATAAATAGTAAATGTGAAACAGAAGTGTTGTGACCACTGGAAGCAATCTTCTCAAGAAGGAAGTCTTATTACCTAGGCCCCCAGGGAGCGCTTTCACCACATGCTTGAGTTGTGCTATTTCCAGTGCTTCCCACAGCATGCTGTCAGTGCACTTCTTCTCAGGGTCCAAGTTAAATCTACAGTTACGTGAGATTCAAGAATATCAGTCAATTTAAACTTCTGCAATGTATTTCTTCTTTTAGTGTGCTTAGAAACAAACTTGCAAATAATCAGAATAATATGCTAAAAATCTGGGCCCGATTCTGATCTACAATCGCTATAAATCCACTGAATTTTGCAGACTTGGTCAACATTTATACCAATGCGATTAAGAACAAAATTTGACTCTTTCAGTTGAGCAGAATGGGAAAAGCTTCCTGTTTTGCAGATATCTTTGTGGTTTTAGAATTTATTTTGTTCTGAATAAAGAAAAGAAATTCTCATGTTTTACTAGAAAAAGCTCTGAAGAAAAAAAGCTGTGAATATAATCAGCTTAAATTAACACTGATTTTTTAACAAAGGCCAAAATTCTACCATCTCTCCTTTTTAATCCAATGTCTCTTTGTTCTTTACTGCTATAGAAATGCTAAACAGAGCAATCAAGCTTCATACTGAATTATGAAGTGCAAGTCTTTACTACAACTGAACAAATCTTGGATTTATGAGCAGATGAATGTTAACTTAACTTGCTGTAGCCCAGATATGATAGCAACAAATGTGAATCTCTTATCATATTAATATATACAATGATAATCAGAAATAAAAGATTCCATGATGCGTAACACTTTTTATTTTTACTTCTTTCTCCTAATATATGTGCTGTGAGTCACTGATGCTGGATTAAATAAATTTTTTAATAAGTTAATTAATAAAACAAAAGTATGCAGTCGCCTCATCTTCTGACATGAATGAATCATGCTCTATTCAGGCAAGTTCAGGAGATAATCTTGGAAATTTTATTTGTGTGGAGTCAGCAAACCACAGAAGCCTGTATCATTTTCAGTGAACTCTAGTGACTTTTATGTAGAAACTGTAACTGCAGGTGATGTCACTGCGCTGAGGATTGTACTGTTCCTTTCTAAGGTAAATGCCACGGACATAGGGAAGGACATTTGTTGGAAACCGTGGAGCATTTTGCCACTGATTCTACTGCATCATCCTCTCAGAGAAAGGAGATTCTCAGAAATTTTCACAGATGAAAGAACGTCTCAAAGACTAGAAGAGCAACACAGATAGAGGCTCCAAGATAAAATAACCCAGACCTCCCCCAGTACTTCTCATATTGTTCTATTGCTTCCTCTTTTTCTACATTAATTTTTTAGTCTGCTTTTTTTCCATCTCATTTTTTTAAGGCAGACAGATGAAAATGGATGCAGAAGAAAGAAGGTTTCAAGAAGTGCAAATTTATAAATATATAAATTTATAAATATAGTGGGTGGCTATAGGTATTTGATCAGTGAGCTAAACTGATTACTCGATCCTGAGAAATAAATAGTGACTTTCACTACTTCCCAGGTATGGGATGCCTTCTGCTGACAATGTACTGACCAGACTCAGGCACTGGGAAGGTGCAGTCTGGCAGGGGTGGGTAAGAAGCACAGACAGAAGGCAGTGATCCTCCCTACTCCAACTGAGGAGACCGGAATTGAACAGCTTGCTATCAGCAATTCTGTAAAAATCATTATATGGTATAATTGTAATATATAATGGCATATAAGTCATTACATGTTTTTTACTGTTGGTGCTTAATGCTTACCGGATTGTTCCGCTGAATAAAATAGGATCTTGGAGAATGATTGACAGCCTGGATCTCAACGTCTGTAAGGGAAGCTTAGCGATATCTATACCATCAATGATAATTCTTCCTATTCAAAAGAAAATGGATAGTCTGCTAGACTGTTTATCATGCCACACAGCTGCTGGCAAAGACATGGCTCAGCTTCAACTTGCAATAAAGTACAGCAGGAACAGGCCTTGAATTGCATATCTCCTTATTCACTAATGAAACAAGTTTTGGTTAAGCAGCAAGCGCAACTGTCTTGAGACTAAGCCTCAGCTGGGAAGAATATGAAGTATACCTGTAATATTTTATGACAAACTACTTATCTGCTTGACCATTATGAACATCTGTCAAACAACAAGAGGTTACTTCAACCAGGGCCTAGACACCAGGGGGATCAAGCGTTTCAGAAATTTTATCTCCAAGTACAACTGTCTAGCTCTGCATAAGGGTCCTGTGGGTGATGTGGCTGCGAAACTGAGGTTAAAATTTTTTGAGATGCACAGGAAGACGCTCCATGAGGTACCTGGACATGGCACTCATCACAGGCAATACAGCAGGAAATTCCAGGGCAGCAGACCAAACTGAAATCCCCCGTTGCTGAATTTTCTGGGCCCAGTGGGTCCTATCTGTGGCTTATGCGTGGATCCTTCATTGTCCTTTAACACCTTTCCCTTTTATGGTTTGCTCCTACTGTTGTGATTTAACAGCACAAAAGGACTTTTGCTTCTGTCAAGTAGAATTTTTAGTGATCCAGCTTATCAATGGCACAGCTGTTAGGTGACAGATGATATTGTATTTAAACAAGGCCAGAGAGTGTCCCCTGCAGATTCAAAAATCACGCTTCAAAGCTGCTGCTGTTAAGGAAAGGACTATCAAAGCACCTTCAGGAGCTAAGCTTGACCAATATGAAAAAATGTAATCTTACCCTCAAAAGTGTCAACCATCCTGAAAAATGCAAGAGAGAAGGAGGATTTTCCACTGCCTGTTCGGCCGCAGATCCCAATCTGTGACACAGAATGCAGATGAATGTCGGGTGAGCAAAAAATGGATAATGTCTGTATTTGACACTTAAGATGAGTGGATGGAGGAGCTGTTCTGACCCACATGATCCTCATGTCCTCCTGACAGTTCAGTGAAACTGAACTGGCCATAACAGTCCCTAAGTTCACTCTGTGTCTTCAGGGGTATGAGCATTTAGGGATAAATCAAGACCAGTCCTATATACAGGAACAATAGGAGAGTGGCAACGATGGGAATAAAGGCAAGAGAGCCACATGGGACTGATGGAAAGTAGGTCTAACACAGTAAGGGGTCACTGTCGCTTCTTTTGGCACAGTGTGCTGACAACAGGGCACTGGGATACTGAGAAGTGGTGTGTAGTTCTAACATCTCACTCTAACTATGCCCAAACGCATCAAACTAAGAAACCCACAGACTCCTTTCTAGTGCACTGCATTCTTTTGAAAAGAAAAGAAAAAATAAAAATTCTGCAATTCAGTCAACAGAACATACTGTGGTATGTTTTTTAAACTTTGTGATTTCTATGATGTGCTAGTCTAAAGAACTTCTCAGAATCACTGCAGTTCTTTACCTTTTGTCCTGGAGAGATGTGCGCATTGACATGCTTTAGCACTGGCTTTAAGTTGCTGTCATATCGGACACTGAGGTTCTGGATTTGGATCTCCCCTCTGTCTGGCCAGTTCTGAGGAATCTGTGAGGAAGCTATACCAGGAGCACGGGGGGAAAAAAAAAACCCAAAAAATTAACCCTCTTATAATAAATTAATCAACTCATTAAGTGATTTACTATGTTTTTCAGGGTAATACACTGCAAAATCATTAAAATTTCAGCAAGCTCTTTCTGCATGCTGCACAAAACTGCACTTACAAAGGAGCCCTTCGTAATTTTCAGCTTCTGTTTTGAGAAGGCCATTGATTCTTTTCACTGCACCCAGCTGGATCTCCATGTCAGCCAGGTTACGAACCATCCAATTCAGATAGTTAGACACCTGGTGTAAAGCAAATACACTACTAAATTCCAGATTTTTAGTAGTTTGCAACATTTGACCAGCATGCAGTTTATATTCCTCCATAGTAACACTTGTTCAGCCTTAATAAGCTGAAGTTGTGAATGAACTGTATTGCACATATCAACAGGGTGACAACAATGACTAAAGGTTAAATTTCCTAACTGCAGTGCCCAGATACTTTGGTACTATGGAGATCTGAGCTACACCAACAGGAAAGAGGGAGGGGAACAGTAAAGACAGGTGAAAACACATCATCTTGGTAACTTAAAGTTTCACAGTCTAGAATGATGTACTGGGACATAATTAAAATTGATGCACTGAAAAAATATTTTCACAATGGAAGACAAGATAAAAAATATGATGCAACCTGGCCATGTTTTGTTGACATATTTGAACTAACATTTCAATGAATATTTTATCTAAAAACTGAAGAAAGCATACACTCAAATATGTCAGCCATTGAATGTGAACTGAATTTAACACATGGTTTCAGTGATGTTACAGTACCCACTATAGATGTACAGACACCTTCGATCTTCTGTTCATCTTTGTGCCCTGAAGAATTACAAAAAAATGTTTGGGAGAGACAAAAAGGGTCCTGAGATTCTTACCATAAGAGCATAGGTTAGTCCCAAGCCTACAAGTCCTGAAGACAGTTTACTATACAGGCAACTGGTAATAGAAGTGACAGCTGCTATGAGTACCACACATGCTCCAATGTACTCCTGAAGGAATATGAATAAGCTCCATCACTATAAGTCTACAAATGATTAAAATGTTCTTATAACTTTGCATACCAAATAAACCCATTGCACAGTTTGAAATACAGGCAGAAAACACCACCTAATTCCATACAGACCCCGCCAAGGAACCCATTCTCATTGCCTTTAGCGTGGCTGTGTTGTTTGCAAACACTGTTGTACACAGAAGGAGTTGTACCAACACGCCTTATCTTCTTCTGGAGAAGGCAACACAGATCTTAAGCATGTAATGGAGGTGGCTGAAACCGTGCAGCTGATGTCACCTGGGTTAGGAGGGAAAGGCTCATGTGATCCCCCCTGTGAATGGATCCTCTCTGCGGCTGATGATTCACTGCTGCCAGGCCCTGCAGTTGCTGCTGGGTGGCTACCATCCATATTTGTTGAAACACGCTGGTCTTGCACAGCATATATCTATTAGTTGGACTGTGTCCACCCATGGTGGGCTTTTGATGCTTTAATTTAAACCATTAGTGATTTGACTTACCACAGACAAATTTTTGAGTAAAATTATGTAACAGACTAGAGAACGAACTCTGTAGGACGGAAATAGTCACTTGTCTATGTTTGTATTGTTTAGTGATACAGGCATTGATCAGAATTAGGGACTTCAGATGGTCTAGGACTGAACATTTAAAAGGGTGATAACATCTTATTTAAGTCATACTTAATATCTGAACTTAAGTAGTAAAACAGACTAGCTAAAATGGAGTCCAAAATGGAGGTATAGAGTGTGACATGAAATACGAGTTAACATACTCTTAGCACATATAAAATGAGCCCACATAGTACCCATGAGCAGTACTAAACCTGCATCTAACAGAGTCTGATAGAAATATCACCATCCACAACATAAAATTCCTGATTTGCTTCTTAGGAAATGATTTTTAATAAATAATTTCTCATGTCAGGCCACTTTACTGTGGAAACGGGCACCTGAATTTCTTTGGCATTCTTCAGATGACCCAAAAACGGGCACAAACCTGCTTATTAAAAGAGCTTCCAAGATGTTGAAATGTTCCTGGGGTGCCACAAGGCAAAGGCCTCCTGACACTGACTAACACAGTCCCATAAAGGCATCCTGGCTGGCAGCACAGCTTGACCAGCTCTGATCACTATTCACACACAGAGGAGTCAAGGTGACCTATAAAAACTATTCTTGTCTTGGAGAAACAGCTGCAGGCTGTGGGGAAAATTCGTACTCCATTCAGTTTCCAGGATGGGTTGGGCACATGTTCATTACAGATAGAGAGATACAGATATAAAGGGCAAAGGTATAGCTTTGAAATCCAGATGAGGCTGGATAACTGTTGGATGCCTCATCAGATTGCTTGGAATGAAGTAAAATAAATTAATTGTGTATAGACAAAAATAATGTACTTGCCATGCGGACTTCCAGCCAGCGATTGGCAGCTGTAAGGAAAAGGGAAGCGATGTTGTTGGAATCTGTGTATTCAAGAAGTTTTTGTCGAAATTTGGCTTCATACCTGAAAAAAGAGAAAAAAGAAAGAAAGAGAAAAAAGAAAGAAAGAGAAAAAAGAAAGAAAGAGAAAAAAAGAGAAAAAAGAAAAAGGGGAGGGGAGAGACATGTCAGGCCTTGGGGTTTTGGAAAAATGAAAAGTAAAATATAACTTCTGGGAGTATATGCTTATGGGCGGTTTGATGCAGGTTCTAAATCTGCCTATCAATAGTTCAGAGTGACATCATCCGTAGATTTGTATTAGACACATGCAAACTGTATTTGTACAGTATCTTCACGAGTAAATGGATGTTATTGCATTGATGAAACTCTATATGGGATTTCTGTATCACACTGGGCATTTTCTAAATGCATTTCATCACATAGTAATTGTGAGAGAAACATTTGAAACTAAAAGAATTAAAAATGTATACAAGAGAAATGCATGCATGTACTTGTGAAAAGAAATATTAATGCTGCAGAATGCAGTTCCTCTTCTCACTTAATCATATAAGCTCAAGTTTTAAAATTTATATTACTGTAGTGCCTAGAAATTGTAACAATTTATAAAGTATAAACTCAAAGTACCTCCAGGCATAGTAGTTCTAGTGTTAGACAAACATGTTTATCCTTATCACTAAACAAATGGAGCACTTTGGAAAATGGAAGTCCAAGCACACGGTGCAACAAAAAGTAATAGACTGGAAAGAACTGTATTCTCCCCACCAAATGAATTAGCCACAGAATACAAAACAAGTTTAATGGTAAATAGGTCTATTTTACAGTTTATTACAGTGGATCTGCAGCCACTCATCAGAGTAGCCTGCATCAATGAATTCTGCCTTGAATTCAGAAGATACAGAAAATGATTCCCTGTACACCTGTTTAGACGGGGGTCTTGGCGAACATGCAAGTCAGCCAGTCACCCCTTTTAGCTGGGCGTATTTATTTGCATAGGTGTAAGTTAACATGATGTTAATAAAGTGTATCAACAGGTATGTCTAATAATAAAGACGACTGGCACAAAAGCCTTTTCCAGGGTAGTAATAGAAGCTTGAAGGTCTGAGGATCTAGCTTAAGCACCCAAAGCTTGCCTTTTTCCCCCCTTTATTACATTAGCAAGTTTAACAAACTTGCTAATCTCCCCCCATAAAACTTTACTCTATTTATATCCTTGAGCTATTATGGCTGCAACAAGCACTAGTTACTTACAAACTCAGCTCTCCTTATACTGTTATGAGAGAAAGATATGACAATGTTTTGTTTAAGTATGAAGTACATGGCTTAGAGAAGCTTTCAAATTTGTTCACTGCAGAGTATCTTAATCCTTCTTCTGACTACAGTATAATAAAGTTACAATCTTACATAAATCATTTATGCTTTTGAGGAAAAGAAGTAAGTGCCAGTTTGTGGAAATAATTTAGCTGTTCACAACTTAGCCATGTGCCCAGACATTAGAGACATGTCTGCTGTGCGCAGTGGAGAATGGCCTGCGCTGGCTCTGAGCATGTTGGTGTGTTTGCATAGCCTGGAATGGTTGTTCCTGAAAGCAAGCATAAGCGTCACGCAGTGTCAGAGCTAGCGAGCCCTGCCTTTCCTCAGGACTAATTACCCTCAGTGTCCTACCATACAGAGATGGCTGTACAGCTTCTGGAACCAATTCAGTCACATTTAACTTTCATCTCTCTATACCATGAGGTATTATGTGATGCAGATATGCCTTAGAAGATGTGAGGTATGCATCATGAGTCAGTCATGCATGTGCACGTGGAATGGGGATGCAGACCAAATTACCGCTGTTGGGGCAGTACTGCAGAAATATCAGAGTTTCTCTTCAGAAAGTGTCCCCAGATTATCAGGCCTCTCAGAATACAGACCAGTCTTTGCAGAAGCCTTCACATTTATATTTTTTGATTATTTAGCACCAACGCTATCTGAAGTGCCAGATAGCAAACTATAAATCAGGCCAGGGCATCTGCTGAAGGTGTATTTATAGCTGCGGCAGTAGCTGTCTTTCTGATCTCCCCCTGGATTTTTTGTACATTTCTTTCCTTATGCATTCTGAGTAAGTGCAGGACGGAGAGTTGCCAAGGGTAAGGACACTCCAGGAACAACTGGCACCTCCTAACTTAATGACTGGATTCCTGAATTAGCGTTATTTTTAGGGATGCTCAAGCTAGCAAGTCTAAACTCCACTCCTGCTAATATGTTAGGCAGCTGAAAAGCTACACAGTCCTAAAAATAGCTAGGTTACCAGCTGATGCTGAAGGCTGGCAGGCAGATGGAATACAGAACTTACTGAACGCACATGGCTGTTGGGTCAGACACACATCAGTTACTGCAGGATTTAAGAAAAAGGAGGCACCAAACACAATTATTTGACAGAGGAATTCATTTCAAGGTGACAGGAAGAATCAAGAGGGAATGCTCCAAATGACTGGAAAATATTAGCTGGATGGCATTAAATATTATTTATTGTATCAACATCTGAAAATATACATCCATAATACTCTAAAGATCTCTTGATGAAGTAGGAGAATACATGGATAAACAATAAGAGCAGTTAAAAGAGAAATTGAATTTCTTTAAAACTGAACATAAATACAGCTACAAACTAGAGAACACTGTTGGCACTTAATGAATTGAATACCCAGTAACAGTACTTAATAATGGAATATACTATACTATTCTACCACTCTTCAGAAAGCTACTTTCAGTCAAAAAGAAACAAACTCTTAAATTGGTTGTTCTTTCATTGAGCTATTTATATCCTACTTAGAATAGTTTAAGAAAAGCTAACTTTGTGCATTACTTCTATTATAAAATTAACATTACAGGTTAGGAGGAATAAGCATTACCATTTAAAAGACAGAATGGTAACCGTAATAATTAACCGACAAAACAACAAAAATTAACTGACATCTAAAGATGGGTGTGGCAGAGAGTTGATCACATTTGAGTCTACTGGGAAAAGACAAGAATAGCACCAGTGTAGGGAAAACAGCTGGTAAGCTCACAAGTAGTTTTATTGGTATCTCTACTAGTACCAATCTGACTGCCGTTTTTGTAACACACATACACAACCCAGGCACGTGATCAGGTATTCCTGGGCTGCTCTCCTGTGAGCTTGTGAGGACAGAAAAATGAAACAAAACAGGTGATGAAAGACTTTGTCTCCAATATTTTCAAAATCAGTATAAACAACCGCATTTTCAACCAGCAACCTGAAAAATAACTTAGGGTGCTATTGCATCCTCTGAACTCACTAGCACGCACAGTTTATCTCACCAGGACATCGACTCATACACAAATTACTCTGGCATAACAAGTCAGTGCATATTAGTTGTTCCATGGAAACTGTCCAAACGCATCATCTGCCACGCTGCATGCTGTGGTAATTGCAAGATAATTTAGCTTCTTAAATCACATTTGCCACAAGTTTTTTTTCAGGCTGTGTTCAAGTGTATGGAGAGTTACCGCAGGGGAGCTAACACACATTAGCTTGCTTTTTTACAGTAACTCCTCCACATGCATAATGCTTAAAGTTCTTCAATGTTTTGGAGCTTCCCCTTACCAGGGGACTCTGAATTTTCCAGGTGATCCAAATAACAATTACTTGTAACTGCAGAACAGAATCAGAGATAGATATTGAAAAGCAATGTAATGCATGTTTTTTAAAAAACTATACCTGAAGGCTCGGATGGTGGTAAGACCTTCAACAGTCTCTGAAAAATGGGAGAGTAATGGTAGCTGAGTGCTGTCATCCAGCTGCTGCAGGTCCCTAGAGAGGGTTATGAAAAGAATTTTGTAAAAATCCAGTTTTGTTGTGCAGTTATTCTCTTGAAACAGGCCCAGGGAATGAAAGGGAATATCATCACAATAATTATATATGTAAGGTTCAGATAGATTGCAAAGCAGTGGCTGCATGTCTCTGAGCAGGGAATGAAGACCCCAGGAGGATTTTTCTTTTAACATTTGAATACAAATGGTGCTGGAGTTCTGAATGGGTCTTTACCCTTCACTGCCTTCCCTCGTTTCTCCTATATTCCTATTTCTTATACTCAATTGTTTATTCACTTAAACACCGTTCTGGCTCTGTGCTGAATATAAATTTAATGGGATACTGCAAATAAGAGCTTGAGTTGAGCAGAAGGCAAAATGCAACTTTTTCTCTCTCCCCTCCCTATCCCCAGATGACAGCACAACTTCTCACTGAGCTATATAACTGTATAACTCATACACTCAGTAGAGTAACTGAGAGCCCGCACTGATCATTAGGTTGTGCTTCTCAATTTCATGTTTAGTTATCAAAATTGGTGGAAGCACACATGGGGTGAAGTTTTACTTAGTCTCAGTTCCTTCCAGCAGGAAGTAAATTGGTTGCAGGCTCCCTCTCAATCCATGCATGCATGAAGGGATAAATGCAGCATTCCTGCAAAAGCTTCTTGAGCGCCACTGGGGCGGAAGCTGTATGACTGTAGGAGGAGGAAAATCAGATATGGCTAAATTTTTCAACATGTTAAAAACTGAAAGTCATCCAGAACAAGATGCATGCTCGTGCATGTTGGATCCTTAATGGGCAGCAGTACCACCACGGTTGTACTGCATTCTCCAGCCTCTCCCTGATTTTACAGATTTCCACTTCCACCTGGGTAGGCAGACATCAGTTTCCCTGTTCTGTCACCACATTTTCTTGGACGTACCCAGCACGCAGCCCTTGGGGAGGACAGAACTCTAAGAAACTTTGGTCATAGACAAAGACCCTGCAGACACTCGTAAAACATCCCATTTTCACTATAGTGGATTTGGCTCACTTTCAGACAGGGCCATGGCTTTGACAGGACCAAATTAAAACCAGAAGTTCCCCAGCACTGCAATTCTGCAATGCAATCATGCATTGCAGAAGATGTTTCTGTTGCCAGAATGATACTGCTTTATGCTCTTACCTTGATGCGACTCGGAAGTACTTCTGGATGAAGTAACACATTATTGCAAGGGGAACCAGGGCAATGAGAAACATTGGTGTGACGTATGATATGACAGCAAGAGCTGATACACACAGCAAAGTGGAACGACTCAAACACTCCAGGGTAGCTGGAATGTGCTGTACAGATAAAGAAGAATAAGCACACAGAACCTTCCATTACACATCCTTACAAAAGGAAAAAAAAAAATTGAGGATTTGAAGCGCTAAGCATACAGGCCTACTTTTGAATTGACTGCTGGGTTTTGGGAAAGTCTGAAGGGATTTCTGTGGGGCTGCTTCACATGCCTGCATTGCGGACCACAATCCTCCTGTCAGAGGATTATAGATGGGATGCAATAGACAATTTTCAGTGTTTGCATCGGACCTATGAACTGGCAGTGCAGTCTGGGGTAAATACTGATCATTTGAATTTCAGTCATTTCTATTTTGGGCAACAGCATTTGCCTTTTTCTCATTTTGTTTTCTCAGTACATCAAGTGAATGTGTTTACCCACTTTTAGAAAAAGTGGATTCTCTTAACTTGGGGATATCACTATTGATCTAATTTCGCTTCCCTTTTCTATACAGGGCATCTTAATCATATAAATGGTTTTTCAATGTGCATTTAAGACGAGGAATTCATTCTGAACCTAGAAAATCATGATGCAAATCGATACAGTAATCAAAATTATAGATCATCACTGAACTTCATCTAAATGAGTCTATAATAAATGAAAATCCAGTCTTTCAGACTGGGAAAGATAGGATAACCTGGGAGCTTGAACATATTTATGCAGTACCTGGTCGATGGTATTGCAGTCAGCTGAAAATCTGTTCAATATACTTCCCAGAGGTGTTGTTTCAAAAAACCTAAAATAAGACAAGGAATGGGAAAGATTACAATACTGATAGTAGAATAGGTTTGGTTTTTTTGTATTCCTTAAGCTAGGTACTGTAATCACAGACACAAGCAAATAAATTGACAACCACTGTGAAGTTTCTCATTTTTCCCCGTAACCATGGCTTTCCAATAAAATGGCAGTCTTGAATGTAACCCCACAACAGCAAGCATGTCCTCAGCTCCCTCTACTGCCTAAGCTATGCAAATAGTATGATTACATTTAAAAAAATCTTTTCAGACTTGCAATTTGAGGCCTCTTCAATTCATGAAAAATGTAAATAAAGTTAAATTGCAAGTCTTGCATTTTTCTGGGAATAGAAATGCATAACTCAGAACAACTGTTGGAATAATATATTAGAAGACCTTTCCTTTACATTTTCATATGGAAAATATGAACTTCATTATTGCTCTGTAATTGTTAACTGTTCCATAACTCATATTGAACCTGAAGTCTAATTCTCTCCCGAAAAAAAAAAAAAGTTTTTAAAAAAAATATCTGAGGTTTTCCATGTATATTATTTCTCCATGATTTCTGGGTCAAATACAGTTAGCTTAAAAATAAGAAGGTATTTTTCCTAATGTTTAGTGACAGCTGCAGGTTTGAATCAAGCTACAACTTTCCTTTCATGCATTAGAAAGAAAACTTATGCCGGACAACAAAAGCCTTTACTGGTATCTGTGCATCCCAGTGTACTCTAATGATGCCTGTGATGACATCTAAGCTCATTATCTTTCATAGGCTTGCATAATCACTGCCTGACAGTAAATATTTCCAATGATTAAGATTATGATGCACGCTATGAATAAACTGTACAATATATGAATTAATAATTGTGTTTTCTCCCTAATTAAAAACAGCAAAGAGAAATTAAACATGCAAGGAAGTAAATCTCTAAAGTCACAGTCAGGCGGGAGAGGCCTTTGACTAGTGTCTAGGAACGCAAGAAACCTAGGTACCATTTTCAAAAATTGCTCAGTAGTTTGATACCTGGTGATTTTCAATGACACATTAAAAAAACACCATGATTCACAGTCACTTCTTAATAAAAACTGTACTTTGCAGTACAGAAGAACTGCCTTAAAGTTAGAAACACAAAGTGACTACAATACAATTTGTATTACAATCCCAGTAATACCTCATTGGAGCCAAAATAATTTTATTCAGTAATGCAGAGTGTAGCTTTTTGGTGACTTTCAAGCCAGTCCACTCCACCGCTATTGATGTGACAAGACACAGTACAATCCCTAGACAGCAGAGAATGCTGAAAACTTTTGAATATGGGGAATGGTTGAAATCCTAAGAAACAAAGAAAGAACAACAAAATTATTCGCTGTAAATTATGTTTAAAATTTATTGTAAAAAAAACAAACAAAGGACTGAAAAAATGTAAGGAGTAAATCCTTTTTCCTCCCTAAATTAAACCGCCAATTTTCAACCATCTTAAACCACAATTTATTATCCTTTGGAGAGAGGAGTGTTTGCATGAAAATAAGAGAGTAATCAGAAATTTAAAATCACAGAATACTACAAAACATCCTGAAAAGATATATTTGATAATTTCATCTGAAGGAAAAAAACCATCTTCAAAGCATTTATTATGGCTTTCTTGTTTTGGTCTATTTTTTGAATAGGAGCAGAATATAACAGTTCTTATTTTAAAATACTAATTTAATATTAAAACCCAGCATCAACAATGCATCTTTTAGAGATGAAAGCGTGACTCCAGTGAAATCATACATGCACCTCCCAAACATTAATGGGGATTATTTGCAGGCACTAAATCCCAATAAAGAAAGCAATCCCAGTTCTAGCAAAATCCCTCCACTACTGCTTTATACATACAGAGTACCCTGCTAAGTAACATTGTGGTCAGTTCCATGTGGAATTCACATAAAAATCAACCAAAAAAGCATGCTCACCATAAAAAAAAAAATAAATTAAAAAGTCTGTGTTTTGCATATGTTACAAAATCTGAAAGCCCTACTTGCAGTGAGACTGCAACACTACAGGGAAAAGAAAAAAGAACTATAATATCAAAATTACTTTAGGTTTAGGCATATCAGCTAGATGATGAAAATACAATAAATCTACCAAAAGGAGAACAATGCACAAAATTTAACTGTTAGTTTTATTGCACTGTGTATCTGAAAATGCATTGACCTTCAAAATACTCTGGAGTGGCTCTATTACTAGAAATACAGCAAATCGCATACAAATCCTGGAGCAGAGGTTGACAGTGGGAGATCACCACTGGTTAAATCATAAGAGGAATACCTCACAGTGAGAGCAGTTTTTCAGGTCTAGCTCTGTCTTCCCAGAAATGGCATCTGAGGTCCAGCGCGCCAGGCAGTAGTCAATGGCCACCATCACTGTGTGCTTCAGCAGCTGGGACAGAACCAGCAGTGGCAGAAGGAGGATTCCTGCTGCGCTGAGGTACTTGCCACAGGCTCTCCATGGCATCTTTGCTCTCTGATGCAGCACTGAAGACAGGTTGTCTTCATCATCACTTTCTGTTACTTCTTCTGCAACGCACATGAAAAAAGTATAGCTGCACTGACTTACCCGTACACACTCTTCATAGGGACTGGCAAGTGGCAGCTACAAAGCAGGTTGTCTTATACAGGATAAAGAGTGGCTTTAAGGTGAAATTACGTGCTCAGGCAAGCATGTATTAACCTGCTAAAATTATTAGTAATACATGCTGAAAAGATGCAAAAAACCTTAGCACTAGGTGAGGCACGTCTTCAGCCATGTTTTTGCAATTTAAAAGTACTGGCTTGATAAAAATGAATTGCATTTTTTCCTAGATAAAACCTTAAACAATTGTGCTTAGCTGTTGACAGGTTTGAAGCTCATCCCGCATAAATTATTCAATATTATTCCTCTTTTGTTATCAAATCACGTTCAAGTGTAAGAAAAAAACCCTCAAAAGTCTGGAGGAAGCTATGAGTTCTGGATGCTTGAAATCATTGTAGTCTAGAGGTAAACTCAATGGAAACAGCACTCTTACAAATCACGACCCACATGAAAAATGATTATTCTCTTGCCAGTTTTAGTTATGCTAATTCATTCTAAAATAATTTAGCTATGAAACAGTAATCTAGTGGTACTGGTCTCAAAGGGTGCCCTTTTACCTTCATCCTCTTCATCATCTTTCAGCAGAGCTTCACGTGAATACATAGTTCTCCGGAGATTTGTTCTTTCCAAAACAGTCTTTCTTTCAATAATAGTCTCCTAAAAAAGAGACTGTTTGTGTGTTTTCAACCAGAGAATTAATAAAAAAACCTAATAGCTGTGACAAAACTTGTTTCCCATCAGAACATCAGAGAAAAAGAAAAGTGAGAATCTTAGAGCACACAGTCATAAGTGATTGATTTGCTACCTCTGTGTAAAACCAAAGGACATAAATTAGATATCTGACATTAATGTCAGGTTGACAATCCCAGCCCTCCTGGAATCTTAACTTGGACAGATATCCCTGAATGAAAGAGAACTAGGATTAATATCTCATTCTTCCTGTGTTGTAGTATTGCAGACAAAATGTGTTAATGATTTAGAGAGCTTGATCTATGCACATCTGAAAAAACTTCTACCAAATGCAATGAGTAAACTCATGCATATTTATAGAAGCAGTTGTTAGTATTGCACATTACCAATGCTTTTCCCCTAAAATGGCCCAATTTAATATTCCTTAGACAAGAATATTTTGATAGCATTTCACTAACAAGAATGGGTCAGAGGCAACAGCAACAAGAATGAGATGTCCAGATGAAGGAACTTCTCTTAATAGATCAATAATAATGGTAATAGTAATACTACATTCATACTAAGTTAGAAATCACACACAACATGTCAATCCTTGCTAATGCTTTCAACCTAAAAAAAAACCTGTCAAATTTTTTGCAAATGTCGATTGCCCTGCCACCTTCTCCAGCTCTTGGTCTTGCCGATTCATTAACGTCTTCCAGTGTTCAAAGAGCTCAGTCTCTGACTTCTGAATGTCCTTGAGTGTTCCTTCTCTCTGGATGTTACCATCTTTCATCGCAATTATCTAAAAAGTTAGAAACACTAGTGGTAAGATAAATAGCCACATCTCTCTATTTATTTTAAAGCTATATTGCTGCACCTGGGCAGAACTTTCTCTTTTCTTAAATAAAGAATATTTCTGTGAACAAATCTGTCTTTTTAAAAGACAGTGCTCAACTCTATCCCCTTTACTCAAGATGCTGCAAAAACAGAAACTTCCTGTACTTCATGCTTTCAGAAAGGAAGGCTGCTTTTACGTAAGAAAGAAGAAGAATGGGTCCCCGTCAGCAGACAGGAGAGTGCATTACTCTTCCTAAATACAAGTCATTAGCAAGATAAGATTTTAGAGTTCCCTTAACTCCTAAAAGGAAAAGGCTTTTAGCAACACACTGTGCACGGCATGTTTTGCCCTCATTCGGGCAATTAGATATGAGCATGCTGGCTCCAGTGTCTGTTTGATATCATGGACCTGATAAGGAAAAGCTAGGGAATTTGAACCCCTAAAGCTTTTAAAAGCATAAATAGTGGACACTGTTTGAAAAAAATCATATATGCAACACAAAATCTGAAAGGTGTGGTTTCCAGGTTTATATCAGTGTAACTACATAATATACACAGTGTAACTGCCTTCACTTTAGATCTGACAAGGGGAATTGGAAAATGAGGCGTGTGGATTGTAAACCCACATGACATCATTAGAAAATAGTTAATGCAGTATTTATTTTTCTCTCTCCCTGGAAACTCAGAAATTTCCATGGGTGGGGGGGTGAGGAAATAATCTATTCCACTTATTGCTAAGAATTTACACCAGAGGAAAAGAAAAAATAAAGCAAAAAAGGATCATTTTGTGCTCAATTCATTCAGGAAACCTGTAATTGGGCTGGTCCTTGAATTCTTCTGAGGGTTTTGCAGGATAATCAGATATGCTTCAAATCATATTTTTATTTAAAATTCTTTAATAAAATAAGTATTCCTGCTGCACTCCATTGGGTAAGACTTGCTAAGGCTTAATGAGACCTGTACTTAGGAAAAAAACCCTGCACCATTTCTTAATAAATATTTTTAAATTATAAATTTAATTAATACAAATCCTTCTTGTCCTACAGGCTGTTTGGAACAGTATATTTCATAAAACATTACTGAAACCCAATTAGAAAATAATAAAAAAGAAAATCATTCTCATAGACTATCTCATAAAACACGAACACCTAGAAATGGGTCTGACATTCATTAAAAAAATCAAAAAGATTATACTGATACAAGGCCATAGCTGTGCATATTAAGCAAAATGCCAATATATAACAATTGAAAAAGAAAAAGCTAAGATGGAGCTCATTGGAAGGGGAAGAAAGCAGAAAATTCCTGTAGCCTGAGAGATGCTAACCAGAAAACCAGAACTGTGTTGAGAACAGCAGCAATTCTTAAAGGTGTACAACTGAGGGACAAGGTCACAGCAGACACCATAAAGGATAAATGCTGCCCAGCAAAAACATGATCAGAACAAGCTTGATGTCTACGTGCAACTTTATAGCAAGTCAACTTGAAGAACAGAAAGCAGCTGAAATATGACTATTTCTTGTAACTGCTGCTATAGTCTGTGCAAGCTGCAAATGAGAGAGAAGTCCTGCTAGGAGGCATAACTGCAGTCATCAATCCTCGTGGGCAAGACGACCTGTGAGGTTGTAGCTGCATAACTGTAGAAGAACTAAGTGCAAGGCTAGTGTGAACCACTGAAATAAATAAATAAATAATTAAATAAAATCCCAAAACCCAAACCTCCTTACTGTACTTGATTTGCTTCATCTTTGACATTTGCAGTTGCAAACTGTTATAGAAAGCATACCTTGATTTTTTTCTGTAAACTACAAGATATAACAAAGAAACCAAACGAAACAATCGAATACTACGTTTCTTAAAATTTTGCCAACATACAAAGGGTAAAAGTGTTCTTGATACATTATGTACTGGTACTAACTGCAAGGAAATAGTGTTTTTCTCCTTGTATTTCCACGCACCTCAGTATCCATAAAAAGATCTTTTTCTGTGACAGCACAGACAAATTCCTAGTAGCATCCCAGACATAGGCAAATATGGTACTCAAATATTTTACTGTTTTGAGATCAAAAAATGAACAAAAATTTCCAATATAACTAATGGGTTTGGATACTCAATACATTTTAAATGCAGCCTGCTTTCATGAGAGCATTAAGTATCAGGTCTATGAAAATCCAACCTATTTAGGTGTTCTACGATGGGAATCCCAAAATTATGGGACCTCAAACTCACTGGCTAATTTTCAAAAGATCTTTATTATGCCTCTTCTCACTAAACTACCACTTGGTGGAAAGATGAAGCAGAAGCCTTGTTTCTAGCACGACATTCATGCCACATTCTTGCCTTCTCAGAAAAAATGGGAAGAGCTTTCTTACCCAGTCAGCATGGGGTAAGTACTGCAGCTTGTGAGTTACTAGCACAATGGTCCGCTTGTCTTCCCGTAGCATTTTCAGGATCCCTTCTTGCATGAGATGGTCACTCAGGTGGATATCCAGTGCAGAAAATGGATCATCCTGTCATAAGGAAAAAAGGTCAGCTTTTGGAGCCCGCATTTATGGGATTTAAGGAAACTGACAGATTTGCATACCAGTAAAACCAGTTAGATCAATATAGACAATCAAATGAGGCCTTCAGAAGATCAAAATTCTGAGGAACGGTTCTCTTAAACTATGNGGCCTTCAGAAGGTCAAAATTCTGAGGAACGGTTCTCTTAAACTATGTGACAACAAACCTTGAATTGTCTTTTTGCAATGACTACTCAGACATACAGTAACATCAGCTGTGTAAATGCTATGATTTCCTGAGGCTTTCTGGGAACTGCTCCTCTCTTAACAGATGCGTTTCATAGCCCACGTAACTGCCGTACATTGTTTCTGTCAGACTCAAGACAATGCAGCAACGTATGTCTCTGGCATATATTACACAAACTGCTCCAGGGACAGTGACAAAAAGCACGTTTTTATTTCTCTTGTACATAATTGCCTTCTGATTTGTTTGTTGTTTTTTTGTTTGGGTTTTTTTTTAATCCGTAAATCAAAACTCTGTTAACAAAGAATCACAAAAGGAGAAATATTGATCAGTTTGATGACTCTGCTCAGATTCTCGATTTATAGCCTAGATTGTTTTATTGAATCAATGAATTCTATGCAATTAATTTAGACATAAACTAATCTGTACCATCTTTTGGGGGACTTGTTTACTTAATCCTATTTATATGGAATTACAAACCCTTTTAGGGTTGAATTTGAATTAATTCTGCTTTCTGAGTGACATCATTGCCACCAGTTATTTAGGGAGAGGTATAAACAAAAAAGTGAGTGCTTCAGAAAATCCCTTTGAACTTTTATTCCCTTCAATTTATACTGTGACTGCATTAGATACTATAGTATTGTTGCTTTTGTATTGTTTTTTAGTATTGTTGCTTTAGTATTGTTTGCTTTTGGTTTCTACAAAACCAAAAATATCTGAAATCAACAGTAAGATAAATATAAGCACTAAAATTCTACAGAGCATCATCACATAGAGCACTGACAAAGTGCTTTTGAAACACAGTAACTTCAGACTGTGATACAGAATTTATTCTCAACAATGTGTGTGTAACTGTGCATGCACTGCGCTCGCTGAGCAAGGATGTACGCTGCCAGCTTTACTGCTGCACTCTTCTGATCTGGCACAGACCTAAACATCATTCTGAGCACTGCGTTTGTGCACAGCCACCCCGTATGCAACGCTGCGCTTCTGCAAACTGTAAATGCCAGTTCACAGAACATGACATCGCACTGCAGAGTCAAGTGAGGCTGTTTATTAAGGCAGCACTCACCATATATCGTTATAATGATACAAGACACCTGAAAAAAATCAGTTCATGGTACACGACTAGACCAACATGCAACAAATTAAACACGTTGAACGAATGAATGTAATTAATAAAATACGTATTGAATTATCACATGACCTTTTTTCACATCTGCAATGATCACAAGAAGTTTAGGGAATGTGAAAGGTTATTGAATATGAGGTGCACACTCGTGACAGAGAAGTATCATAAGCATTTCTCTACAAAATTAGTCTTAAAAGAAGTGAGTGTTCACAAATACTAACGTATAGGATACCTGATTATTTTTGAAAGATTAATAACTGGGAAAACATTTATTTGTAGACACTTTTACATTATCAGGCCATACGAGAACCTGCTACTATTAGGAGATTATTGAGTGTCCTGCACAAAAGGATAAAAGTGACTAAGCCAAGTTACAGCCCAATTCTGGATCTGCTGATTTGCAGCACCTGGCCCAGCTGCTCTCTGCCCTTCTGCATTCTGGTCATTGCCTGGAAACGTCCTGCATGTGAAGCAAGCACACATTGATCACACTAATTACAGGTTTAAGTAACCTCCCAGACTTTGAGAGATGACCTCTAATGTGCACAGCTTTTCTAATCCCATGTGACNATGAAGCAAGCACACACTGATCACGCTAATTACAGGGAAAGGTTTAAGTAACCTCCCAGACTTTCAGAGATGACCTCTAATGTGCACAGCTTTTCTAATCCCATGTGACTCATGTCTGGCTGTCGTAACAGCTGGATTCAAAGCTCCTTGAAAACTGAGCTTAAGGAGGAAGTCCTAAATTGGAAAGTCATCAAGCTCACTACTAGTGACTGTGTAGGATGCATCCGTTTTCCCACCCACTGTTTTTAGAACCTGCTCTCACTCCTTTTTCCATAGCACTTCTGTTGAAGTTGGGACAGGATATACAGAAAGCAGTTCAGGGTGGGAAGACAGCTTAGTTTGTTGCAGAAAGGAAACACCCCAGACACAGGACAACATTAATTTTAGGCCCGAGACAGTTTAGGAATTTCATGAATATAGCTCAGACTATTAAATTTCTTAGTACCAAAGATAAACACAAGGGTCAAAAAGAAATTTCAATAGACTGAAAGGGGAAGTATCAGCATTTCAATTTGTATCCTAATATCTACCTGTCCGTCTGCAGCACTTGCCAAATGCTTCTTACCTGCAGGCTAGCTAACAACGGGTATAAAATAAACAGTGCACAGGTGGCTTAGCTCAGTGAAGCACAACGTTCTCTGTGTTACCCATGAAATACTCTAAATGTTCACATCTTGTGCTTCTGTTTGCAGCATAAACATAATGGCACCTACTCACCAGGAACACAACGTTTGTCTGCTGGTAAAGTGCTCTTGCCACACTGATACGTTGGCGCTGCCCTCCAGACAGATTAATACCCTGGAGATATGCAGGAAAAAAACAATCAGACAGTTATAAAAGCATCAATTGAATATTCATATTTTAATCAGATTATCCACAGAAGACTTTCTGGACAAAGAATCCCAGACAAATTTTTCAAAAGAGTGGGCCTGCAATTCAGCTGGGACACAGTACACAAATTGTTAGAAAAGCCAGAGCACTTTGTCCGGAGCTGTACTCCATACATGCCAGAGGGACGAGAAACTTTTAACAGTTTGTGGTGACATAATGGTGTAGGTGGCATAGATATTCTGCAGGCAGTCTAAACTAGACTTCAACTCAAAAGTTAGCCTTACGAGTCTGGCCGTGTCCCGTTTTCTTTCTTTCTTTTTATAATTGTACTGTCATACTGTATCAGCTCCATCAGTAGTTGCTAGCTGGGAGGTCAGACCACGCCAAGGTGAACATTACCTGGTTGCTATTGTTCTCGTTTTCAGCCCTTAGTTCCCTCCTACCACCCTGCTCTAAGTTACTTATCCTTCCTATGATCCACCTGCAGTTTCACAAACACCTTAAACTCTCATAAGCATCTTTTGGCAGCAGTACTGGCTATCTCACCTCCCTCCCCTCCACTTCCACCTTTCTGTCAAAAAACATTTGTTTGGCTACACAATGAATTGAGTCAGGAACTAATCCATGTAAAATTAACATGCTAGCCACTGGAGAGACTAAACATGGAAATGTATCCTTAAATGTATCCTTATGTGGGGTGGTTTGTTGTGGTTTTGAGGTTTTTTTTGTTTGTTTGTGACAGTGCCAGTATATGCCAGAATAAATTGTTTACAAATTTGTGACTTCTGTTTCCTTTCTTGTCACTCCCAAGTCTTCCCTGACGTGATAAAGCTTAGTTTGCTGTTGATTAAACACCTGCCCTTTTTTAAATGAAGGGGCTCTACAAATCTATACATTATTTATTTTTATGTTACTCCTAGAGAAACCAAAAAAATGCCCTGTGAAGTCAGGATATCTGAGATTGCGGCCGCAGAATTAGTCAAACATTCTGACAGCAGCACATTTAAATCATCACATCTCACATAAATGACAGTGTTTCCATGTTTACTGAGCAACGAGCTTTCAGACTAATGACCCAAACGTACACTTAACTAAAAGATTACATTTGTTGCCCAATAACCAGTAAGATTTTAAGAACACAACAAAATAATAAAAACCCCTCTATATATTTAAAACAAAAATAGAAGCCTGTAGCTGTTTACTGACTCTCTCTCCAATCTGGGTTTGGTCTCCGTGAGGGAGAATGTCAATATCAGGCTGGAGGGAACAAGCATCAATTACTGCTTTGTACCTGTGGAAACAAAAAAGGTAACGCAAAATCCACACAGATACTGCTAAAGAAGCACATTTCCTACCTGCAAAGGAACAAAAATTAACCAGCTGGAAAAATCACATAGCGGAAAACATATTTGTTAGCCACTAATTGTTCTAATGGGATCTCTTTCAGTCACAGGCAAGTAAATATTTCAGCTGAGAAAAAGCATCTTAGGTCTGCTTCCCAATTAAAAACATTTACTAGTTAAAACCAGGCAAAACAAGCACAACTTCTCCCATGGTATATTGTTATTGTTTAGCATTTAACTTTTTTCATGCCCAGAGCCTTTGTTTCTTGTTTCAATATCCAAGGATGACAGGAAAAAATGTGTGTAGGATGTGAATACATAGCCAACCGCTTCTCTTAAGGGCAGACGAGATGGAATACCAGCAATTAACTTTTAAATATTTTAGACTGTTTGGAGGGCATTTATACTGAATAAAAAGGCAGCCCATTAATCCTTCACAATGTACCAAACACTGAAACTGTAATAAACAACATTCCCACTCCCAAACGGCTAATGTCCTTCTAAGACAGTTAAACTAGTCAATTAGGTGTAAGAATAGAATACTGCATTCTAAACAAACATGGTCCTTGGAAATGAAAACACTTCTACACTTAAGTTCAAGTAAGACTGAACTCTGCCCCTTGCCTCCTTCAGGAAAACCATGGTCAAAGGGGGACTGCGCAGAACTCAAGGTCTTTTGTCACATTCCGGCAGGCGCAGCACGCTTGTCACTGGAGGGAAAAGGGGACTCAGGCGTGAACTGAGGCCTATGCAACTCCATTATTTAGCTAAAAGGGGAGTAAAGCATGAAGCAGTGCTGAAACCCGTTACCTCTGTTTGTTAAAAGGGCTTTCAAATGTGATATTCTCTTCCACTGTGGCATTGAGCAACCAAGGCTTCTGTGATGCATATGCTACTGATCCTCTTTTCCTGGAAAAACAAAACCAAACAAAACCCCAGAGTTCCCAGCTTACCAGCGCAGTAGGCGTTTTTGGAAACAATTTTCTTGTAAAGGAAGAAACTGGCAATAAGTCTTCAAAAATGCTTTCTTTCATTTATTTTCTTTAGGACAATCTGTATCTCTCCCATCGAGGAAATACATAAGATGGTAATATTCCAACAGAATACTGAAATTGTTCAGTTATCTGAATTTTAGTTTGTTCCCTTTTTTTCTGCAGTGAGGTGGGTTTTGGAGAGGCTAGCTCAGTAAAGCTGCCTCTTGAGCAGTGCAGATGGCAGGAAGAAAATTACCAAAGACTGGATCTCAGCTGTTTTGATAGACTAATTAAAAAAAAAAAAGTATAGCAGATCACTAGTTAGGCCACACATTTCAGGAGGAATGTTCTAAAAAGATATTTTTAAGGTGTTTAAAAAAAAATAACTCCACACNGAACTTGAGTCATAAAGTAAACACGTATCCATAGGTAAAATCTTTCTATGCCTTTTAAGACAAAAAAAAAAGAACACAGAGAAAAAATATTTGCTAAATTTCCCCCTGTGGAATTGCCCCCATAATGTACCATCAGAAGGGTATGGTCAACAGGATCTCACCATGCACATTTTATTTCATAGTGATTATTATTCTTATTGCTATTTAAAAATAAAAGTATATGCCTGCTAGTGAAGTAGTAGTGATTTTGTGGCTGTTGTGCACTAAAGACCTCAGTAAGGCAGAGCTGGGAGAAAGGCAGCATTTTTTTATTAGAGCAACTGATACTCTTGGAAAACTCATTGGCATATCACCGTTTCTCCAGAAAAGGGCCAAAAGAGGGATCATACACCTAAAAGCATATCTGTTTTCCTTCCAACTGTATCAGCTAATCCAATAAAAAGACAGGACCTCTCACCCAAACGTAGCCTTGGTCTGCTAGACAGCCATTACAGCAGCCTCTTTCTAGATGGACCTGAATGCAATTTAAACCATGAGATGCCAAAATACATCAGGCACTTTATCTTTTTTTTATCAGGAGTTAAGGTCACTTGCCCTGCTCATTTTTTCAGGCTTTCACCAAGGTTGCTTAGAAGTCATTATAGGATCCAATTTTCTTTGATGACCTGAAAGAACACACAGTTACGCTACCCTGCTAACATACTTCCAAACTCGAATGTCTGATGGCTCATTAGAATTTAATTACACTTTATGAATTCTCTTTATTGGAAAATGAAACAGAAACAAAAAAAAGAAAAAAAGACAGAGAAAATCCCCTAAGCAGTGCAGCCCACAGTCCCAAAATCTAATTCAAAGAGCATTCAGTTCCGCCTCAAGAGGGAAAGCATTTTTTCAATTAGTATGGAATTTTCATCCCAATAATTGGGTAAAAATTGTTCTGAGCATTCCAAGTTGAACATGTATTCCCTTCTCCTCCTTTTCATTGCTTAAAACTGTGCTGCTCTCAATTCTCAATGCAATTGAAAAGTTACTTCTCATTTATTTTTTTGAAAAATAGTAGCAAAGTTTTGAGGAAAAATTTTTTACAACTTTTATAAAAAGTGTTCTTTTGTTCAGTGAAGACACAGGCACTGCCAGTACGATGCACTCCATGGTGAGAACCAGCACAATGCCTGGGAACACCATTCATGTTTGGCTTATATTCCGCTTTTAGGCCATCAGTGAGAATTAATTACTGCAAGGAATTTGGGAACAAGCAATGAGCTTGCCAAAATTCATTACAGATTTAGAATTTAGTAACCCCCTCTAAATTAATCTTAATTGCAAATTGACACTAGGATGACATATCAGGGCAGATCATATTTTGACATAAGCAAAAAGCTTGCAAGCGTTTGATCATATGAGAAATCTGTTGCATGTCTACAGCGCTTCTTACAGTAAAGAGACAAACAAAACTTTTACTGAAACCATGAGAAATATGTGGCCAAAAATCCAGAGAACAAAATATTCTGAAATGGAGCGTGTAACACTTTCTCTTAAAGCCTGCCTTGAGCCTACCTAAGGTTTCACACTTAGACTGAATGCAAACAAATGGCTTTGCAGACAAAGACTTATGAGGAATTTATTCTGCAGGCGGAAGTAATTGCCTGCTACCCCCGGACTGCATAAACATGTGTTTTCATCAATGGAGTGTAATTTTTTTTCTCTGATAATACAAGATAGACTGCCCTTAGCCTCTCAATTATCACAAAGAGGCAGACAGCAAAATCCAACCTTAGAAAAATAGGGAAAACCTTCCCTGAGCTCCCTGTGTTTTACCTAATACGGGATTAAGCCTGTTCATTAAATTAAAATAAAACACAACATTGTCAAGATTGTTTGTTTAAAGTTATTAGTCTAACTCTATCTTCACAATTCATTTTGTTAAGTCCAGCAGGTTCAGTATGCATTCAAGATCACTGAAAACACGACTAGCTAAGGGACATTCATATATGAATCTCAGTGCCTTAATAAACCTACCCAGTCTGAAATGTTGGTGATTTTTTAAAAGAAAATAGGTGCACTTAAAATGCAATGGAGTTACGATTACAATGGCAGAGGAAACAATACATTGCAAAGCCTTTCCTGTGTGTTTTGGACTGCAGACTACAGTTTTACTTTGATTATTCTGCACAATTCATGAATTTCTAGTATCAGTCAACAACTTAAAATCAAATTTTCTCCAGATATGACAGAAATGTGTACTGTCCTGTCCTACACTATTACTGCATGAAAAAAAAAAAAGCTTTCATTATTTTCAGCCTGATGATAGGTAATAGAACATTCTGATATTGCCAGTCCTCAGTATTCAGGAGCATACTTTTTTGCTGTTATTAAACTGCAAGGGTCAGTTCCTTGTTTTTACTTCTAAATCTTGCAGCAGCTGCATACAGAGACAACCCATTTGCCTTCTAAGTAGGAACAACTCATTAAGTGCAGACACTTCTGAAGAATGTTCAGAGTCACAGAATGACTGAGGTCGGAAGGGACCTCTGGAGGTTCCCATTAGTTTTTAAAGTGTTGTACCTGAATTCCATGTCAACAGGAGATTCTTTCTCTGGGCTGCAGAAAAACACAAGAGATTTTCTTTTGTTTTTTAAAATCAATGATTTTAGACAATGCAAATAATACCGTAAAGTGCTATCACTATTCTATACTTAAAAATGCAACAAAATGACTGAATAACAGAGATAAAACTCTCTTAAGTATACTAAAATTCTGCACTATGTGACATTGACCTAAAAAAGGTATGGTTAAAGCTTCAGTTTTCAGAAGGGCTAAACAACCCTGTAGAAAGTATTCAACATCTATGAACAAATGCTCGAGACCTCACAAGACTTTGGCTCAAAATACTCTCTGTTCTGAGAACACCAAAAATGTCCCACAGGATGCTAGTGCAACAAAACCATAAGGCATATCACCACAGCACTTACCCAACACAACTAGGATTCCCAGAACCTATGATAATGTAATTTCATGCAGTCTTAATATTCTTTCCTACTTTTTAATACGCTTGCCATACTGCTGTGCATGTTGTCTTGCTGTTCGCTGTCCGTTCCCATAACAAACATGTGAATGTCTAATTCTGATCATAATTCTCTTGTGTCTTAATGGGTTCAAATGGTTTCACTTTAACTTGACCCAGAAATTGCAGTCTCTCTTATACAGAAAGAACTGTGAGATTACCAAGTATCCTTTACCATGAGGCTTAGTTGTTAGATACATGAAACTCCCTCTTAGACTACACATGGATGGGAGCAGAATTTTTGCAGGACTCGGTCTGACAACCAGGTAACAAGTCTGGTAAATGGGAGAGAAGAGGCCAATAAATCTAAAGAAAAGGCAGTAGAACAGTTGGTGTGCCACAAAACCAAGAAAATATTCTGGTCCGTAGAAGAGACACAGTTTAGCATAAGTCAAGAAAAAGGACATCATATGACATTTTTCCTCTGCTGATTTCAGTAACAAAGTTCCCACTGGCTTCAGCAGGGACAGGATTGTCACTTTTACAAGGTTTACCATACTGGAGGTTTGTGCGCCACACTAAAATGAGAACCATGCCAGAAAGCTTTGGTCTCAGTTGATTTGGTAGGTATTGCCAAAATCCAAGCTGAGCTATGTTCATCGGGTGAAAATAATTTCCATGCAAGGATCCCTAACCAACAGATGGACTAATCTGCTACTCCCCACACTTCTCAGTTTGTGCGTGCCTGAAGAATGCTAGGTGAGAAAATAAACTTATGACAGGATGTAAAGAATGAAGAGAAGGGTAGTGGGGAGAATTTGCTTTAATAAATGAAACATTTAAAGCAGAAGGGTAATCAGGAGAATTTGCTTTAAAAAATGAAACCTTTAAAACGATACTTGAGACTATTTTTGAAAGTGTAGCTCTAGGGAATAATCTGTTTCTGACTTTAAGAGAAGGATTTTGGAAGACATACAGGAAAGTTACAATATGATTTTCAAAATTACCAAACAGCAATGTTTCCATAAAGGAAATCCATCTATTATTTTCATAAGTCACACAGGTGGTTTCAAAAAACTGTATCCTAAACTAATTAAGACAGTGAAAGTTCCACTGATTTTCAGAATTCTGACTTGGAAAATCTTAAGCATAGATTTTAGAAACCTTTGGTTCCTTTTATTGCAATCAATTTCGTAGGAAGACCAATAATTGTATACAATACCATACCTGACATCTTCCCCCGTCTCACTGTCAGAAGTACAGCTGCATCACAAATAGAAAGCAAAGATTGTTTATTTAAGTAAGCACAGGCAATCTGCCCCAGAAAAAAACCCCTATTAAATTCCACTTAGTGCACAGACTGCAAACAGTATTTATCACAGAGCTGCAGCACAGCATCTGTTCCTTCTACACAAACTGACTTGATTTTAGCAGTTAAAAAAAAATTTGGTGACAGTTTTTTTCCTTATAAACATTTAATTTGACTCAACAAATAAAATCACCTCCACTCTGTCCTGAAGTTGCTAACAGAACTGAGAACTCCTAGTGTGACAAGAATGCAGTTTAAAAAGGGACACTTTCAGGGAAAATAAACTGATAATTTCTGATACTGTATTTTTCCATGGCAGTAACTGCAACTTTGCAGCATATAATGGGTTAGTTTGAACGCCAAATCCCACCTTCAGTTGACTCACAACACACTGCGTTCTGTATCAGCCCTGTCCTTGGAGAGGATGTGCCTGTATAAGGAAATGTGGGCAGGTCTGAGGGACAGACAGGTTTTGTTTTCGCTGTTTTTGAACATGTACCAAGATGTTCAGACAGAGTTGTTTTGACAGGATGACTGGCCATACTTATTACTGATCCTAAATTCAGTTCCATTGAAAAGAATGAAAAAAAAATGTGTCAAGTGGTATAAACAAAATCGAGGAACAAAGTTTTTCATGCTTTAAAGAGAACAGTCTCATTAACTTTATGCTAACACCATTTGCTTATAAATATCCAGGAAAGAAAACTATACCTGCAGTTTGAAAGGTTGGTTTGAGACATTTCCAAAAAGTTAATGCATAGTGAGCAATGACCGTATCTGAATTCAATTTACTGTAGAATTTGAGAGAGTCAGCCAGCCACTAGTACCTTTATTCCAATGGTCAGTGTACCGAACAAAGCTTTGCCACAGTTACCTCACACTCCACTGGTCTTTAGCAACAGCATGAACTCAGTGGCACCTTCTCCAAAACCCCATGAATCAGTTGCATATCATTAAGTAGCAACACGTTCATTACAGAGACTATCAAGGGGCTGAAATAGGGAATATCTTTTCCAGCCCTTCCATGCACAACACAAGGACCCTGAACAACAAACATCAGTTCCTGCTTCATGGACCACCCCGAAGAAGGTCAGGCATCCATTCTACCGGGGAACACCCTGACAACTTGCACCATGTAGTATTTGTGCATGACAGCAACTCCCCCTCCAATGTGCTCCTCTCCTACACCAGCCTGCGAGACAGGCAGAAAACTCTCACATAATCCATCAGCGTAGCTCAAGAAGCAAAGATCGTCCAGGGTCCCTGGTGGCTAGCACAATTCACCTGTGCTTACTGCAGGTGTGCAACTTTGCTCCAGTTTCTGCTCAGAAAGCAGGGCAAGGCGCC
>RSEF01000005.1:13409247-13458453 GCA_003993805.1 Himantopus leucocephalus
GTCAAAGTAATGTACACTTGATAATGAGCTCTAGATCTAATTTTTCAAGGCTTATGGATGTCTAAAGATGCAAATATGTGCCTACTGAGATTTCCAAGCCTTCAGATCTCTATTTCTAATTTAAATAAAATAAAGTACCTGGATGTTTCTGAAAACTCCAGTAAACGCATATTTATGAAAATCAATATACTTCTTATGTATCAAAATAACTTTAAAAATATTGTCAACTGATTAAAACAGTCAACTCCACATCAAGTAGAAGAAAATCTACTGTTAACAACCTTAACAAATCTAGCACTTCCTTCACATTGTAAGGACTCCAGATTCACATGGGAGTATATATGTCCTGTTTAGAAACAAATGACATAATTTTGTTTGAGCAAACTATTTCTCTTTTAGGTCAATTTTCTGATATTATTTACTCTAAAAACACTTATACCATAAACTGCCCCCTGGACTTGAACTGGGACTATTTAAAGTGAGAGACTGCCCAGAAGAAATTAGCATAGTATATACCATATTTATTTACTCAATAACCAGTCAAATCAATACTATTTACCATCTGTTCAGAATGTAAATAACAATTTCTCTATTTTTGCTGATCTCTAACCATATTATAAAATATTTATGCTGAGATGCTCTCGGACTGCTTTGGACAAGTGGCAGTAATCTGAGCTGGATCTTCCAGGCACACACCATAATACAAAACAACAAAATAAAATTACAAATGAGCCAGTGCTCACTTCTTATTAGCCAATTCCTAGCCCAGGAATAAGTTACATTTCTTTTTAATGTTTTGAAACAAATAATTTTTATAGGAACCAAATAAAGACGATAGGCAGTTACTCCTGTTTTATCAATAGAGCATGGAGGCACAGAGGAGGGAAATGACTTGTGCAATGCTCTCCATTAGACCAAGGGAAGGGCCAGGAATAGAATCCAGATTTCCTGAGCACTGAGTGACATGTCAGCAGGATGTATCCTTCATCTCCATAGCTGTGACCTTGGAGGAAGGGAAGTGGAAGGAAATTTGAAATGAAATAATTCAGGACTACTCTGTAACATGAATGACTGAAGCCAAGCATTCATCTCATCCCAAAGAAAGAGCTGTAACAAGGATCTTACTGATTTTGGTAACACATTTTATCACCTGAGCTAAGGCTACGACCTCTGGTGATTACTTGATAAGACTACTCTCCTTGAACCTGGGATAATGTTGCATGTACCTGGTCAGGCATTAATATTTTCTTATGAAATTAAGGAAGCTTTCATCTGATAGCTTTACAACGCAGGTGTGCAGTCTACACTGACTGCATCTATCATTCTGAGTAGACCAGTGCACATGGTAGCAGCTCTGAAAGATGAGACAAAACATAATCTGTCCCAGTGCAGCCAGCACGTGCTAAGATTGTTTCAGCCACAACCCCCTTTATACATATCTGACAGATAGCAAAGCAAATGTGATAACAACTGAATTTTACCTTGTGATACTTTGGCACATATAGAAGACATGAAAACCAGTTCTGACCTTTCCACTGTTGTGAAGCACATACTTCTAAACAAGTGCTATTTAAAAACACAGTCTGATCAGAACCATCATGTCATCTGTTTTAGTTTAGCATCAGACATTCAAATTACACTTCTTAATCATGTTATGTCATCTGTAAAAAATTACAGCCTTGCTGAAATGAAATTAGTTCACCTAATAAGGCTGCAGGGATTCTGTATGGTTCCTCACCATACTCTGATTTTCTGCTTAGGGAAGTATGTTTTAATGGATAGATCACCACATTCTGTAACTTTGGCTTCTGCTCTTGTCTCCCTCACCAGCTGAAAGGGTCACCTTCCTATGTTTCATTTTCCCCACCTATAAAATAGGGAACCTTCCCTCCATGTACTATTACTATTAAAGCACGTGCAATTCTGAGTAGTGTGACTGGCTTACACGTGAAAGCTGGATATAAATAGTATCTGTCTACAAACACTAAAGGAATTTGTGAGAATTGTTTCACAAAATAAGTGCAACACCCACTGGGTAACAATGACCCTCTGTCCATCAGAGTGCGTGGATTTGACTTACAGTTGCACTGTCGTTCCTTCATTCCCAACCAGTTAGAAATAAAATTAATTGTTTCTCTAGTTTCTTCTACAATTTGCCAAGCTTTACCTACAAATAATTGTATCCCAAAAGGTAAAGTGTAGCCTGTATGGCTAGGAAGTCTAGTACTGTAAAATAAACAAGCCAAAAATGTTCACATGCATTGATGAGACAGTGTACTAGAGATGGCAGTAATTTACTGGAAACCACCTACAGGAGTTGCAATATATTATACCACCTGTCATTTAGTTTGAGGGCCAAGACACCAAGCCCTAACAGTACAGCTGTTGGGAGTTCGGTAGCATTTTTTTTCCTTCCCTTTATGGCCAGTACAGAAGTTAGATACAAGTATAATCTACAACTGGCTGTCAGAGCACAGCTGCTGCGCCCTCTTGGAAAGGAGGGAAGGACAGGACTATCTCCCTCTTGTCATATCAGGCAGGATGCACTGGGGGAGTACCCTGAGGCCACTGCCACTTACAAAAAACCTCTTCAATTTCTCAAGCACTAGACTAGTGCTGGGATGGAGCACATTTCTAAAAGCACAGCCAGGAACTGCTCCTAGTGAGCCAGTACCTCTTTATAGTTCCATGCAGAGACATGAGCTTAGGCCTGGAAGTGCAAATGCCATTCTGTAGCAGCACAACACTTCCAGCTAATTAATTCGGATTCCAAATTAGTTACAATTTCACTCAGGTTATGTTGCTGGAGTGCAGAATGCCCAAGTACGGTTATCTATTCCTATTAATGGAACAGACAGCTTGTTTGACCCTGGCTGGGGGTTCTTTCTCATGTGCTCCCCTACCACTTAGGGTAAGGTTTTTATCTTGACTAGACACCTACAAAATCCCCGACTCCACAACCAGGTTCCCAGGGTAGATTTGGCTTTTTTCTGCATTACTACTCAACTCAAGCTTGAATTTTTAAATAGCACTACCTGCTCCAGAATATGTTCCCAGAGATCTTCTGCATCTCACCAAGTATGGCTAGCAAGAGAGATGACTTACCGCAGCCAACCTGTCCCACAATCATTGTTAGCTGGCCTGTGAGAGAGGAAGGTGTATATATAAGCTTCTGATTTACCAAATGCTCAAGGAAAAACATCTTATTCTGTATATCTGATGCCATTATGTACCTTGAGGGATTCGGATATCAATGTTGGACAATGCTGGAGGACCTTCAGGTGTCCATGTGAAAAATCCATTTGTGATCTATGCCAAGATGGAGAGAAATAAGAAACAGAAAACCTGCTTTAGAGCTGACTTTTTTCAACAGAGACGCTTTTTCTTTTTTCATTACGCTGAGCCATAGGAACCGAGTTAGCCTTTGCTCAATGCGGGAAACAGATCCTCAAGTGACTGGTTTTGTAAAGGCCTGTACTCTCATGTGCAAGAATCTCTGAACTCAAGGAAGCACAATTAGAAAATTATGGAAAATTCCTGAGGAAAAAGTTGTTGTTGTTTAGGGTTTCTTTTGTTTTGTTATTTGTAAGGTGGGCACGTGAAATAAGAGAAATTGTTCTAACACGATTAAATTATGTACAGGGTCACGGTTTCCTATCTGCAGAGCAGTGAATGTTGCTCTAGACACACTGCAGCATATACAGCAATTACACGGTCCAAATTCCAAGCTGATCTGCAGAACTTTCCACAGAAATTAGATGTTGCTGCCTATTACAGTATTTTCCTTTGTATTTCCGATATGATTCTCAGACAACCTAGACTTTGCTAGCTACAGAAATTTTTTTACTGAAAAAGACTAAAACCAAGAAACAAAGCCTGTTCAGGACTTTAAATGGAGGAGATTTCCATGGATACTGTGAAAAATAGAAAACAGGAGACAATTTTAAAAGGCCTGTATTTATACAGGACCCTCTTCTCTCACTTTTTCAGAGCCACTGAAGTCTTCAAAGCCTTTCAGCAATGCAAGGTACAATATTTTTTTATCTGAGAAGAGTGGAATGGGAGACTTTTATCCTACCCTGGAGAAAAAAAGTGATACTCTTATCTGGGGAAACAACCTGAAAAAAAGAGCAAAAGAAAGTGCAGCGTTCCTCCCTCTAGATTACGGAAGGCAGCCAGAGGATCCTCTCTTACCAAATGCCCCTTCATGGGCAATGAGCTGCAGGCAGACAGTATTTAATAACTGCAGAAGTTCCCTGACCCAGGTGCCGCCGGTGACAACGATGTCAGCAGATGGAGCCAAAGATTATAGCTGGTCCTGGCTTTCTATTCAAGAACTTACAAATATTGTCCTTACAGAGGTTACTGCTCTGGCCTCTCCTTTGTGACAAACTCCTTTGTTGTTACTGCAGGCTGTCTTTTGGTCCAACACCCTACCCAAACCCCTCTCTCAAATATTCCTCTTATTTTCCTGGAAGTCTATTCAAGAAGGAACCTGCACCAAGGCAGCATGTCAGATGAGAGCCTCTAAAAAAAAGAAAAACAAAAACAAAAACCCCCCAAACACCCTGAAAGCACTACCAGTTGTCCTACTTAGTCCCATGAAACTGAATTATTCATTCTCTTGTGCCGGAAATGCAAATATCATAGCAGACTTCCTAAATAAACAGTGGCATCACTATAACAACCATCAGGATTTTTTTACTTCTGGCCATTTCTATAGCAAATCAAGAGCAATAGTCTTCAAAATGGTGTGGGTAATTTGAATTTTGTCTTCAAAGAAGTTAGGTCTTTGGGGGTTAGTTTTTAACTTCATCTTGAAAGGCTACTAGGAATTCCAAAAGAGGAAGGGAAGACCCATGACAAGATTATTTTAGGAATGTCTAGAAAAAATTCTTTTCCATTTTCTTCATACCATTTTTTTTGTACAGGCATTGGAAATGGAAGAAAGAGTCCGGCATACGTAAAAGGTTGGACCAGATGATCTTTCAAGGTTCCTTCCAACCTGGGCTGTTCTATGTTCCAAGCTGGAAATTTTTGTCATGAGAACAGGGCTAATGACTTAAACACCTTATACAGAAAATTGCTGAGCAAAATCTAGAGGGATATACACAGCTAATCATGACATAGAGGTCAGTAGTCAATTCTTAAAATGGAAGACATGGAAAAGAAAGGTGGAGATTAATCTCTGACATGAGCACAAGTGTCTGACAGTTCACATCAAATGCTGGTTCTTGAATTTGAAACCACCATCAGAATATGAAAGTGACAATTAGTGAGCTATAGTAAGTGTTATTAGAGTGACCTTCATATCACCTTTACACAAAAATCATCTGCTTCTGTGATGTTAATGGGTCTTCTCATGTGAGAGCTGTAATTGTTCCAGTCCTCCCTGGCAGGCCTCTTGCGGTTAACGACCTTGAGTGGCTGTGCAAAATCAGAAAGACAGAAATATGCAGTAATTGGCGGCAGTACCAGCAAAATGTCCTAAACACAAGCAACCATGTTATCACCTATACAGTTCAGCATATTAAGAAGAGGTTTTGCAATTGCAAGAAATAATCAGTAGGAAATGGGAAAGTAAAAAAAAATTATTCTGGGTACAAATTACTTCAGCCACTTCACCTGCAATTAAACGTCACTACTCACCACTGCCTGGTATTTGCTGTGATTATCTGCACTTCTTAACTCTGAAGATTTATCGTGCTCTTCTCCAATTTCTTCACTTGACAGGAATTCACTCAGTTTCTGCACACTGAAAGGGAAAAAAAAATGGAATTACACCTCAACCTGGAATATAAAACTTTTGTTTATTGCAGTGTTTATTATAGAGCATCCCTTTTAGTATTTCAACCAGTTTGTTTGCTTTCACTTTGTTTACAGATGTATGAAAATGTGCAATGAGAAGTTACTGCAAGGAAGTTGGCAAAACCTGCCCTGTTGTCTATTAACAGCTACGATATTTTAATGTTTTGTGCAGATGTTTCTCAAGTCTTTTGTTTTCTGATACCACCAGAGAGATTACACAAAAGACTTTTTTCAGGCATTCGATGGGATGCAGATCAGCTTCAACAGTAGCTCATTTTGAAGCCACATGCTGAGGTAGAGTTAATGTCATTCATGTTACTGTAGTGTTGCACAGACAGTTCTACTGAACAGCCTTATGAACACCAGGAGTCTGATGAAATCAGTACACCATGAGTTAAATTCAACCAGCTACGATGAATTATGAAGTGTACAAGGTAACATGATAAAGGAATATACCTTAACAGAACAGCGTTCAACAGATGAGATATAAAAGGAATCCTGATCACCAGCAACAAAGGAGAATGCATAAAATCTTTCCAAGCTGCTTAAGATTTAATTAGCTAAGAGATAATGTGCCTTTATGATGACATTTAACAGACCATGACATCAATTTTATCTCTGTACCTGACTTTATAAAATGTATGCCTAATCTACTCACAGGGACAGCAAATGAAATTTGTAAAGGAAGTGGATTGAATCATGAACTCAATATCAAAGGGCTCAATTAGCTGGAAATAAGTTAACTATCAGTCTCCAAAATGATAAAGTGCCAGAAGGCCTTAAGTTCCTAAAAATAAATTTATGGACAAGCATAAAAAAATTTATTTCAATATTTAGCCTTAGGCTAATTGGGGAGAAACAGGCAAATAATGCCACTGTAGCATAGTGATACATGGCTATCTGTCAGTATGCAAATCTTAAAAAATAAAAATAAACCTCCCAGCATTTATTTCACATTCCACTGCCAGGGATTTCTTCTTCAGAAAGAGACTTAGTTTCCTCTAAGACTCTGATGAGAGAACCACACTGGTGCCAAAACAGTGCCTGGACAGTGCAGGACTGCCTAAGGCAGACTCCCTGTACAGTTCGCACTTGTCCTGCAAGTAGAGAAGGAAGCCACCTGGGGACTCCCTAGGAGAGAACTAGTCCTACATTTTTTCTGCCAACCTGCCCACTTGCAGGGGGCCCAACGGCAGCTGAGGACAGTGGGGTGTATTTTGCTACAGCAGGTGCTACAATATACGCAACTGAAAAGGGGCAGAATAACTATTTGGAATGGGACAAAAGGAGTAATAATCAATTCACACTCAATGCAGGACCAAAATTTCTTAATGGGAAGGTCTGTTATACCAAAGGAAGAAATTAGAAGCCCCATCACTAGAGATATTGGTCTCTATTTGCACAAAACTCTGGAAAACAGGGCTAGGAACAATCTTACCTTTTTTGTTCAGTGAACCAGATATTTAAAAGAACACTTAAAATGTCTTTAAATGGACTAAATGATGGTTTAGATGCTGCCTAGATGGAGTTGGTATGCAGCTGCACCTACAGTCTCCATAGGAAAATTACACTGACATTTGAGTAATTACTCTGAAGGCATAAAGAGCAGATAGAAAAGTCCCTTGTGTATCTGCTCCAGGGTCTAGAGGGGGAGGAAAAGAAGACAGCAGACATATTCTTGGACCATGCATACCCAGGCAAGACCATCCAATAGTTTGGTTTTTGCTCTCTAGTTATGTATCAAGGTGGCTGTACTCTTTAAGTGCCAAAACCTGTCTCTGTAAGCCCTTTGCCCAATGCTCTGCTTTATGCTGGAATTGCTTCTCCTGTGGCTATTACTGAGGAAAAACAGTATAGCTGTGAGAAAATCTTTTGTTAGAGCCAGCAACTCATATTTCAGGATGCCACACCATTCTACACTCTTAAAGAATAAAAAAAACCCAAACGTTCTCTGCAGAGCTCTCGCTGACTTCACAATTTCACTAGTATTCCAATATCTCCACGGGGGAGCTTATTTTTAAGCCACAGAATAGACGTATTGATTGAAACATGGTTATTTGCACAGCTGACTGAAAAAGCAGTGTCATATTAAACCCGGTAAGATACATAAAGCCACTCTTGCTGCTTGACCTTTGCTGATGGAAAATTGCACACTGTACCTTTGTCCTTGAAGACCTCACATTTAAGAAATACATCAATTGGCTGCTTAGTTTTAATTTTCAATGGCACAAACACCCTTTTGAAAAAAAAAAACCCAAACCAAACAAACAAACCACTTTTCAGAGACATAACAGAGATTCTCACCTTCCTAAAAACTTTCAACAGATTCCCCTCTCAGAAGCAAACACCCTGGCCCCATAACTTGGAAAGTCTGCAGGGGCCCTATGTGGAACAGAAGCTTTAAATCTGTTTTATCATTGCCATGAATCACACAGTTGTTCTGATAGTGTCAATGACAATCCATAAGGATGCTTTGCAGTTGGGCACATGTGTAATGATAAAAGATACTGACAAATTTATTTGTGGAGATTATTGTCCTTAATAGCATCTGGCATCAGAGACTGTAGCCAATATTAACAGAGCAGGGGTTGTTAAGTGCCTGAGATGCAAAGCCAGTAACACCCTCTTAGTATCCTTAACATGCTGGTTTCACTGCTGGATCATCTTCACTCAGACAGTTCCTTTCTGTCTCTACAGAACCTGTCTTGTACATGTGCTAAAACCAATTAGAATATCTCAGCCTAAAGAAAGCTGAAGTACAACTTTACCTATACCTGATCTTACTGATCAGCTGCTTATTACCAGAAAAGTGTAACAGCACGATGCAGTAGTAGAAAGTAAACATTAGTTGTGCTCAATTGGCACAAACACAGCTTTCGAGTAACTGTCTGCTTTTACACACAATGAATTTTTTAAGCAAGTATGTGTTTCCATGGGTTGAAAATACCTGGCACATGCTTCCAAAATACTGCACTGAAGGATGGGGTACCCAGAAGACACATCTAGAGTAGCACCAGCAGCACTACGGAGCAATGCACTCTGGAACACTACCTGCGTTACTGTGATGAAGATCGCCAGGAAAGCAAGGATCATGTCAACTTTGTTACAGAGTTTGAACTGGGATTCTTGTCTGCACTACAAATGACAGGGCAATAGCCTCCTAACAAGAAGATAACTACAGAATAACTCATGAACAACTCCCGGCTAGCAACAATTAATACTTGGTTGATAATAATTGCTTTAGAGTTGTTCCTGCAGCATTAAAAGGCACACAATTCATTTACAAAGAAATTCTTAGACAAGCCAAAATAAATGTCCATTACCAGTGCCAGTGTGGGCCCCCAGATACTTTGCTGGCTGCGATCTTAGCATAACAATTTGCCATGACTCTAGGGACTACCAGAGGGCTGCAAACATTTCATGCGAGCCGCTGATGCTCTCAGATTTCACACTTGTTAGGAGAGAGGACACAGCTGTGACTTTGCACTGTCATGGAATATCGAAACAGTGAGGGCAATCTCAGCCTCCTGCTGTAGTCTCCTTTCCATCTCCAAAGTGACACAAAGGCAATTAAACCAGGGCTGGCATCCAGTATCTGTCCCATAGTTTAGACAAGCTCTTAAGACAGCTATATTGGAGGTCAAAAAGAGGTCCTAATAGAGTAAGAAGTCCAAAATCTCTCTTCATCTCCTATCAGTCAGGTAGAGTTACACCACATATGAAAAGCATTAAGAGGTTTTTACACAAATCTGTTGATACTCAAAGTAAAACTCACAATGAAACAGCAGTTCTACTGGTTGTTATTTCAGTTTTTGAATACTCAGACTAACATGTTCATAAGAAAGCAAAAATTCATCAAGTCTGGAGCAGACATTTAGTTATTAACTTACTTGCACACTTAACAGTGATTTTCATAGGTTTTGTTTGTTTATTTGTTTAAGTCCACCAACAGGCAACCTCTCAGGCAGAGGGGTGGAGGACAAGCACAGCCCAAGTGATACACAGTGAAATACATGTGCTTCTGTGATTACTTTTTTCCCTTCTACATGCTTGATAGAGGGAAATATCTGGGTGATTTACAAAACTAAATCTTCAGTAAGTTTTCATTTCCTTTCTTGATAACACATATATATTGCATGCAGTACCAATATAGCTCAGCTCATTCTACACAATGAAGTACTAGCTGTGGACCACAAAATATCGGTTGTGACAATTGTATCAGCAAAGAACATGGCCCACATGGTACAACCAAGGGAACCATGCACGGTAAAAGGTTGGGAAGCAATTTACAACAACAACATAAATAATCACTACACTATTTCTAAACTTACATTTGGAAAATGAGCAATAGACACGTTCTCAAAAGTCAGAGAGGTGGTAGCAAAGATATTAAGTTTACGGTTCTCACCTTACTAATGCTTTGACAGTGGATCTAACCACGCTGGAGAGCAGGAACAACGGAGACACAAGAATATGAAATAGGGAGATGGAGGCAAATGCCACAGATGGGGAGAAGTCAGCCTTTCTTGTCAGATGAGCATGGACCACAAATGTCTACAAAGATACAGACATCATCAGCAGTGTTTTGTCATAAATAAGGAAATGCACAAAGACTTCATATTTCATAAGCATTCATTTACAGAATCTTAACAGAATCTTTCTCTTAACAGTTTGGGGGAGTGCAGCATATTCATGGCTGCCTCTGGTCACAGACAACAAGTGGGCATTTTCCATTCCCTCTCAGAGGAATGGCAAGTGTGTAGCAGGTTTGCATCCTGTCCTCCTCCTTCCTCATTTCCACATCATTTATACGTGAAAATGCAGTTGTAATTAATGCTACTTAGAAAAGTCCATACTTACTATAAGTACAGCTGCAATTGGTATTGCTGCATTCATAAAGACTGTGAAGGAAAACACGTAGAAACATTTAGAAACAATTCCCATTCAGACATGCTAAATGTTAAAAATACTACTAGCACTGGTTTACAATGGTATTTTCTATGCTTAAGATAGGAAAAATGCACAACTATCTACACAGACCAGTACATTGTTTTAAAATGCCTACAGCTTACTTCCTTTCACACCAACAGAACATACAGAACCGAGCAGTGAACCCTACCACAGATGACTAATCGACTAGCTTTGAGCTGTGATCAGTTCACATGCGGTTCAGGCGAGGCACGCTGCAGGTCTCTGTCTCATGACAGACAGAAAGGCCCAGCTGGTACAAGGTCCGGTGGGCGACTGGAATACCTGAGAGCGAGGGGAAAGGAGACCCAGCAGAGGCTGCACAAGTCATAGCGCTGGGGCTGCCCCACAGGCCGGCTGCGCGCCTAGCTCTGCCCCAGCCCGCAGCCCAGCGGCAGGACCTCCTGGGAGAGCCACTGGCACGTACGTCAAGTTGTGACCTACTTCTGGGGCACCACTTCTGCAGCACAGGGCTTTGTGGTCCCCTCAGATTTCAGGATGCAGTTCAAAGGGTAAGGAAAGACTGACAACCCTGCACTGTATCATTGACTTAGTTTATCCTTATGGAGGATTTAGTCATACTTACTCCTGCTTTGTCAGGCTTGGCTACTTTGTGAATGCCCTCGGGAGCTCAATACAGGTTGTAATGGTAACTAAATGTGGTAGAGCTTTGAATTCAGCTGGGCCTTGATTTATTAAAATGTAAACAATGAACCAGTTTCTTCCCTGACCTCGAACAGCATCTCCCTTGGTGCCCCGGATTTCCTCACTATAGCAACTCGTAGACTACAGCATTCAGAGGTTATTAAACAGATGGATGGGGAGAAGCAAGCAAATACCATTTCTGTATAGGGATCTCTTTTAGATCAGGCAGGAATACGGGTTAAGAAGGCAATAAGAACCAGTTATCCATCTGGGAGCTTGAGTCAGAACCAGAGCTACAATCTTACCCTACACGTCTGTCCCCTCTATCGCAACCTGAGCATACTATTTAATCATCACCTTTTCATTTTGACCTTCACTCAATTTTATTTCGTGAAGCAAACAATAGAGAGAATATAGAATCTATAGCTAAAATAGAATTAACAGTTAATGTTACATGTGTAACAAAAAAGAAAAAGGCGAGCTAGCCACTTCTCTTTTGTTTGAACTATGCCTGATCTTTTTTCTTACCAGGTACAGCCAATGTTCAGACAGTAAAAACACTCCCCAGTTACTTCATCTGAAGTAGAGTGTCAGCATTTGACCCACAAGTACTTCTGGTTGACTTTGTCTATCCTTTTCCGGGCATAAATGCCCTGAAGAACTTAACATACTGTCAGACGTTCCTTTTTCCTACATTTAGAAGATCTTTAATGAATCCTGTAACTTACTTGTAAACTCTGTACTCAAGCATAAATAACGTAGTGTGTTATTTCACGTAGCTCTAATTCCTTGACAGAGGAAAGTGTTTGAAAATATAGATATATATGTATATATATTTCCAAAATAAACGCTGAGCCTTTGAAAGATGCATATGTATTAAAGCCTAGAAATTCATAGTTTACTCCTCACCCTAGGAAAAAAAAAATATTTTTCTGAGGAAAATGTTCTTTTCTGTGTTGGAATACAAAGCAGCTTCAGTTCAGACTCTCATTTCTCCTAATGATTCTACTTCCTGCCCAGTTTTCAAACGTTGTATAAACTTGAGGTAGTTATGGTACAGAAATTTTGAAAAAGAAGAGAAGCTTGCTGCCTACAACTACGGACTACCTAATTCTACTAAACACTTGTATTTGCAGTTTGCCTTTGAGACTGCTGCAGTACACGAGGTTGCTTTTATGAATGAATCTGATGCAGAATCTAGCAAAGCTGGTAAACTTCTCAGAGATGAAGCCTGCTCTTCTGCTGTTTAAAGTATGAGATCGTACCAGTCACATACAAAGCTGGACAGATTAAGTACACTGTAGGGTGGGTAAAGCCCCCTGCAGTAAAGACAGCTGGTTTAGTTAGATTAAAAAGTACTTTGTTACTGGAAAAAGGCAGACTGAAAACTGGGAAAAATGTTTTCAGTCATTTTTGAATATTTTAGGGTAGTAACTACTATTATTTTCCTGTGAGGAAGCCTGGAGTTACTTTGCCTCTGACAGATTAGGTAAAAATTCATAGAAATAGGAAAACCATTCCTTCCTTTCTCCATCTTTTCTGAGTATATAGTGTATACCAAATCCTGCAAAACTAAACATATGATAATCTTACTAATCAGTATGAAAAAAATCACATAGGAATCTTCTTTGCTACAATTAAAGAATTCACTGTCAAAACTCAAAAGGTGTCACTACCAACTTTGCAACCCATCTTTGATTATGGTGGGCACATTTCATTAAAATTATAGGAAGAGCTAATGCCTACAGCTAATGCCTTTTAGTACACATGAACAATTCCATATATATACAAACTGGATCCAGTCACAGGAGCAAGGCAGATGAGATCCAATTTCCATGTGGTCTTGAAATGGAATTTTCTTGTGGTCTAGCCAACGCTGCCCTGAACCTTGGAGGTATAATTTTCTGTAATCCAATGCAAATCTATTCCTCATGAGTAGAAATAGCTCCAACCACATTCTTTCATTCATGTTAATAGCTCGGTATACTTAGAAAAGTATTCCAGAGTCTATTCAACACTGTACTTTAAAAAAAGTATATAAAAAAAAAAATCTCATTTCTGCTTTCTTTTTATTCTAGGAAGTGTCTACCTTCCTCTTGATCAATAATCCATAAAGTCTTGGCCATCATCTGCCTTTTTCACTCTTTTTTTCTTTCTTAAAAAAACGAAATCATAAGTTCACTATAATATTAGCAAACACATTTTGTGCTGGTTATGCCTGTCCTTCTATTTATACTTATGGTAAGAAAACCAGCAAATTCTCCTATATTATGTTCCCTATGTAGTCTGCTAAAGTGCAAGTTTGTAAAGATCAGTGTCATTTCTGCTAAAGACGAGGGTGTAAGGAACTCCTAGGCTGAAACTATAGGATCTCTTCATAAGCCAAAATGATATGCAGTAACAACATAAAAAAGCTGCATTGGTTTTCCCTAGCTGAGGAACTGATCTACTGTGTCTTACATACACATAAATATGACATGTAATTCAAACAAGAATGCAAATTAAGTGTTTCAAGAAGCATCAGTACATATTTAGAATTGGTTTTAATAGTATGGTTTCATATTTATGTCGCTATTTCTTTCCAGAATAGTCAGTACTCTTGGGATGAACGCACCTTTTTGTAGCTGCTACAAATGATACTGTGAGGATTTAAAATCAAATAAACCTCCACAGCTCCTCCAAGTCCTACAGCTGAACCTGTGGCTCTAACTATAAGTAGATTTTAATGCCACATGAAGCAGTGCAAACAAAGGGATCCCATCTGTGTTGATCTGGGTGTAGGATGGAGTTTCTGGACACACAATCTACTCCAGCTAAATTCTGCTTTATGTCAAAAGGGAAACTACTATCCAAGCACAGAGAGCTCAGGATGCCCAGAGAGAAATTCTAGTCTCAGAAGTCAATGAAAACCTCGACTTAATGTCAGTTAAGTTCAGTGGGATCAGGATCTTTCCCTCAGAGCGTGTTTCCTATACGATCATTTGGCAGGGAAGAAAGCCACCTGCATGTCTCTTGGGTGAACGAAATCAAATAATACTAAGCAGACTGGAAGTTATTTTCCTAAGGAGTAGCCTTCCTTATTAGTCTAGAAGGTATTTATACAGGTAGCTTGTAGCATTTGAATACTTCTCGCTAAACATTTCCATTTCATTAATACCTTACAGATTATATGAACAGTGTTCTTCAATATGACTTTACTAATTATTTCTAAAGTATTACAGGAGCAATTATACAGGTGTTGCATATGATCTCCTCAAATACAGAGTTCAATTGGCCCCAGGTCTTTTTAAAAGGATGATAAATGCCTTAAAGCAGCTTGAAAGATAACACAAGACAAAAGAATCTGGATATGGAATGATGACATTGCCAGGATTCTCATATTTTACCTTTTTAGGATATAGAAATGCTCTTAAGAATCACTTGTTTTTATAAGAAATCCAAATTTTGAGTAAGGAAGTATAAGTACCATTTGTTGCAGCTTCAATGCAAAGACAATTCCTGTCACATACTATGATACACTGTATGGTGGAAAATGCAGGAGGAAAAGAAAAAGAAACATCAACAAAAGCTTCTTCCTGAATGCTATATTATAGAGAATATTGCTGGTTGAAGGCAGCCTGTGAAACACTTGTCCCTTAAAAGCTTTCCTCCAGAAAAGCTAATGCTTAACTTTCTCTTCTAGGCATATTTCCCATACGGGCAAAATTCTACTGAATTAAATGGAAAGTCTGACTAAATGGAAAGTGAGGAGTATGGATCAGAGCCTAAAGCAACTGAAACAATCTCGACAGAGAAATGGTAAACTCATTAGTAGCTAATAATGCAGCAGCACTTGAGCTGAGTAGTGGACTAGGATGAAGGAAGGGACTTACTGGATATGGAGGTATAGAGGGCAAAAGACTTGAGGCTAGTCATTTCTTTTTGTCTCGTTTCCTCTACGCTGCTGTGAAAGATGTGTTCCCAAGCATAGAGTTTAAGGAGCTTAATGCCTCGAAGCATCTCATTTGTCTTCTTCAGTCTCTCATTGGAGTACTCCTGCAACATTCGCATACACATTTACTTAAAGAGTATAATTAAAGCAGCTGTCCCCTAAACATAAGGATCACACAAAAATTTTATGCAGCCCCTTGTAATCAGTCAGGTATACTTTACTAGTTCTGTCCATTCAGATGGTTTGTTACCATTTTTCACAAAGGTGAGCTTCCCTAGAGTTCAAGCGAACAGGCACTTGGTTTGCACTCCTAAATCATACAGTTTGTACTGAAAATTTTACTCCTCTGTCAGCTTTCCGATCACTCGCAAGACAGCCTCTTGTGACTTCTACTGCCCAGCGCGCTGGTGGCATTTTCATCTGGCACACTGACAACATACAGAGGAGATTAGAACACACAGACAAGCTACAACTGGGCACACCATTCTGCCCCGTCAACATGATGTGGAAACATCGACGGCAGCTTCAAAGCAGCAAAGCCACATTAGCAAGAAGCTGTGGTCCTGTAGGGAACCTTGGCTCTGAGCAGGGCCAGCTGGCTTGGGTACAATAATACACTGGTAAAGTCATAGTCCCAGTAAAGCATAACTGGATGTTATGCTGCTTCCAGTTTTCAGGCTAGCTCAAGGATCTTTGTACTACACTACGTTGCACAGCGGAGACATTTCTAGCACAAAATGCTGTGCTCCCATCTGCAGGAATTTCTAGGTGATGCTAACTGTCTGATTGGATGCTACAGGGATTACTTTCGCACAGGAAGGTGCACAAATAACCCTCATTACCACCCATGATTTGTAGTGGAAGAGATTTCAGCAAGCTGTCTGGGTCCCTTACAGGTTCATACGGCTGCCTTGGCAGTGCAACAGTCGCTGAATGTGGGGATAAGGTTCAGAGCAGCTGACCATGGTAATTCCTATGCACCAAGGTAACTTTCTCTGTGGTGATGCAGGCGATTCAAACTATAGAACAAGCCAAGTGAGGGATCAAGGAACGGCTCGTGACTTCGCAGACCTCTAAGCTCCCTAGGTGAGGAGCATGCTGTGGGAGTTAGGACCACCCAGACGTTATTTAAATAAATCAGTTGATAGATTTCCACATCTATGACATATCTGGGGTCTGAGTCTGGACGCAGCATTCCTACTTGCTTTCCCCTTGGACAGCTTGCACTGCACGATTCATTCATTTCCATCAATGATTACTGACAATGTACATTTGCTCTTAGGGAAACACAAACTTGATGAAAAATAGAAACCCCAAAACCTGCATTTTCACTGCTTACACTTATGTTTTCACATTCTTGAACCTGACATTCTTGAACATTACAAAATGTTTGAGAATCAGTTCCTGGTCAATATCCATGGTTAGCTTTGTAATTCCAAACACACACCTATGCATAATTACCAAATGTGATATTTATATTGTGTATGAGTTTGAAGACACTTACCAATGTGCTTCTCTGGGCCTGTGAGAGTTTTGTTGCTACAAAGTACTGAACAGGTGCAAGGACTATGATTACTGCTGCTCCAATTAAGGCACTGATTCCAAGAAGGTAGTAGAGCAGAAGAACTCCTACAATTATCTGTTGGGAGACAAGAAAGTGAGGGGAAGGCTTGGGACGGCTTCAATTTGTGTAAGCATGACAAAGACCAATAGCAGGGTAACTGAACAGCATGTTCAAAACCAACAGCCACTGCAGCTAACCCTACGCCCAAACATCGTACATTCTGCATCACTGGCACAGTGGGGTTTGATCAGTCAGGATATTCTCTCAGACAACCAAATACACCCACCTAGCATTCCTCCCCAGCTTGTGGATTCTGTGTATTTCCATTTCATGGACTCCCCATTATGAACGGTAGAAGGCTGTACAGATTTGCATATCTTCTATAACTCTCAGAGCTATTTAAAATAACTTTATTTAAAAATACACTTATGAAAAGCAGTTTAAATAAAATTTAGAAGTTATTTTAAAATATACTTTCAAGTAACACATTGAGATATTCCTTTTACAGTCACTATTAAATATTTTTCCCTATCTGGCAGATGACATAGCATGTATTTTCTTTGACTTACAATTGTTGGGTTTTTTTCCTCTTTTGACATTTAAGCATTTTTACACCAGGGAAGAAATTACATCTCCCAGTTTGATCAGAACTCACTAGTCTACAATACATGGGACTTCCATAAAGAAGTAATGCTTCTTTGCTTACTATAGAAGCTAACATGAAATATTATTAAAAATACAACTGATCTTGTAAATGTTAATACAACATTATTGCTGACCAGTACATAAAAAAGGAACATCACAAATCATATCACTGAGAACCTCCAATTCAAATAAACTGTAAGATAAACTTGCAAGGAATTGTTTTAAGGATGCACAGTATCATGTTGGAAATGACTGCTAAAAAAAGGTTAGAGAAACCGCTTAAGAAAAAAAGGTTTGTCTTTGCATAAATGAGAATCTAGTAAGCCACAGTTTGGATGGAAAGGGATACTGTAAGCAGCTCAATAAATGCAAACAAGATATACAAGCTACTAATGTTAATTACCACTACTCTAATGACTGACTCCTGAACAATCTGGAGCACTAACACTCTATATATTTATCAGTATAAGCTGATAAATTAAATCAGAAGATATAGTAATAGAAAGTTAATTTCATACATCATTTCCCTTAATTAAAAAAAAAGAAATCTCCTTAAAGCATTATCTACTATTCTTGCTATATTTGCATGTCTGCATACTCTCATAACCCTCACAGAAGCACTATCTTCCATCAATTTGAAGCTCAGTAGTCATCAGCACATCCATTCCCACACTTATTTATGGGAATTGGGTGTTTCCATGAAAAAAAAAAAAAAAGTCCTTAGTTTCCACATTTCCATCTTGACATTTTCATGAATTTAAGGCACATAGAGAGAAAATACAGATTTTTTAATTTTTTTCTTAACAATCCTTTGATGCCTCTCTGCAGATGAACTAATCTAAAACGTGACTCTTAAAATGAGTCACAGTATTTACTTAGGAAACATGCAGTAATACGAAAGTAAAGTCCTATTGTATATACACCACAAATCTAGTAAGACCAAAGGTTAAATTGTAAATTAAAAATCTTTTAGTGATGACTAAGTGAGCAATCTGCTTCCATCTGAAGTCAGGAAATTCATGAGTGTACGTAGCCAAAGGAAAAATGCAAGGCCAGATAGCCCTGGCAGAGCTCCCCTCCAAAACATGAAATGGTCTTGGTCTTTACAGATCATGATACTCATTTCCAACTGCTTTTTTGTGGGCAGACAATCTAGGCACTTAAAATACAGAAAAGCATTGAACAGTGCAGAGTGAGATGTTCAGAACTACAAAGTCAATGCAGAACACTGACCCCCTGCTTTCCCCCACCGCTCACTGATTGTCAAGGACATTATGGGACCGGCTGGTTCTAGAAACAGAGCCTCAGCTTCTCACACAGACAAGGGGAAAGCTATTTGGATCCTGAGGGAGCTGCTAGCTCACAGCTGCTTTTTTTTTTCTTCCCATCCTGGTTATTGAAAGGGTCAGTCTTTGCAATAAAAAAAAAAATCTATTAAAGATTAAAAAGGATCCCACTTTCATCTTCTTTCTATTGTGATAAGGGCAAACTTAAAATATATTCGTCACATATGGAGCAAAAAAATATATTCTCAATTTAAGTATGTGAATACTTGTATCTGAAAAGTGCTGAAATCTGTAAGCATTATTCAAGTAATTCTATATTTATCATACCACATACTACACAGTCAAGAATAAACAGTATGTAGATAATATCTGAACTGCTGGAGGACAGTATCTGGCAGATGGGAAGATGCTCAATATTGCTGAGAAGGTAATGATCATTTAAAACAAAACAAAACAAAAACGTGTAATGAAACACTTTGCTTCCCTTTCATTAAAATCCCAAAGCTCTTACCTACCAGAGATATATATCACGAGCAAGTAACTCAGCAATAGCTCTGTTTATTTTGTCTTGATTATTTATTGGAGATAGCAAATACTTTCAGCCAGAAACTGCTTTGTGGCCAGTTTTGAAAGAGACAAACGTCCTTTCATTACAACTGTAAGCCATCCCTGCCAATGAACCAGAGATATGAGAATACAGGATTTTTTAATAATCACAATGAAATCAAACAAGGGTGTTTATAAAATGGAGGTGGGGGGAAAGCCTTTATAGGGTCTCATTTTGCTCCCAGGGTTTGAGCCAAGCCTACTGAGGGCATCTTTCAGCTGATGGGCATCCCCAGGCCTCTTTTCATGGATTTCAATGGCCTTCAAACAGTAACTTAAGGCAATGATAAAGCTCCCATTGACTCCAGTCAGAGCAAAGATGGGGCTCAAATTATCTAGACTGTATAGAAATCCTAACTTGTTATGAATGGCTAGGTCTTCTAAGTCGAGGATAATTACAAAATCCACAGCAGATGCTGAAATGCTGATTGTTAGGTTAAAGCTACAAAACAATTAAAAACCTGTTTTAAATCATAATGAAGCTTGTTCAACTTTTTATTAGCCATCTCTCGAGCATCCAGTAATTGCTTTCACTGCCTCACAAAACAAGGTATTGAATGAGTGTTGCGGAAACATGTTTTTGAGAAACCTTTGTGACCACCGTGACTCATTGATTTGTGCCTTGCAATGCATGCACCATCCACAGAACAGGAGCATGCTTTGACACTGATAGTCCTGACCTGCTAAGGAGCATTGCAGGGTGAATTTTAATGCAAATACAATAATATTTTCAGAAGACTGTCAGGACATCTTTATGAGTCCATGACTTGTGGCACATTAGAGCAAGATGTTGCTACACAATATGCCGTGAAATCAGCTTAATTCTCAGTTGCACTAAAGCTCTCACTACACTGAGCTGCCAGAGTGGTCTTACAAAAAACGTACATGAAATTGGTACCTCTTACATAGCCTGTTTTACTAACAGATGTACAATGGAGACTAAGCCTGGGGGATAACCGGACCCTAAATGTTATCATTAAAGGGATGGACTCTTCTTAAGGCCTCATAGCTCTTTCAGCAATATCATTAGGAGTATACAATCACTGACATCTTACTGAAGGGTACTTCTAGTAAATGGATAAAAAATACCCTCGTATCCAAACTATTACTAACAAACTGCCAACCTGTAACCATATTTCACATCCGTTTCTTTTCATTATAGCTGTCTTCTCTTTTGCTATTAGAAAACAATATTAGCCAAAGTTCCTTGATCATTGTTTTTTTCCCCACTTTAAAATAATGTGGTTCCTATGTTTCCCCCCCCCCAGTCTCAGGGAAAGCATCCTGATGCTAAAAAATAAGTTTCTTTCTGAAAGATTCCTGCTGATAATTACTATATTAATTACCCTTCTTCAAATCTAGAAAATAAAAAGTTTTTAATTGGCATATAAGCCCCTCAAGAGTAGACCAGGAAAACCAGTCTATACCCAAACGCAGCTACTCCTGCACAAGAAAGATAAATGCATTTATACCATATGAATGCAGCCACACTGTGACCTGTATAAATATGACTACAATCATTTTAAATCTTAATATTTTAACAGGTAGAACTATATACAGCTCAATTCTATTATACATCTTTATTGTAAGAAATGAATCCAGATCTCCTGATGGCCAGCAGCCTTACTCTCTGAAGGACATTCATATCATTTATATAATCACCTGAATGGCTGGCTTTTCTTCCCCATCCCCAACTTTTCAGTGTATATGCTCAACATCTTATAGAAGAAAATCCCTAGCATCAAATGTTGATGGACACAGGAACTCCTAAGCAACACTCCTAAAGCCGTGTTAGAAACTGACTGGAAATATGATCTGTCAGTTGCTGTCCATATACTGTCTCATGAAAATCATTTCATTTTTGGCCAAGAGCAGGCAACTCAAAATGCAAAGCTGCTGGGTTGATTATTGGCAGGTTTCTGACTCCCACGCGAGCCAAACCAGCCTCTGCGTAGCGCTGGAACCAGACCACCTTTGTGACATGAATACAATGGAGTTTTCATCATGTTTTCGAAACTAAATGACACTTTTAGAAAATACTGAGTGAATTTAAACTCCGTTGCCTCTTTTGTTTGTATTTACTTTTAGCATTGAAACACTCCCAACAAAAATACACCGAGTAGCTGGAAGAAAACAGAAAGAACTGCAGAGTAATGTATTAATATCGGATTAAACTATGTGCTTTACTGTCAGTTTTCTCAGGAAATTCCTAAATTGAAGCACAGGAGGTTGCTATGCTTTAAGTACTGGCTCTTCCAGTAATTTGCACTTTTCTACTGTTTCAGTAACCGTGAACTTTGAAAAATGATCCAAGGTCATACTGAGATTGTTCTGACCTCCTACCACTCTGTCTGCTCTACTCTCTTATTAGCATAAACTTAATCACATGGCCATTCAGTGAGGTTGACCACTTCACAAACTCAGAAGAATACTACCTCACTGAAAAAAAGACTAGTTTTCATCAGATTAGTTTTTCAGTAGCTCTGAAAGCTTATGTGACACGACACACAATCTATAAAGCTGGAACAATGAGGGAGGTAAAAATACCACATTTCCATGTTGGACATCGCATGCAAACTCCTGTTTCAGTAAGAAAACAGGTTTAGATGAATTTAAATCAATCATGAAAGTACTCTCTGAGATGGGACTCTGCTTTCTTCATCTTAAAGTCTTGATAAAACACAGTTGTATTTCATTGGGTGTTACACATGCTGTGAGGCTACAGGACGTGGAACCAGGAGTCACAGGTGATTGAATGGTGATCTGCCCCGTGTCATGCATGTGGTAAAGGAGATTGAAGGGATGAGAGTGGTATTTAGAAACAGGAGGACAAAGACACCAGAGAGGGTAAAGTAGCAAAACTATTTCATATAACAAATGTATCTGTGGAATTTCGTATGCTAGAATTTGTCATCCATGAGGCAGTGGTATTTTAAGGGATGTCCAAAGGATCATCTATAAGTGATCATATTTTTTAATAAACCACTGCTTCTCGTGCTTCTGCTGGGATTCAGAAGACAAATGATTGCAATACATTCTAGTTAAATCCACCGATACAATAAATGAATGCACTGGAATAACATAATCTGCTGTACCCTGGAAATTCTTGTTACAAATGCAAAGCATGTATGGCAGCAGTCAAGATCCTAATACAATCCTAAATACCTACAGTACTGTCACAGATGTGAAATACATTACCTAGAGTGTTTCTAGATATTAATAGCTTGAAATTTTATTGCAAGTTATTCTTTAACTTCTTTAATATCTCTACTTTCATAAAATTAATAAGCAATCACCAATCACTACACTGCACATTAATAACAAAAGCACGTTCAGTCTCCTTACCTGTACTGGCATAGCCCAAAGGTTAGGGCAGAGGAAAAAGAACCACATCAGCTGATTCGTGTCTATGGCAACCAGGTTACAGATCTGGCCTGCAGTCATCTCCCCCATAGACATGTTAGAGGTTGAAAGCTGCATAATTTTATTGTATATTTTTGTCTGGAAGAGAGATCAAAAGGTGTTAGCATATAGAAATAATTTTTCTAGCTCCATCTAAAACACAGGCATAGTCCAGCATGCTGAGGGAAACCGACACTCACTCCCAGTAACTTCAATTACAAGTTTAAAGTTTGGCCTTTTGTGTTATGATGAAAAATTTTAAGCTACTGTCTTATTGTTCATCCACAAAAAGCACAGTGCAATTAGATACATAATGGTTGTCTAAGTACTCCCTTTTTGCATCCCTGTGGATCAGTAAGAGAATGAAACCTTTACTGCCCAACACACCCAAGAACCGTATTAGCAACTCTGATTTATACCTTCAGCTTCTCCACGGAGGGCCCTTGCTGTAACTAGTGCTAATAAATAATATATTATTACATTCAATATGTAATAGTCAATATATTATAATTGTTGTTATTTTTCTCTGGCAACCAATTCAGGTCCCATCCAACCTCAGAACCACGTTCCTGGCTGAGAATGTTGCTACATTTTGGCTAGAGAGCTCAGTCCCATTACAAAGTTTAATTCACAGACAACTAATGTAACAGGTCCCATTCTGTACTGAATTAAGTAGTTGCCTCAATGCAGAACCAGGCATCATGTATAAAAATAATTTAATACACAATAATGAAAGTGTACTTTTACCAGCTGCTTTGGTAAAAGGCTACACAGTGATGCTTTGCAGTCATGAGGCTCAGCAGACAAGAGACACCCTGATTCAGTAAGTGCCTTCGGCTCAAGTAAGCATAAACTCATACAGGGCATGTTGAACAGATGCAGGATTTCACAGGGGAGGAAAAGACAAAAAAGCTTTAAAGAAAATTGAAAAGTTATCAGAAAAAAAATTGTATAAAAATACTGGCACAGAGACTGCCATTAAAACTAATTCTGCTGCTAAGCGTGATGGCCAGAAATTTTCCAATTTGAATGGTCCGACTGCTGGCATTATCTCAGCCTCTGTGTAATATCCAGTGCAAAGAACACAAAGCTTTTTTTAAACAAAATTAATGTAGCACTATTTTCCAACAATTTCCCTTTTATACTTGCTGTGGTCCATGTATTTTCCAGTTAGTTGCAGCTCTTCTGCTTAATACAAGACATGCAATTTTTTATATATGTATATTTTGGGTCAAATTTTTATTTCTTTAGGAATTTTCTACTTCACTCTAATAAGGGAAAAACAATGGATAGAATCCAGAAGTCTGGCAGCTGACAAGTGCTTCCAAGTGTAAGATCAAAAGAGGATTAAACAATTGGGCTGCCCCTGAAAGCATCCATCTATCACACAAACTCTCACAGGATCTATGTAGTTCAGTGGATAAATAGTGTAACTTATAAGGCTGTCTTTCAAGCTGTCAGAGGGTAGGCTTCAGCCAGTGCACTTGGCACTATTGCATTGTAATCTTATACCTAATTCTCTCATTTCCAGGCACAGATCTTTGTATACTACATACAACTTTGATCTGCTGTTCACAGTTATACAATGATTATAGACTCCATTCTACCAATCTTACTTATGTTCAGTAATTACAGACTCCCCAATGCCTGGTAGATTTTGTGGCATGACCGATGGAATAAGACACTACTCCATGCATTCGGAATACAACCTATCCTTTTGTCCAAAGTATATTTACAAGATATTTTAAAGCTGTATTATTTGCATGGGATGTTACAAAAATGTGCCTTTGAGATGGGAGAGGTGTAGTTCACAACCTAAACTCTTTCAAAAATTACATTCAGTTTTACCATCAGCAAATTTATGCTCAAAGGTACGAAGAAATACACCATTAGATATTACAAATAGATGTTTACAGAAAATCATCAAATAAGATGCAGAGGAAAGAGAATGTGGGTCTAAGTTAACGCAGTCTTTAATGGCAACAGTTACACTCAATACATTTCAGGAAAGAAGTGTTTCAGAATTTAATGACTATAATTATAATTTCTATCTACAAATACACATATGATTCTATGAAAATAGGTTAATTAATAATATATTAGCTACCTGTATTGCGCCTCTCAAGTTGATTCCCGTTTCAATAGCAACATAGTATGATGCTTGGAGAAACGTCCTTTGCAATAGAAGGGCAAAAAATAAGAGTACAGCCAAAACATAAGCATTGGACAGGAACTCTTGAGATGAAATAAAGAAAACACCAAGAATTTTAGTCTATAAAAAAAAAAGAAAGTTAGAAATCAGGTGCTATGGTAATTTAATTACCAGTTTTGCATAATTAACAAGCAGAGATAATTACAGTTTATTACTTTGAAAGTACTCCCAACCTTATCTGAAATCACAGTTTATCAATTCAAGTAAGCAGTCATATAATGTCCAAACTCAGGAAGCTTTATTTAAATGCAGAATGACATTTATAGGATTTCTGATATCCTTCCAAAACTCTAGGACACTTTGAGTAACTCCATATAGTCATTTGCTAAAAGATGTTCACTGCCCATTGTCAAAAAGGATCAGTTAACATTCTTTTGGAGAAATTAGTCTCCTTATTTTAGGACCTCAGGTTACTGAACACTCAAATGACCTTCACAACTTGCTGAAAACACATCCTTCCAACTCCTGGAACTACGCACATTATTTTGGTTTGCAGCATCCAACAGGTCTGTTCAGCATTTTTATTTATGGTCATTACCTCCTAGCAAGTTCATGAGATCACCAAAGTGCATTTTGAAGCGTGTCTATAGTTTACTAGGAAAACACTGCATTTATTCTGGATTATATTCACAAGCAGATACCTTTGGTGCTACAGCTAGTTGAGAGGCTGGTTCACCCTGCGAAGCCTTCTGAAACTAAAATATCTCTGCCTTCCTCTTTCTGCCCTTGGCTCCTTCCAAACTTTATCGCTGATTATGCTGCCATTAAAGGCAAAATTAGGAAGAGGTCTCTTTCTATTGCCTCTCAGTGGGCTTCTTGTCATTTACACTCCTGTTGTGTTCCTTGCTCAGCACATTTCTTCTCGTCTACATAGCTTCTTTGCTGCTGACATTTTCAAGACTAACACTTAAACTATATTTCACAAACTCTCACTGTCTGTACATTTTATTAGATATGATCTGCACCTTGCAGCTAACTATTTATAGAAAGCCCACATGACAAGTTAATACAAAGGCTAAACTTAGTTTTTAAAGCTATGCTTTTTTAAGATGAGGCTGAGCCAGCTGAAAGAGGAATGGACTTCTCCCTCCTCCTAATTGCACCTGGGTTGCTCCGAGCTCCATGCTTCTGTTGCTTATTGTGCGCTAGTTTGGGAGCTTACTAGATCTCTTTCTGAACCAATCTGAATCACTGGCAGAAGAAAATCAGCTCAGGAAAAAAAAATCTGCTTCTTTTCTTTTAGTTTAATGAGCTGAATCAGACCACAAAAGCGTCCAGTCAGTGCTAGAGCTAGAGCAATGGAGGGAACAGGAGCAGGGTGACAAGGAATGTGAAAGGAAGAGCAAGTCCTTCCAGCAGTGGTAACCCAACAGGTCACTACATCTTCTTGAGGAACCATAGCTTTAGGGTACTTTTTCCATCCATCTCTTTACTCCACTTTTGACATTCATGATGGCTCCTGCCATTGCTGTAGTAGGCATACTATCTATCCCCTTGACATCAGTAGGGTAATCTATAGGCTTAAAAGCAGAGAAATGTACACTTACCTTTGCAAACAAGTAAACAAGATAATGAGCAAAATAATTTTTGAAAGGATCCTTTGTTTTACTCCATGAGAAGAGTGCATGCTTACAAGAATACAAGTTTCCTGACAGTGCCTCCCACCTCATATTGCAATATTCCTTCTCTTGAGAGGAAAGTAGTCTGATCTGTGCACGCAACGGTTTAACCATCTGCTGAGCTGCTTGGGAGGTCATTCATCAACACCAAGGAGTCATTCTCCATAAATATCTGATCACTTCCAAATGAATTGTGGTGGACTATTCATCAGACATTGGCCAGACTAAGCAGCCGTCAAACGACTTTTGTCTACTACACAACACAGACGGACTTGTGCGGATTTCTTAGGTTTACTCCCTTCTCCCACTTATGTGGCATTTGTTACAAGCTACTGAGATTCAGACAAAGACTGGCCACAAAGAAAAGCAAGTCATTACGATTCCATTTCTGTAAATCCTTGTCCATGCAAACATTCCTTATTTCCATAAGGAGGCATCTTGACAGTCATCTACTACTTTTATGTAACTATACAGTGCAAGAATTTAGAAGAACATGGAAAATTTCCATCAGTGAGACTCAACAGTGCTGAGTTTCATGCTTTGAAAACTGGAAGTAAAACCCTATTTCACTCAATAATTTATTTCCTGCTCTCGAAGGTAAATTGTCAGACGATAGCATTTTCCAATTCAGCTCAGTACTTTGAATTCAACCAGATTTGATGTATATAAACATTGCTGCAGTCTGTAGGGCCACGGAACTAAATAAGGAATTAGCCCTTGGAGAAGCCCTCTGAGAAAGCATTCAAGCATATGGAGTCTTCAAAGTCAAATCAATAGAATACAAGTAATTGCTGGGCATACTTCTTTAAATCTGTATCAAGTGCAGAACTCTGAACAATTACAGTACATAGCAGCAATAATGTTCAGATAAAGAGACATTTAACTACAGTTTTAATTATTTGTACCTTAAAAGGATTTTAAGACCTAAATTATTACTTATGCCATAGTCATTCAAATAGGCTACAGCAGCATTATATACTACAAAAAGTCTATGGCATAGTAAAAGTGAGTCTCTCTTCCAGATTATTTACAGTCTTACAAGTTCAGCTTTTCAAATCAGGTTAACTTGCCTTTGACCCTTGCAAGATGTAACTGTGGTTGTAAATTTATTCTTGCTGTAACTCTGAAAATTAAAAAGGAAGACCCAAGGCTCTACATTCAGCCTGGAAGCTTTAGAAAACATACCACAGAGGTCTGGAAAATTGCAAGTATAATCAAGTCTTCTCCCATGCTACCTTTAAGGCCTCGATAGTGGAAAAGAAAAGAGAAATTCACAAATTGGCTAAGTCCATGGCCAATTAGATGCATCCAATTTATCTTTCAGACTCTTCAATATTTATGCTCACGAGCATAAAGCATTAGGCACACATAAAGTGGAAGAACTGCCCCTGTGTTTAACTGTACAAGTTTAACAGCCACCTATTGTTTCCTGTGCAGTGTATATATACACTCAAATACAAAACAGAATGCGAAACAGTGTAACTGCAAAACTTGGTGTTAAAAAAAAAACAACAAAAAACAAAACCAAAAGTACATTTGGGGGAAAATCAGGATCATTTATATTTGTGGTGTTTTCACCTCAGACATATCTTGTTAACTTGCAACAGTGAGAATCTTCCCTTTGAGTTACCCTTTCTCAGGTCAGCTATTAATTTAAGCAGTTCTTCACCGGGATTTCTTTTTATTTCAATACAGGGTCATCCAGGAAAAAGTGGCACCTCTGTAACACATTAAAAACTAAAAAAAAGCTTCTTATGAAGACAAAGCTAGAACCACATACAAGTGTGCAACACTGGGAGATTGCAATTGTCAGACCTAATAACATGACAGCAAATAGAAAGGCTAGAGTATTATCACAATCATGAACCACGAAGGTTACAGATTGTGCTGTACCACATCAAAAGCAGTAACAGAAGAAGCACAATTTCAACGCTGTCCTAAAATACATCTGGCTACTACTGCTAATTAGTGCGGCTAATACCATTTTTTTCTGTATGTAAAAGAACACCATTTTCCAGACAATCATGTTTTGATAAATCATGCTTTTCTAGCAATGAGATTTTGGTGCAGTGTTGATTCACATCGAAACATTATATAATAAACAAGGAGGAAAAGTGAGATGAATATTCTTGCTATTTCTTCTCATACTCACTTGAGAGAAAAGGAGGAGTTAAACATATATAGATAAACATCACAGACACACACACACTTGGTGAAAGCACCAAGACATTTGCCAAGTCTCAGGTGCATTATCAAGCCATTATGGTTTACGGAAGTCACTCAGCATCTATGTGTTTAAACTACAATAGTCATCTAAGTACACTTGTCAGCCTGCAGGGAATACAAGGAAATAACTGAACACCTACTGAGACTTCTGTATATAAGGCACATAACCTTGTTTGAGAAGTTGAAGAAGCTAATTAGAAGTTTTATTTAGAGAAATGGCTTTAGGGACATTCAGTGTCGCACCTCCCTGACAGCTTCAGGATAATACCACTTTTAAAAAGGGCCAGTAGGCTCTAACCAGTAAAAGGCTGAGCAAAAGGCCATTATTTAAATACTTAAAGACTATTCAAATACTTAAAGACCCTAGACTCACACAGTCTTAAATGTCAAGGCTAGGCCTTTGCTACACTGGGACCTAGGACTTCTAGAGCTTTTTAAATAACGAGTCTGTAGGTTTGGTGTATCATTTGAATGTGTTATGTCAGCAGATACGTTATGTCAGTCGTTTGAGGAACGACTGAGGGGACTGGGGCTGTTTAGCCTGGAGAAGAGGAGGCTGAGGGGAGACCTTATCATTCTCTACAACTACCTGAAAGGAGGTTGTAGAGAGATGGGAACTGACCTCTTCTCCTTAGTGACAAGTGATAGGACAAGAGGAAATGGATTCAAGTTAAGCCAGGCGAGGTTTAGGTTGGACATTAGGAAAAATTTTTTCACTGAAAGGGTTATCCAACATTGGAATAGGCTGCCCAGGGAGGTGGTGGATTCGCCATCCCTGGAGGTGTTTAAAAAAAGGGTAGACGTGGTACTTGGGGATATGGTTTAGATGTGGTTTTGTCAGGTTAGGTTAATGGTTGGACTTGATGATCTTAAAGGTCCCTTCCAACCTTAACAATTCTATGATTCTATATTCCTAATACTGGAACTGCTAATCCCAACATTGCAATGTGGAAGATACTACCAGCAAAACATAAAGGTTATCATTCTGTCAGTCTCTTCTTCGGTGTGAAATGATTAACACTCAGAGAAATTCATGTCATAAGAACGTTCAGGGATGGCCATAAATATTGATACTGGAGTTATAAATAAACATGAAGAGCGTGACAGAATTTAAGACACTGTCGTGCTCTAACTGCGGCACTAACTAAAGCAGTTAATACTGCCCGTGACACCCACGTGATCTCAGAGTTCCAGCTCCACAGCAGTTTATATTTGTCACAAAGGGCCTGAAGAATAGAGAAAATACTGTATCTTAGGATTTATCTCTTTGCCTTCAGTTTCGCAAACAGAATTTGTTTGAAAGATGTAGTTGAGTCATTACAACATCTCAATCTAAACTGTTTAAAATGAAGAAATGTCAGTTCAAGGGACAGGTAAAAGACACTCCGCTGTACTCACAGCTTGCTTTGCTTGTCCAATTCTGTCCCACTGTATGGCAATTCTTTCCAACACCCTCAAACTCAGCAGCACATAAGACACAAACAATGTTTTCCCCCAACTTATCTTTGCCTCCATAAGACAGTGTTTTAGAAGGCTTGTTTCTCACACCTACGCAGCTCTCAGGAGCAAACAATTAACAAGACAAGGTTTTTCTTTTTTGAGTTACTACAAGTAAGGATATAACATTCCCAGCAGTAGAACTGGTGTATTTTTTTCCAGAGTAGACCCAGTTGGCTAGGTATGTGCATACATGTGGGAGTTTTCCTGAACACCCCAGTGTGTTTACAGACAGTTTGAATAGAAAGCCTTCATACATTTTAGAAAGATACTTCATCTAATCCAGCAAAAGCAATTTTCAAATGTGAAGGTAATTAGTCTCTTAACAGAGAAACAATGTGTATAAACGAGGTCAAAACAGGAGGAAAAAGCCTATTGGAGACCTTTTAGCAAAGGTAAAATACACCCTTAAGTGTCACTCATGGACTACCACCATCAGTGAATATGGCTGTTAGGTGATCCCGAGAAACAGTGCAAATGACAATGACGACGAGGCCGCTGCTTAGCTAGGCACAGCGAGGATGTCAAGGCTGGATGGAGCTCTGTTTAGGACCTATCTGGACCAGACCCGAGCTTTTTTCACAGAGAAGCACTAGCTGATACTTTAATAGGAAAATTAAATAGGATAATCCTTAAATTGTGATCCAATATAATTTCAGCTGAAACAGTGTTCCAAACAAATTATCAAGAAGCAAACCTCAAAAGCTTCCACAGTACTTTGCTGCAACATAGCCCTAAAGTCTTAAATTTTTCATTTCCTGCTTTAACTGATTTCCATTGAATCTACTTGCTATATTAAAGTTTCCAAATATTAGGATAAGGATTGCAAAATGGATAAACAATTAATTTTAGCCTGAGGCCTTTGTTAAATTTTCTGCAATACATCTGATGCCTTTCAGTATTTATAGTGGACCTAATCCAAAGTGTACTTGAGTGAATGGGTATATTTCCACTAGTGTCAACAGACTTTGGAAATAAAGTCTTACATCAAACAATAAGTGAGCTGCAGAAATAAACTGATCTTTCTCATAGAAATCCAGCCTGAGTGACCTCACCTTATAATGAGAAGAGGTCTCCTGAACGTTTGAGGGTTTTTTTGTTGGGTTTTTCTTTTTTATCATTTTTTTAGTTAATCAAGAAGCACGTCTGTTTCTTCTTGGGGAACATTCATTTAAGTAGCATCCTTTAAAAATATGTTTCAGTTGATGTTTCAAAACCAACCTCCCCAAAGACAGTAGTGGAAATTCTTTCTTTGTCACAGTTAAATTACTTGGCATTTTATTGTGATGACAAAAGCCTGCTTTAATCCTCTTAGACATCACTCATTTTTGGAAATGAAAAGCCAAGCCTATTAAAAACACACTTTTTCCTTTCTGAAAAGCACTCAGTCACATACTTGATTCAATCTCTACTCAACACTGTACCTAAAATCCTTATGATACGGGTGGGATTCTAGATATGCTTCACCATTATCTTGAATGAGGTTATTTTACAGAATGCAAGCCTGACTAGATGCGTGGGTAATGTATTTTGCTCCCCATCAAGGTATAGAAGTGGATAATAGGCAGTACATGCATACTGTCATTTCTAGCATTCACAAATACATTGCAGAGTCACTTTCTTTACTGAGGCCAAATACTACATAGTCATAACATTACTTTTTTGACTCCTCTATTTTGATGACATTTTGACAGTACCTGTGGGCGGATGGTGTTATTTCCTTTTCCGACATTGTGAACAATCCCAGAGATGCAGAGCGGACCAGCAAATCCAAGCAAGTCAGCCAGAATACGGAACGTGCTACTGAGAAGTAAGGGTCTTCCAAAAGCACAGCAGAGAGCACGCCAAATTGACCTGGATCCTTGTGGAGATGACGACCTTTTGTTCTGTTCAGAGTAAAAAAAAATTAGTAAGGATTATGTTATACATTAACCTTATGTTTGATAAACTATTGATATTTTATCTCTGCTTTAATTCATTGACAACCAGTTGCAATCTTTGAGCTAGAAAAGCACAGGAACTACAATTATTGTTTCATTTGTTTTTATAAAGTCAGAACAAACCATTAATTTGTACTCTCCTCCACTTCACAGAAAGAACCATGATTTCTTTCCTACCCTTATTAGGGATCAAGTAAGTGTGGTGGTTGTGGCTTGCCGGGAGGGAAAGAAAAGAGGGAGGGAGGGAACTGACAGTTTTTGTTGTCCTGTGAACACAGAAACTGGAAACCTACACTCTTTTTAGACAGGATGCAAAAGACTTCTCTTAAATCCTGAATACATTCAGCTCCCACCAGGGAGTCAAACAGAATTTAAGCTGAGGTAGTTTCATCCTTGAATTCTCCTACAGACAAACTGTAACTGAAATAAACAGAAAAAATAGTGCTGTGAGGCCTCATTAACATTGACTCTGTAATTGAATGATTCCAGGGTCTTATTAGGAAGAACAATAATGGTGTTCAGTGAATACAGTCCATAATTACTTTCCACATCAAAATAGAGGCCATATGGATTTTACACACGTTTAACCAGCAATATTATTGACATGCATGTTTAGGTAGAGAAATTCCATTATTTGTTTGAGGTACAACTGAGTATGTGATCTCTTTGTATATGGAAAGCTATGCTAATGGATACTTCATTTGCTTCATGTCTGTTTATATCATTTTATATTATGCTTACAGCATAAAAAGTAATGAAAAACACAAGCATTGAGTAAGCAGACGGACATAATTCCATGCTTTGCATACCTTCTGTGCTTCAAAGGCCTCATTAAGGCGAATGTAATTAGTCAGAGCTCTCATAGCAATAGGAAGCTTGCCTATGGTTTTCAAGTCTATTGGTTTTTTATGGGCAGTCTTGATGAATGTATTCATCCACCAGTATGTTCCTTTGGATAACAGATTCACAAACGGCTGTAAGAATCGAACGCCAAGGTCCTGGAGATCCTCAGGAGGTTTAACTTCTTTGGGAGTTTTGAAGAAAACATACCGCTGAAATTCAGAAAAATACCCAAAAAATCACTCTAAACACACAGAAAATAGAAGTCCACAAAGAACAGATATGAGATAAAGGACATCACAGATAAGCAATGAATCAGTCTTGGTTTCTCAAAAGTACCCAAGGAACTTGGGCATTCAAATTCAACCAATACAGCAATACAGTTTTCCCAGGTACTGAGGAAAATCAGAGGCATCCAGTCTAGAAATAAATAATCCTAAACATTCACTGTTACTTTCTTTATGGGATACAAATTTGCATACTGGCAGACAAAAAAATACTTACCTTACGTTTCAAATAGTACAGCCCCAGCCTCTCACTCTGAGCTCCAGTCAGCACAACATGAGACATACTAGCTTAGGCACAGCCCTGCAGCTATCCCAGTGATTCATCATCCATATCATACTGCCTCACATTTAGTTACCTCAGAACATGGAGATACCTCTGCTTTCCTGAATGGGTCTGGGAAACCACTGAATTAGAGAGTGGGTATGGCACTAACAAATGTTTTCATTGGCTTAAATGCCGAAAGAGCAAGGGCAGACTGCTGATGATTTCCTGTTCTCAAGATAAAACTTTTTCAGACGTTGCTCATTTTTGGGAATGAAAAGCCAAGCCTCTTAAAAATACACCTTTCCTTTCTGAAAAGTACTCAATCACATATTTCATTCAATCCCTACTCATGACTGTACCGAAATCCTAGTAATTTTAGTAGGATTTCTGGATATGCTTCACTGCTATGTTTTCTCCAACCATAGCTGGAGAAATAATTCACAGATCCTAGAAAAATCAGTGATGGGGTTGGGAAAGGCCATCTAGAAGAACAATGGCAACAGTGGAAGGAAGGGAGAAGGTACAGTTGGGATTGAAAGTCAAACAAGCCAATTTTCTGTCTTCTGGAAGAAGACGGGGGAAAGCAGGAGGAAAAAAAAGCGAGGCTAATGCCTGCTGTTTCTGCTAGCACAGAGGCCTTACCCCTTATTTCTATTTTCTTTTTCTCTCTCCCCCTCTTCCGCCCCCTCAGCAGTGGCCAACTCTTCACACATCCCAACCCTTTCCTTCAGCAGCTACAGCAACAAGCCTGGCTCTCCAAACTCTGCCACAGACACAATAGGCAGTAAAAAAAAAATAATCTATACTGCTGGCTAGTTCATTCCATGAATCAATGACATCCTTTAAAAATTAAAACCAAACAAATACAACAAAAAAAGATGACAATAGGCAATGACCATTTTTGCTCTTCTCTGTGTTTTATAATTCCACAGTGATTAAATCTCATTTAATTATGCAGTTCTATTATGAGGAGGTTTATGAGCAAATCTCTCCGATGTCACATCTGAATTTCGCTTTTCCCACAAACCAATCCACTGTTTTTCATTTGTGATATAAATACTGAATGTCCAAAATTGACGTTTTTATTACTCTTTCTTTCAAAAATGTTACTGAAAAGGCTGCTTTTAAACATATTTTTGTCCTAAGTTATCAATTAAACATACAGACACACAAAATCCCCCAAGAAAATCACAAAAGAACAAACACGTGACAGACACAACTCACATTGCTGTTCATATACTAATGTGAGGGAAGCAGCAAGAAAATTTACATGTAAAAGTTTCTTTCCCTCCTGAGACTAAGTTTAATCTGTGCACACAGTTAAGTGAGGTGAAGGCAAGAACTTTGGCATTTATCTGTCCAGCAGTCTCCAAAGCCACTTCTCAGTTTGGATTATGACTGCAGACACCGCAGAGGAAAAAAAATAAAAATGTAAATATATATAGCTGGGATGCTAGATAGGAACCCCAGTTGCCTCAGTAAATTACTTATTGTGACCATCTCCTGGAAAATGAGAGACGTTATTTGTGTGTGTAAGATATTCTCTGATAGAGCAGACAATTTCACCCGGTCTTTCCTTGCATCAGAAATACTCTTTTCTGATGGCTGAAACTCTGAATCATAAGAGACATTTTTTAAACAAACTTGAACTGATGAAATGAATCCTAATTTAACTACAATGGAGCCTGGCATTTTTTAAAATTATGGATTCATCTGGCCTAATAAAATTGGATTAACCTTTGATTCTCAAATATATTTCCATTTCTAACCGGATTTTTCTCTCTCCTTTAGAAATGTGTTTCACACTAAGTACCCAGAAAGGGGAATAAAGAAAAAAAAAAACAACCAAAAAACACAAAAGGAGACTTTTATGATACTAACTTACCCTCACCCTGATGACATTGATTTCTACAGCTAGTAGCATTCCATATAGAACAACCAGGAGTCCTGTGAGGCAAAATCGAAGCTGAGAAAATCCAACCCCATTATCACAGAACTTTACAAATTTGATGGTTTTAGTTATGAAAGCTAAAGTCCAGTAGAACAGCAATGCTGTAAGGGGGAAAAAAAAAAAAAAGGTTAATAAGCGCCACAGTCGCAAAAATATACAATAGCAGTATTAAATATTCATTTAGAAAGAATTCCACAATAACGTATAAAACCAGAGAGTGGCCTTTCTCATGTCAAAACAGAAGACCAATTCGATTCCACAAACATGAAAATATTAAGACAATGTTAGTTCCAAATTCCTTTCGTATTAGATTTGGGGATATTGGAAAGTTTCACAAAGTGAAGTCTGCTGAAGGAAATTTCCATCTGTTGTAAACATGCACCCGCATGATGAGTTCAAGGGAGGGAGTTGCCCCACAAGCAAAGGTGGCTGTGAATGCTGCTCTTCAAATCTGGTTAATGCTACAAGACTGCCATGAATTTAGCTTGAAGGAAAATGGATCTCATTCCCACTGCAGGTCCTGAGATGTATGCAGGCACAGATATTAAAATATCTTCTCCAAACTGCTGCTGCTCTGTTGTTCAACACAAATTCCATATATGTAATTTATAATGCAGATACACAGGCACATCAAGGAAGGATGTTTTGGCATTTGTAGAACGCAACTTTAAGTTTTTAGAGTTCTACTGAACTTCTTGTCTAAAAGTGTTACTGTCAGTTATAGATAAATAATCCCTGTAGTAAGCTCTGGTGATTTGAAAAGACACCCCATACCATAAACCAGCTCCTGTTCCCCATTCGTAAGGAAATACCTTCTAGGGTTATGTTCTTTTACATGAATCTTTCATTGATGCTGTATCTGCCATGGTGCAACAGCTGGAATGCGCTCTAACTGCCAAGAAAAATGTGGATGTGCTTTCTGAGTGTCTTGCTGCAACACCAGAGAGTCTTCAACTAAGACATTAGCAACTGCAAGTATAACTTACAAATATGGACAATCATCAGGAACTTGCACAAATTTCAAAGAATTTGTGGAGTTCCGGCTACCTTGAGGCACCCTAGAAATCCCTGTGGGAATGTACTGTGGAGCTACCCTTTCCAAGCAGAACTAAATTCAACACGAAGAGTCCATACGAGATTTGGGGCTGCCATTCCTGCTTCTATGGAAATCAATTGCAAAACTCATTTAAATGAGAGTAAATGGAACAGTACAGGAGTACTGGGCATTAGGACATTTGCCAAGAGAGTCCCTCTTCCTCTAAAATTAATAGGCCAGTTTGTAGAAGAAAGCACGAAGAGGTCAGGTATTTCAGCGCTGTATTTTAGTGGCTGATGCAGTTGCAGAGAGGTTTTAAGAGACATACTTACAGAACCCCTTTTATAAAACTGTAGCCTTCTTATGTGAGGCTTCCTACCATCTTCCCAACTTATACTGCATCAAATCTAATTTTCTCATCCTGTTTCAGACTGTCTTCTACCTTTGAGGCACTATTCCTTCCTATTTGCGATATGCCTGACTAAAAATCTCACTTAATCCAAGAACACATTCCACATTGCTCTACTACTAACCACCTTTATCTGTCAATCCTTGTGTTTTGTCTCATTCTTCTTACAACAGGCTGAGAACACATCCTTCTCAGAGTAAAGAGGACTTACACAAACATAGCACACTGAAAAACTACACCAGCAGAGGACACCTGAAAAAACAACCAACCCAACTGGTATCTATACAGAGCTCTTGGAAAAAGAAATAAGAACTAGCAGAGCGGTTCTCCTATTTAGGATCTAAATAAGGGTCTATATGACCTTTTTTTAAATTATTATTTTATTAGAACATTCATTTATCTTCTATCTAAGAAGTATTAGAAAGTACCAACCACAGCATTCTCGGGTGATAACTGACCTCCTAGACCTCCACTGTCATACCTCCTAGAAGCATTGAAACTTATTTAGCTTCTTTTGAATACAAATATATATAATCTAATCTGGCAGATGTTCACAGGCCCCTCAAGTAAGGCTCCTTGGAAAATATAGTTATAGCTCTTTCTTTTAAGCTGTGTTTTTATCATCTGGCTGGTGAGTGCATATTGGCTGAGAGTTTCTAGAAATTATCACCAAGAACTTCCACTGGCCTGAACTGCCTAATAATCAGACCACAGAGGCATGCTTTCATTTCCGTCATTGCTGTAGACCTATTCTAGGTCTGCAGCCTAATGGATCTCGTTTTTTCTTGGGCCACGTAAGCTACCTCAAGCCACAACACCGGGGTGTAGATTCTCACCTGGGGTCAGACCACTGAAAATTTAGCAATGCGGGACTCAAAGTGTTCTACATCTTCATTGGATTAAGCCCAAGATCTGAAAAATCATGCACTTAACTGGATGGGATTTATTAACTAACCTGTGTCTGTTTGGAGAGAAAATTTGTGTATTAAACAATATACATTATATTTATACAATAACAGGAAGTTCCATTTTAAACGATAAACTAATTTCAACAGACTTAGCTACAATGTCAAGGTACAGGAAATTTAAATTAGAAAACTAGATTACCGTCAAGAATGGTAGACAGTCCTATGATTGGATTAAAAAAGACAATTTTCTTAAATCAAAAAATTCATATATGCTCCCATACTACTGTCCCTTTCAGATTAATCACTCAAAATCCCATTGTTATTTCATAATTTTCTCCTAGTGTTTAATTTCTGAGGTTTATTTATCTATAAAGCAAATAAATACTAACTTAAAAAACAGTGCAATCAGATGCTACAATTCAATTACATATTTTGAACATTGACAAAGCTAGTAGATTTTCCAGTTCAGTATGAAAACTATTCTAAAATTGTCCTGCTAAACTGTACAACTGTTAGGCATCCATTCTGCAATACTGTGCAAAGAGCACCAAAATAAGCATTATTACAATAGTCCCCTGGTAAGCAATGCTACACTAGAAAAGCTATGTTTGTTGAAATATAATTACAGGTCAAAACCATACAGAGAAAAACAGATTCGGACCAGATCAAACCATTCCAATAGTTTGGACACTCAACTGGGATCCTGGACTCAGTCATTACCTTCAGACAATAAATATTCCAAAACTTGTCAACTTTTTTTTATAAGAGATAATAAGAACAACCACTTCAAAATAGTCCACAGCCTGGGCATAAAGCTGAAGGGCAGGATCAGTACAGGAACTTTGCGTCTTTGTCTTGCATACCCCAAGGGAACGTGCTAATTCCCAGGTCTGTTATGGTATCTGCCTCTTGCTTGTTTATGAAGAACTACAAATGGACTTTGTTTCTTTACGGTACAGAGTGAAAAAGGTTTATAAAAAGAAAACATCTCAAAGTTTCACAGGATTGGAAAATTTTATCCTGTTCAGAATTAATGAACAGACCCTTGAGGGTCTTCTGCACTGCATCAATGAGAGTTTCCCCACTGAATTTAGTATTTTTTGGATAAGGCTCCGCTAGCCTTTGCTTTATACGGGTACCAACTCTTTGCAAGCCAAGGCACTGATCCTGCAGCTGTGGCAGTTGATGCCCTGCAGTTAGGTGGAACTTCACCGATGCTCAGAAGCAGCAGAAGATGCCACATCAAGTCATTTACTTTAATCTGTGTAATATTAGATCTCCTCTGCAACATTTTACTAATAAAAACCCTGTTTTGGTTTCCGTTCTTATAAACTTAGCAAAAAGTTTATCACCAACTTAAGCTTCCCTCATGGTTCCCATTTACCTTATTTGTATTAGGCTCTAAAAGAAGGCTGCTTCATAGCCACACTGCACTCTAGTGGGTTGATAGCTGAGTATAGGTATAATTTAACTATCTCATACTGGGCTAATTTGCATGACATTATCATCGCCTAGTCCAAGTTGTCAATACAGAGCACTTGCAATCAACATTGAAAGGTGACAGTCCTCACAGTCAGATAACAATAAATTTGTGCAGTCAAGAATAAAGGATGGAGACTTCCAGAAAAGTCTTTCTTAGGTTCTCTCACAAACACAGGACAATGAAAAGAAAAACAAAGCCAGAAATAAAATAAAAACCAAAGACCCTCGGCTTGTGAAGACTTTGGATTAAAATTCAAATCAGACCAGCCAAGTGGGAACGACTGTGGTAGTCTGATTTTCTCTTTTGCCTAGGAGTTAGCTATTAAGATTAGATTTTCTAAAGGAGTCTGTTCCTTGGAATTTCTTGCAAAATGAAAATTTGTAATTATTATCTTTAGTATCAATAACACTTACTTAAGTGTTGGTATTCATTGGTTTAACTATTTAACTATTCAAGTATCGTCCAGATGTTACCCAGCAACAGTGCTCTAAATACTGAACAAAATTATCATAAAAGAGAAATCTCTACAGAGAAGGGATTATGCAAAAATGGGTAATCAACTACCAGCTGTAAATTTGTGCTACCCTTCTCAATGACTTAACAGCTGGAATGTGGTAGTGACAGTAAATTATTAAGCATTGCATTATACATCTGAAATAACAAAAAAAACCCCAAACACCAAGAAAATCACTGCTTCCTTCCTGTAGGTGACTGCAATAGGCTGGCAATGCTTTCCTGAGACATAACATCTAGTCCTGTGAGAAAGCATTAAATAGATTGAGTTGATGTTGACTTATTAAAAAAGTAACTACATGACCCCACCTGGCTATAAAAGACAAAAAAGATCCTACTTAAATGAAGGGTATAAGAAGAAAAGCAGTCCCAAACGAGAAGACATAAATGTTGCCAAGCCTGAATAGAAATCTGAAGTTTTTGAAGAGGAATGACTTATTTTTTTTTTATATACAGAAGTTATAGGCTCCTTCTGCAGAAGAGGATGCTTGCTTACCACAACATGCAGTTCAAAATAATCTTTTAATATTTAAAAGCTTTCCCAAAACCAGTTGTTACTGACTTTTTACCACCTGACAAAAACTAGAACGGAACTTTGATACACAGAGGTAGAACGACACAAGACAAATCTTAGCGGGATCCATTAATACAGCAAACCAGCTGAAACAAAACTCCATGAGCCAGGACCACCAAAGAAATAACAGCTAACAGAACAACTCAACACCTAGACATCCACAGTTTGCAGTCTACTTAAGCAGTATAGATCACGTCACCAACTGCATGACTGTCAGCAGTAATGGATTTTCTATAGCTAGCTACAGTTTATTTACAATCTTGCAGAAAATATATAGTGTACTAGGTAGTTCTTACACATAGCATTTTCCATTCAAAAGGTCTTAAAGCAGTTTACAAAAGGAGTTTTAGGAACAGGAAGAAAGAAGAAGCAGGCAAAGTAATATATCCAGGGTCATACTGAAAGTCAATGATATCATTCATTTCCCTTGACTCTCTACATATTTCAATAGACCGCACACATGAAGATGGCTTCAATCTTATATCATGCTTAAACGCAACATGCTGACAAGCAGGAGAATTTGGATAGCTTTTAGAGTTAAGAATTGATGCGCTACTTTTCCCACAAACCCAGCTTTTCCTAGAAAAGACTTTGGCCCATTGGATCCCCCAGAACACCACAGAGAATACTATTAAAAGTCGAAAGCTCTGAAAACAATGAACTGTGCCAGGAAAACTTAGAACCGAGTCTGGTAATGGCAACGAGCAGACCAGAATATAGGTGTAGCCTCATCCATACAAGCTAGCACCAAGACTGCAATGCCCTGTCACAGAATGAACAGACACACAGCGCCACAATCACGTTTCCAAGTCTTGCAAGTTCTGAGACGTACCAATTAACAACTTCGGGAAATTGGATGTTTCGATATTATGGTAATAGACAACCGATGTGATGGCCGCCAAGAATGCCATCCCAGCCGGCATGTACAGGTGTAAATGGCGTGATTCCGAAACCCTTAAAAAAAGAAAAGAGTGAACATCGATTAAAATCAAACCCTCTTAGATATTTAAATGTTTCCTCTTTAATTTATTAATTGTATCCTGCACCCAGTCCTGACACAGGATTATCTAGAATGAGTTACGGATGTAAAGCTCTCCAATTTTCGATTGGATTTATGCTCCTAAATCACACAGTTGGATTTCAAATTCCTCCCCTGTGCTGAAAGTGAAGTGCGTGTACTCCTATTTCCTACTGAAATCAATTGGAACGTTGTTTAAATTAGGATAAGCAGCTCAGCTCCAAAATGAGAGAAGTTAATTTAAGCTAAACTAGTTTGGGAGCTGTCCATCAAAATATGTAGATAAGACCAACTAACAGCACAGTTTAAGATTTTCTACAGAAACATTTTGTGGAAATGTTTCATTTTCTTTTTACAGTCTGGGAGAAGGAACAGCACCACAGCACGGGAATTACTTACAGTGAGTTCTGTTTTCAGTAACCGCAAGCCAAAAAACAAAACCTACAACAGAATCATATACCCTTAAGTTTTGTCCTGTAAAGCAAAGCTTTCGCTGACACTTTCCTTCAGGTAGCAGCAGAGGGGGTCCTGCCAACCACAGCTCTTTGGGAATACAGGAATTGTTGGTTTGTGCAGAGGTGAGTAGAATCATGTTTCCCCTCCTCTTTCCTCCTACTTGCCATCTTCTCCTCCTCCCCTTTTCTTTCTTTCACAAAAGTAATGGAGTGTCCTGTGCTGTCAAGAGGTACAATTTCCTCTGTCTCCCAACCAGCTCCAGGAGAAGAGGCACCAAGAGGAAGTCTTCACCCAGGGAAATTCACACCTTGTCCTCTGAACCTCATGCAAAATAAATTAGCATCTCTGGATTTGCTCTTTCTACAGCAAAAGCTACCTTTGTGTAGTTTGGAGAGATAAATGGGGCTGTGCTGTCAGGGAGCTGGAGATCATCACAGGACATCACATGTCTGAGAGCAGAACATCCCAAATCACAGAATCAGAGAATGGTCAGGGTTGGAAGGGACCTCTGGAGATCATCTAGTCCAACCCCCCTGCCAGAGCAGGGTCACCTAGAGCAGCCTGCACAGGACAGCGTCCAGGTGGGTTTTGAACGTTTCCAGTGTGGGAGGCTCCACCACCTCTCTGGGCAGCCTGTTCCAGTTAGTATAGTCTAGTAGGAGCTCAGGAGGACCACTTCCTGCATCTGTACTAGGAAAGGAAAGCCCTCCCTCACATGGACACTGTGGTGAACTCTGCAGAGCTGGCTGGAGCCATGCTGACAGCCTGGGGCATAAACACTTAACTCCTCTTGTCAACGATAAGTTTTATGTGTATCCAGCAAAATAAGAAAAGATTCTCCAGTCTTTGAGTTCCTAGTAATGCCAGGGGTTTTGGTATACCGGGGCTGAATTCTCAGCAGGGAAAAATGAGCAACAAGAACAGATTTCTTCAGACAGGTTAAGCTTCAGTACGTAACACTGCAGGAATGGGAAATTTTTAAAAAATTTATTTATTACACAGACAGAAGTTGCTGGAATTCCCCTGTATAACCATATCTCCAATAGGCTGCATCTATTGCTGAGGTGCCAAAGCCTTCAGCACCCAATTCCTGTCAAACGGACTTACCAACATGATCCATTTTGCTCTTAGAAAGCTGATGAGTCTCAAAATCTGCTTTATTCACTGGAGCAGTCACTAGCCTGCTGAGAGCTCGGGAGGCACGACTGTGGGTTGGCACTCCCCCAGTATAGCTAGGAGCTTTGAGTCTCATCAGGTGACACTTATTACTTAACAGCAGCATTCTGAGTCAAGTTAAATAGCAAATCAACATAATGAGAGGGATTGCTAAAGAGCAAAATAAAACAGAAAACTCAAAGCAGGAGATTTTGCTCGGAGCATCCCACACCCTGATAAGTCTGAATAAGCATGAGAAAAATTCCTTTTTAAAAAAACTGGCACTGAGAAACATCCTATTTATATACGTTTAAGAGAAGTTACAATAATAATGATGATGATATCAGCTTCTACAGCAGAATACTGCAGTGCCTTTCACACTGTTTGGTGAATAGTTGTTATATAGACAGCTAAACAGAGAGGTTTTGTTCTATTTAACGAGGAGCTTCAACTTCATAATCCTTGGGTTGCAAAATCATAATAGTTATGAAAATCAGACCTTTCTTCAGAGGAAGATTATCATAGTCATTGTTACACAACATCAGCTTTTTTTCATGATAAATCACTCTCCTGTATCACTTGTTTCACTTGGAATAATTTTTCTCCACAAATTACTGTTTAAAGACATCCTAAGTTGAATAACAGATGATGGATCGTGCTAATATAATGTGAGCTACTCTGCTCAAGGTAACAGATCAGATGTACTGCACAAACATCAGAAGAAGCTCTGTGGGGTGTGAGATGAGGCCCAGTAGATCCACTCCTTCTATTAAGATAAACAAAACTCAGTTTGCGGGGGAAGGGGATGACCTACTGTGCACATGGGAGTTCTGCCTGAGTAAGGACTGTGGGACTGGGTCCTTGGACATAAAACATATCACGAAAATATCACCATCTGCTTGAATTGTTAGGATTTATCTATGATTACTCTTTGGAAAGATAGTGTCATTAAGCTGAACTAAAAATGATTAAGGTCAGTTGTGCGTGTGTACATAACTTGGCAAGGTCTGTGGAATTTCTGATACAAGGTCAGTAGGTTAATCACCAAAAATACAGATTACATATTTATAACGACAAGGAATATGGTCTAGATGAGAATTTAGGGAGAAAATAGCTTCCCTGAAACCTTTAAAATGCTCAGTGCTACCAGGAGAAGGTAGACATACACTTACCCATCAGATACTATGCCCTCTGCAATTTCACACACCAGCACAAACAAGAGGATAAAAGTCAGTATCCAGCGTAAATTGTGGCCAGGAAAATGAAGCCATGTGCTATGATGTATATGCACTTTGGAACTCTGACTTCCCCATCCTAAAGAGGAAAAGAAAATTATAAGGAGTTTTCTTAACAATGAGTGACATACAAAGCTCCTGCATACAGAAAAGCGTATGTGTAACAAACCAGTGTACTAAAGCTGACACAACTGTGTTGTTAAATATGCGTGTATTTGAGTATTTTCAGAAACGTGTTCCCATTGCTTTACTTCATACGGAATAAAATCAACAATGCAGACAGGACACAGGCTTAAATTCTTACACTTTTAGCAGGTTACTATCAAGTAATTACACGCATTAAACATTTTTTAAATATATTAAGTTTAAATGAACTACAAATAAACATTTTGACAAATATGCACAAACACTATAACACATAGACTAGTTTTTCTTCACTTCAACCCATTTAATTAAAGAATTTACACCTTATCTTACAATTTTTTTAAGTACCTCGTTCTCTTGATCTAGATAAAAATTAGCAACACTGAGAAAAGCCAGATAAAAACATTACCCTAAGCAGTTCTTCAGCTGACCCCGTTTTAACAGTTGTCCTGTTATTTCAGCACGGGACCTTTTATGACCAGCAGAAGCGAGTGTTAAATCACGCAGCTCGTGCCACGGCTATCTAGAGGACAGACCAGGCTGAGCAGAACGGTACTCGAAGTAGTGACAGCCCCATGTATTAAACCACCGGGCCACCTACCGGTAACCCCAGTTTTATGTTATCAAATAATATCTGCTGCAGATATGGCAAGAGTTACGGCAGCCGGGCAGCCCTCCTAGTCATTACCAGTAATGAGGAGGGCTGTCCGCCTGCTGTAACTCCTCAGTAATCGCAGGGAGTATTATTTGATAACACAAGACCTACTTGCCAGGTTTTCTGGTTTTCAATAGCACGTTTATTTTTGCTTCCCGCGCCACCAGTCAAAACCCGCAGGCAAATCCCGCAGCCTGCTCCGGCACCCACCCAGCCCCTGCGCAAGGCGCGGGGGGGGTTCAGCCGCAGGGAGCCCCGCAGGCTGCCCCACCTCGGAAAGCCCCCCCCCCGACAGAGAGAACCGGGCACCGGGGAGGCGCCCGGAGAGCGGGCGGTGCGGGCGGGAGAGGCCGGAGCATCCCGCAGCTCGCGCCCCCCTGAAGACTCCCGCCTTCCCGCCCTGAGGCGCGGCGGGGAGCGGGGCGCAGAGGGCAAGGCCGGGCCGGGCCGGGCCGGGCCCGGGGGGCGATACAGAGCAGGGCAGGGCAAGGAAACACAGTGGGGGGGGGCGACGCGACACGCACGGCACGGCAAAGCGGGGGAGGGAAACCCACGGCAAAGCAAAGCGCGGAGGGCGGACGACGCCAAGGCACGCCGGGTGGGGGTGCAGATGGCAAGGGACAGGCGGAGGGAGCCCCGCAGGCACTCACCGATGAAGAGGATGGGGAAGGTGATGAAGAGCAGGAAGACGTGCGGCACCACGTTGAGCGCGTCCACGAAGCAGCCGTTGTTGAGCACGCCGTGGTCCACGTTGTAGGCGGTGGAGTTGCCCTCGTCGCCGCAGAAAGCCAGGGCCATGGCGGGACCCTGCGCGCAGCCGGGCGCCGCCTCCGCGCACATCCAGGCGGGGCCGGCGCGGGCTGCGCGGCGGCGGTGGCTCTGCCCGCACCTGCCGGCGAGCGGCGGCGGCCGCCGAGCGGCCCCGGCCCCGGCCCCGCCCCAACGGTCCGCCCCGCCCCGCCCCTCGCGCCCCCGCCCTAACGGCCGGCCCCGCCCTAACGGCCCGCGCCCGTCAGGGCCGAGGGGAGGTAGAGCCCCGAGCGGGCGGTGCTGGGCCTCGGGCTCGGAGGGGGCCCGGGGAGCGTCGGGGGCTGCGGGGAGTCGTGTCCCTTTCGTGCCACGGCCGGAGACCACGGCCAAAGCCCCGTGGCAGCACGCGGTTACCTTAGAGCAACATAAAGCGGTGGTCCAGGTTTCGTGGGGCTCGGTAACGCAGCGTTTTATGCGTCGTTAATAAGACAGAACACTTTTTTTTTTTTTTTTTAAAAAAAAGCACGCACTAAATTAGTGATGACAGAGGAACGATAGACTACAAGAAGTATATTTTTTTAACCTTGTCAGCTTTGTGCTTTTTTCTCTTCCCCGTGATGAAGATATTATTAGATTAAATTGTGTAAACAGCTGTACGCTGTCCTCAAAGGAGACTTCAACATCGTATCCCGAACAGCTATTACGTTCGTGCTTTACCTTTTTTTACCCCTAAAATGAGTTCAAGCCTAACTTTTTTTTTTCCCAACGAGACTGTTGCAGTCTGTGGGAATCAGACGATTAATTTGAGTGGATTCCGCATCACTCCCGAAGCAATTTTACATACGCCAAAATAATCTAGAAATCAAACTTTCAACCCTTTTTTGCCTTGAGCAGGAGTTAGACTTATCTGAGCCAAAGCCAAACAAAAACTCTGATCAAATACATCCATGCTGGGGGATAATATTGGAAAGTAAAATGTCGTGCCAGAAGTCTGCACCTGGCTTACGCTTCCAAGCACAGGTTAAGTCAAAGCCTGAGATTCAAATATCTCTGGTAGGTAGCCATGAAATACTCAACATTAAGATTCGTAACCAGGTCCTTTACCTTGGGGCTCCCTTCATTCCCAGTCATGCTTATCCATTGCTTAGCTGAGTATTTAATACAACTTGCCACATCCTACAAACAGAAACGCAAACCAAGAATGCCCGCATACCCAGGCTTAACTCTTCAAATTGCAGAAGTGACAAGTTGGCTAAATGCCTCTTAGGGAGCTGACCCCATAAATGAAAGATTTCTTTGTTTTCCCTCTAATGATCAAGCTATGGATACCCAACATGAGAGAGCATTCGATTTCTAGGACAGACAGCTCCGCTAATAGACCTGAAAATTACTTTTGTCATGCTGCTTTTATTGATCTTATTGTCAGGAGGAAAGAAAAAGTAATTCCCTGCATGCAGCATATTCTTTCCTATATAGGATCTTTTAGGGCTTCAGCAGCATGGCTAAGTATGATAATTAAAAGACAACCCCCCAGCCAAATCCTGTGTATATGTATTTTCAAATGTTAAAGTTACACCCACACTGGAAAGACTATAATTATTTTAAGTTTTGGACAGAACCCAGCATTCGTCTGAGCTTCTGGTTAGGCTCATGTCTGTTATCCTAGTAGTTATTTAATAAACAGTATGTGCAGTTTACATGCAGATAATTTTAAAATCATTTATATTTAAGTATTTCCTGAGGCCCTAAGTAACACAAAGGCTCTACGTTGCAGCTGAACAAATAGCAGCAAAGAACTCTTGACAGTTTACACTCTAGAGAATGAAATCATGGGGTAAGATTTGGGGGAGGAATCATCATCACCTTCACTACGTATGAAGAACTAAACACAGAAATTGAAGTTTGCCAAAATCGCTAAAGGAAGCAGAGAACTGAGCTCCCATCCCCAGCCTCTGCAGAGTCTCTGAACCTTGCGACCATCTTCCTTTACTACAAGGTGTCAATCACAGTATTTTTAAAAACATCTTTCTCAAACAACAAAACAGCAGGAGGCTCCGTAGTTTGCAATTTGAAATTTACCTTTTCAATGGTTTTCAAATGCAGCCAAGATTATATAGTTAACATGGTGGTTTAAAAGTAATGGTCTCAGTCCAGGTGCTGGAACAGATGTGTACCCATCACAGACCCCAAGTTGAGTCAGAAATGTGTTGGCAACCTGAACGGAAAGGGGATGGATGAAATGGGAAAGAGTCTTGGATTACAATTAACTACTTAACGAAATGCTGAAAAAAACTCACGCTGACAGAAATCAAAACATTTGGTAAACTGAAATTGGCCAACTGAGCATTCTTAGCAGTAAACACATACATGCACACACACAAACTCTTTAAAGAACTCGCACTTCCAATAGCAGTGCCACAATTTTTTCCCTGCTGTAACACTGAAACTCAGAGTGCTGAATTTGGACCAATACTGCTTTCGCTCACTAAAGCGTCAGATGACAATTTCTTTTTCACTCACAAATGGTGAAAGAGCTATTCTATGACTTCACAAAATTCTAAGGCAGAGTTTGATCCTTTTCTGAAAAGCTTAGATGTGATGGCCTGTGGTGTCAAAGGACTGAATCTACTTACCCAGACTATCTTTGCTAGTCCTGTGCCCAGTGGGCTTTGGAGCAGGTCACAGAGGAACAGGTTTTTGTTCCTCAAAGCTGTATTTTTTGTAAAGCTTTGTGAGAACAGAATTTCTTCTCAAAGTACAGAAAAGGCAAAGAACAGTATGAAAGCAACAGGTAGACAGCTATGTTTATCTGCAGGTTGCAAATGCAACCTATTTTTTTACTGGAGTCCCATTAGATCTTGTTTCCCTTTTCTGAGTATTTCCATATCACAAGAGGTCGGTTTTCTACTTCATCGTTTCAGCACATCCATTAGAAACGAGAAATCAAGTTAGATCCTGGCAGCCACCAGCACATTCAACAGGTGACTGGAAAATATTTTGAAAGAAGCTTGATTATGTGAAATTGAATTCCAGACAGATAAGGGCAATATTTTTAATTCAAGGCAAAAAATTCACTTTTTATGCTTGCCTTGGAATTTGAGTTTGTCTTCAGGACGCAGGCAGGTTTTGGTATTTGCAGTTGTCCTGGTTTGAGGTAAAACAGGACCAATTTTGGTCA
>RSEF01000005.1:13458553-13479972 GCA_003993805.1 Himantopus leucocephalus
ACTCCAGATGCGGCCTCACCAGGGCAGAGTAGAGGGGAAGGACTCAAATACACTCAAATAACTTCTCCCTGTGAACAATCCAACCAAAAAATATGCTCACCCACTCTATTTTAGTCTGTCCTGTGAGTGTTAACACAAATTTGTTGCAATTAAATTCTCTAATCCAAGAAGAAGAGAACATCATAAAGTACGTTGTACCCACCTGTTAATTCTGAAATCACTGTTGAGAAATTTTTATGTTGGTTGGAGAATAGACTTGTTTCTGTTGTCCCTCTCTCAGTCTGGACTTTGTGTCTTGATAAATTGCATGATTTGTAGAACACAGCATACCACATGCACTGACTTCTTTATAACAACGCTGATTTATTTGAAAATAGAAAATGTGCACATACTCAGATGTATGAGATATGTAATGGGGAAGCTGCCTTCCACTGTGTGAAGAAAAAGCAACCTGGAGTCAGGAGCACAATGAACACACCTCAATCGTCTCAGTTCCTTCTATTCTCTTAACCGGCTACAATTTCTGCGTGAATAGCTTGATTATAAGTGATTGCTCTGAACTGGAATTCTCTCACTTGGCTTGAATAACTCTTCAGTTTTTGATTCGTGCTATGCACGTCACTCCTTTGCACCAAGATGGAGCTGCCCGATTTTCACTAAGGAATAGTATGCAATTTCTTCTGTCCTACCAGGTTAATACTTCACATTCAAAGATCTGCTTCATCACAATTCTTTGTGAACAATCAAAATGGAAACACACATATCTCCTTCTCTCTCTTTCTCTCTGTCCTTCCTTGTTACTGGAATTGCTGCAGATCAAAAAGTGTTCCTGGGTCCGTCTCTCCCAAAAATTTCAGGTTTTATGCTGGGAGGGGGAATGAGGATAACAAAAAATTTTTGTTACTTAGTAGATTATAATTTTTCAAGTTTCAAAGGATAACCCTGAAAAGCTATTTCACCCTGTCAAGGAAATACTTATCACAAGATTTTAATCAATGTTTAATTTTGTGCCCAGTGCTTCTAATAAATCTAGTCTTATTTACATCCTCTCTGTTAAGTGGCATTAAGGCTCAAAAGTCTCAAGCTGTAGCCAGCATGAACACGGGGTCCCAGTCCCCCTCTTGCTAAAGCATCCAGAACTGCTTAGGTGAAAGGCAGAGGGAAGAGAACAAAAACTCAGAGACAGGTAGTTTGAAACTTTTTTGGGGGGGCCAGGGTGTGAAGTAGCTTTACATAAAGAATAACTGCTAGCACTTTCCCTCTCACTTCCCTATTGTTTAGAAAAGTCCTTGCCCTCAAAAACGCTGTTTGATTTCTATCTTAACTCAGTTTATGTTGGGAGGGTCTCAGTCACTTCCAAACTTTCTTTTAAACACCATATAAACAAACTCTGTTATAGCTATTGAAGACTAATGAGTTCTACTGATGTCTGGAAGAGAAATGGTGAGAAAAGATAAGAGGAGGACAAGCCAAGAAAATGGGCAGTGGGGGCTGATGGGAGGAATAACCTTTAAAGATTATTTGAGAAAATGAAGAGGAAGTGAGATTCAATATGAATACTAGAACCTCAGCATTAACAGTAACAAATTTCCATAACAAGCATCTCCAGGGCTAAGGCATCCTTTGCCTTCAGAGTTTGACTTCAGGCCCCAATCCAGCAAAGTACTTAAGCCTGAGTAGTAGTATTGAACTCAACCTATGTCAATGGGATTGGCTCATGTGCTTAAATTTAAGCACGTACTTAAGTGCTTTGCTGGATCAGAGCCTTGCTTGTTCTAGTCTATGGTTACCCTGTAAGTGGGAAGTTATCTACCAAGCACAATCACCTTTCAAATGTGTAAGGGATATCCATTGCTAATCATGCAGCGAGTTTTGTGATACTGGATGAAGCAGCTATCTGCAGTACATCAGACTCCACATTTTTTCCATGTAGACAAACAGCCTGAGTTGAACACCAACCATTCAAGACTTAAGTATCCAAGAGCTGCCAGTCTGCAACGTACTTGTTTGAAATTAATTCCTTAAAACTTCCTTCCAGTGGTTGTTACACTAATAGTTTAGCATCTTCATTGGAATTATCATACACATCCTGTATCACAGTCCAGAGAACTTTTTCTTACCTGTAATCCATGATGCTCTTAAAGCTGAACATGTTTCACATTTCAAAAAGTTCCTTTATAGAGAACAGAAATCTTATTGATTGCTTTTCCTATGTCTGTCTCCATTTCCTCTTTCATCTTAGATGCTTTCAGAGAAGATCAAAAATAGCCCAAGTTACCTTGTTGTAAATATAGACAGACCCTGAGCCCCAAAGTGCTGTACTATTATCTGTTTTCTCCAACAATGCAGCAAATGCAGATCTAGTAATAGAGAAAGCAGCATTCCAGCAGAGGCCCCCAGTATTCCAGCAGTGGCAAGCTTTTTACTGCCTTCCTTAAGAAGAAGGAAAGAAAGCATCCTAGTCAATCTCCATGGAAATCGTTTGCATGACTTCTGAGCAGCCCACCTGGAGCCTCCTCAGACTTCAAATCTGCAAAAAGGGAATTTTGGAATCTGCTTCAGAAAATTCTGGAGGTCAGAAAAAACCCAGAAACCCCGTGAGAACAATGGCAAAAGATAAAATGAGTAGATGGGCAGAAAAACACTGCAGGACAAACTCAGTATCAGGATCAAACACTTATTAGCTTATCATAAATTTATAATAAGGCATTTTAGACTCATCTGATTTATAATCCTAAAGGTCAGCTCCTTACAGCGAAGACACTGGCTTCTCTACACTAGACCTGGTCCTTAGATGGTATAAAGTTGACAGTTTGTTCATATCAGCACAGATCTCAGGGGGACATTTCTTTGGTGAAAAGTGGCTAAGAATTCCACAGCAGCTACCCTGAGCCTGACCATGCTTTATCAAAGCCGACATACAGCTAAAGCATACAGAAAACACATATCAGCGATTGTGTATCAAGCTCCTTACAACTAGATATATATTCTTTGACATGAAATCATGGTTTTCAGTCCTGTTTTTAAAGGCAAGAGGGTTTATAACAACTTACTTATATTCAGAGGTTAAATCTCATATTTGTGAAGTGCTGATATTAACTGTATGTGTGCTACTCAAATTAAAGTGATTAAAAAAATCTTATTCGTGTGTGTACACATATACACCCCTCCTTTATGTGTATAAAATTATGAATAGAGCACTTTTTAAAAAATCATAACTTCTTTGAAATCTACTTACAAGTTTTAAAAGATGCCATGATCATATGACAAATAATGACTAAATTATGAGTTCTTAAAGTGGTAGAATGGCAGATCAAAGACTTCCCAATGCTAATATCCATGAGTAATAAACAACGGTATTTCCTATCCTGTAATGCATGTCATGGTTCTGATGCACAAGGCTTCCCATTTTTTTGCCTGCACACAGGCACGCACAGACTCACAGAGCAGATGTCAAAGTCACAAGTCTCTAGTGTAACTCATGCTCCAGTTCAGCAACTGCGAGGATATGCTGAAGACAACGCTGTGACTGACACGGCCAAAGAATTCCTGAGAGAATAAGAATGACTGTTAACAGTTCTGAGAAACTCTTCCTCTGGGTTATTATCCCATAGAGACAGAGATAGTGGGTTTTAGTGGTCTTAACCAAACAAACAGCTCTGAGAAACTAGATGTATTCCCTCTGAGATTACAGCAAATTAAAAACAAGAAACCATCTTATGTTAAAAGCGGTTTGAAGCACTCATTATACTGTCTGTGAAGTATGTGCATCAGGTCAGAGTTTCCACACTCCCAAAGGAAACTATGCATTGGCTGAAAAAAAGAGAAAGTCCCATTTAGCCCACTGTTATCTTTTCACAGCTGGCTTGATTGAACAGGGATGAGGCATGGGCACACGTAGCGACAATTACATCCACCAGAAAACAATGCAGTAGCAACTCAAATGTTTAAATGATTTACATCTGGGACACTCTGCTTACACACACCAAAGTAACTGAAAGGGAGGTTGCTTGAAAACTGTCTTTCTCCAACTCCTTGAGCTAGCTGGTAAATGAAAGTTCTGATCCAGTCCCAGGGCACTGAAAGCCAGAAATAAAGTAAAAAACCTACCTGACGAATGGCTTAAAATAATTTTAAGATTTCAGAAGTGTCAGTCTCCTTTTTTTCTAACACCGCCTCCTTCCATTGCCTAAAGCAACTCTGCCATCCTAACACAGGTTGAACACACAAAGTAACACTTTCTTATATACATGAAGTAATGCACAGTAACTATTTCCTCAACAGCCTCTCATGCCTTTTAAGCTATATCCAAACAAATCAAGTTAAAAGGGTAGATGGGGAGAAGAAAGCTAGCTTTGTGACTAAGAAGCAAGGCTACAACTCAACTGTTGGTACTCCCACAGATTTCCCAGCTCAATGTTCTGTGCTCCTTTTGTCCAGTAAAAATATTTCTAATATCTAACCTTTAAGTTTTCTGTGTTATGTTTCTTAGTGTGCCGAGACAGTGATTAGCACAATCAAGCACTGGTTGCAGGCTGAAGTTCATTACTGGTCCTTTACTGTGGCTCTCTATTTGCTGGTACATAGCATCAGAGCATCCCTTAAGAGAAAATTCGACAGCATCACTCATCTATCTGCATTGTCATACAGCCCAGATGGCTGCAGTATGTAGGCAACTGGGAACCAAAGCAGCAGGAGGAGTACATCCTGCAGCAATTTTCCCTCTGGTGCTCATCTTGATGCATTTAGATTAGTCTGTTGGTTAAGAAGTCTACAGCTCTGGGTAGATGCACTGAAAGACCTAGCAAATGAAATAAACCACAGCAGCTGCACTCAGTAGCTTGCCAACTATCAAATGACCAGATTTTCCCATAAAAACTCAGTAAAAGATTACTGCAGCTCAGTCGAGTTACAATTCCTTACTGTGCAGAGTCAATTTTCCTTTGAATTCCACGAGGGTGGCATTCTGTTGCAAACGGGTCTGTTACTAAAGATCAACTCGGAAATCTGTGTACTTTAGCAGATTAACAATTACTATGATGTACAAACCCAGAAACAAAGAGGAAACAAGACTTCTTCCATTTGGCAAATGCAGTTTTATTTCTGAATGAATTGTAAGAATTAAAATTTTAAACATTCTAACATGTGCACCCTGACAGACACATTAATTGGCATACTGGAACAATACTGCAGATGAAGAAAGTCAACGTAATTAATCATCTCCATTTAAGTACAGAGTTCTCAGGAACATAATTGATATTTTTCTGTGTTACAGAAAGGAGGGTTTCCAAACCTGAAAAGGCAAGACTTCAGTGGGAATTTGATATGCCAAAGACCTATTAACTGGATCTCATTAGTCCAGGTAAGGAAAATCTAAACAGAACATGAAAAACAGAATACAAACTGGCAGATACAAGGAAGGAAGACAATGACATTTCTAAGGCAATATCTTGATAATATAAAGAAATTACTAAGTCTACAACTGTAATCGTACTTATTTAAAGCCAGGTTAGTATAGATTTGATGGTCTTGAGTGACTTAAACAGAAGACATATTGTCATCAAGAGCAAAATGTTACACATAGTGACTTCCTGCACAGTTTAGTCACGTATATAGCCTCACTAAGAACAAAGTACATAACTTCAGACTGTGAATCACACCCAAATTTTCCACCCATGACTATGTGAAGGAGTAATTTTTCCCACCAATACAAATACTCGATAGTATAACTGTGACTACACATAATGATATTATCTGGACTACCTGCTAGCTATTTACTTTGCTGGTAGAGAAGATTCTTTATACAGTATAAGCATCACCAAAATTATTCCTTATAATGCTAGCAATCCTGGTATTACTGGTTTGTCCACCAGCAGGGTTTTTATACTCAAAACAACTCACATCTGAGCAACAGAAATGGATGTNATACAGTATAAGCATCACCAAAATTATTCCTTATAATGCTAGCACTCCTGGTATTACTGGTTTGTCCACCAGCAGGATTTTTATACTCAAAACAACTCACAACTGAGCAACAGAAATGGATGTAAGAGAGCCAGAAGAATATGAGTGAGAACAGAAGTTACCTATATACGGTCCCATCTTCCCAGGGAAAATCACTATGTACAGAGTAAAAATATAATCCTTTTCACACCCAAACCGGCCTGTGAACGTGTAATCACAAGTGTTGCATGTGGGAACAGACATCTGTGTTCTATCTTCGTTTGCCATTTCGTGTCTATTTCCAGGAAAATTGGAAGATAATTTTCAGATTTTGGTCCCCCCAAAACAGCAACAAATAGATTGAGTTCTCACAGACCAAACTATGCTCACTGGCAGTCCTTCTCAATGATCTTGCAAAAAATTTCTTGCTGTATGTGTATAGAATGATTAGAAATTGCTCCAGTTACCTGAAGAATCTGAAGTCTCTAGTTCAATTTATAGGTTTGATTGCCCACATTTCTTTCAAATAAAGATGCATTTCATGTGGTTATTGATTTCCTATTAATTTATAGAGCAGCAGGTTTCTGCAGGGGCAAAACTTCATTTCTCCAGTGTAGCCTTCTTTAAAAAAATGTCCTGCAGAAAAAAGAAAAAGACATAATGAAACAGATGCGTTTAGCTGTAGTGCAATTTTTAGTCTTTCCGGTAAGCACAATTTTATATAACTGGTTCTCAGTTGAGTCATTTTGATTTGTATTGTAGGTAATAATTGAGAAGACCACAAATACACACATGCAACAAGAAATTTTACCTTGGTTATTCTAGAGATCTACAACTGTACTTGCAGTAATTACAGCATAGAGAAACCATACACAGTAAACTGAGTTTATGACACAAGGATAATTTCGGGACAAACCCATTATATAGTGAGAAATTAACACAGGCAAACTTCAGTGAAACCCAGTCACGAATACATGTTTACAGGCACACTGTAATATAGTACAAATGGAAACTTGTTCTTTGGACAAGCCTTAACAAGGAAGTAATTTGTAGTTACTTATATACTTTTAAGCTCACATATGAATTCACAAAGCCACAGCAGTGGTCCACAGATAATGAAAAAAAATTAGATTAATCCTACTTGTTTAGGCAAGGCCTATTTATTTTCTAGTCTGGCAGATGATAAACCAATTCTGCAGAGGACCTCTAAGGGACATCATGAAGTAGAATCTAAGTACTTATATTTTAATAGGACAGGCATGGCAAAAGCCCAAAGAACACTCCAGCATGCCAGGAACAAAAGCAAGCGTGGCATGCAATGCGCAGGCAGGCACATGCAGAAAAAATAACGCAGCCTCACAATGGGCAGTCATGTTAACCCAGGTCTGGCTATTCACCATGAGGGAACACTGCAGTAGCTACAGCTGCAGGAGATACCCTTGTCTGTACACGGGTGCACTGCCTTCAAAAACTTTTCTGTGTGTGTTGGGACTGACTGTTGATGAGGGAATAGTAGGGCTAAATATACAGGACATGAAAACAAAAATAACAGTGACAGTTATTTCCTTGCTTGTTAGTTTATGCACAGGTATTAAACACAATTTTACAAAAATCTTCATTTGGTCTTAGCCACTAAAACTGCACTGATTTACAGCAACTAATACTCTAGTATTCTACACAGAACAAGAGTCCGGGTTAACACTGACTACAAAACTTTCCTCTGACATTTTACTTGGTAGGAAGGGTATCTTCAAATCTTTTCCTTCAGTCAAGCTAGAAAACATCGGTCTTGCTTTTGAAACTGTTAGTCCAAAGTAAAGCAAGTTGTATCGACTTGATATCTCTATCACACTTTAAGCCATGGATTCTTCTGTTTCACACCTATGCTGATTATCTTTAAAAAAAAAAAAGGACTCTGAACATCACAAATTGCCAAGACGCCCAAATCACTTAGCTCTTTTGAAAATTTTACACCTAGGTTGGCTTAGACAAGTATAGTAACTGCAATCTAATTTAAAANATTTAAAAAAAAAAAAAAACAACCACAAAACAGAATTAACTGTCTCGTTGTGATGAAGAATGCTTATGGGCATTTGTTTTCCCAAATCACGATCCATGGGACCACACTAAATGATCCAGACCAAAGTAAGTAATTTCTAAAATGAAACAACTCCCCCAAAAATCTTCAAACTTTAAACCAAAAGTATGAGTGTATAGTCACGTACAACCAATTCTGAGAATCACCATTTTGAAAAGTCTGGGAACCACTGCTGTAATGCGTGATAGCTTCTTATAACTATCAAATTAGCAATCATGTGATGCAGAAGGTTATGTAGTCCACAAGAAGTAAATACTTGAAATATGTCTGATAAAAAAAGCAAACTGTACAGACTATCGTTACTAGCCTTTTAAACCCCAGAGAGAGAAAGCTTATGCACTTACATTTCATCATCATATTCCTTTGGAGGTGATACCGCAATGACTAAGTCAATCCAATCCTGAAAAAGAAATGCACAGGCAAAGATGTGATGCTAAATACTGCTTTTAGAGATGGTTAGTGGATGACCATGGAATATCAGATAGGGAATCAGGAAGGCAATCTATTCCTGGAAAACCACAGGTAGCAGCAGAAAGATATCTATCAAAAGACTTCTATAGGAAGACCATTTCAAGATCAAGAAGTTTGATTTGTATCCTGAAATTGAAGAAAAATTGACTGGTCTTGCAACAAGCTTTTAAAAATAATTATTCTAAGAATCATCCTCTATTTGGTCATCTTAGCAATTAATACAGTTCTTGCTGAGAAAACACTCACTATAGCTGAAGTGCAGTGTTACTTGCATATTAAGAAACCAAAGATAAGATAAGCTATTATCATAAAATTCCAATCAGCTTGCAAGTCATTTTCAATATCAGAGAGATTCTGCAGATAAACGTACTATAAACACTCAGAATGTAATGTGTTTAAATACGAATCTTGACATGTGGCTAAACGCCATGAACTTTCACAGTAAGTTACATGCATGATTTTCACAGATGCTATGTACCAATATCTTCTGCAGATTTCAGCTCACTTTGGTAGTACGTGGCATACCTTTTACTTTTGATGTTTGCAGCCTTATTTATGTTAATGTGACAATGTCATGAAAGAAAAGTATACCTCATGTGAGCATTGTAGAATGTAGGTAGAATGAAGAAGTACTCCAGGTTACTCACCCCACCCACGTTCCAAGCTTTTGCTAGAGTAGCCTGTGCTTCTGCCAGCCTGCTGTCAATTAATATCTTGCCATTTACAGCTAGTATTTCATCCCCTTTCACTATGCCTCCTGGTGAAAAGACCAATATGGTATACACACACATAAGCAAAAAAAGTTCTGTTAGTCTTTTCTGTTCCACGTTTATGAAGTACTGAATACAATGAAAAGTGTCTTCACTAGTGTGAAGGCTTACACCAAAAATTGACATAGACAAGAAAGTTTGCTACAAGCAAAGGCAAAAGGAATTTTTAGGCATGGAAAAATCACACTAATCTCTTATTGATCATGACCAGTAAGAAACTAGTTCAGTAAGATTTTCTGTAGTAGCAGGTTGCCTGTCTGGGTAATCCATCTACCCAGGTTACAAACTGGGGTTGATTGTAGGCTGTTACTACTATGAAAATGGCAGCATTACTTAAGGACCTGAAAGTATAAGTGGCATTTGTCAAGGGTTTGCAGGACTGTTGTTCCTTTGCAAAAGCATGTGTAACTTTTAGTCCTTTAACTTGTTAATCTGGAATGAAGCACAATCACCTAACTGGGACTGGATCTGAAGAGGGCATAACACAGATGGTAAGTGGACAGTCTTAGTTATGAGACCTTCACAACCATGAAGAGTCAAAGAGAAACAGAGTATTTGAAAGGTCAAGTGGCTGAGATGTTTTCACAGCAAGAGTGTCTTGAACTTAGGTGCAGACTGGGACAAGGTCAGCAAAGACAACATAGGGAGATATTGTCCTGTCCATCTACCTGGTCATCACCAGAGTTCTCAAGGAAAGGATGAGAGACACTGGCCACCAGGAGCAAAGCCTGGATGTGTTGGTACGCACGTTCTTGTGCCTTCCAGAGACCTAAGCTGTTAGCCAGAAGACTCTGGCATCTAGTGGGATTTTGGGAGTAAAGCCAGGTGTTTTACAAAACAAGTTACTATTGAAAGTAGCATTAAAAACAAAACCAAGCAATGTAGTGTAGTCATGGTCAGGTAATTGCCTTGCACATGGAAGTACTACAAATGTCATTGCTTGGAAATTGGTAAATAATGAAGACCATATTCTGCTTTCCTTAATTAACAAAATACACCAGAGAATCAGGTCTTAGTTTTGGTTTTTGGGTATTTTTTCTAATATCAGACTGGAAAAAGGGGAGTCCTTATCAAGAGAACAGCTCTACATTTTTAGGCCATATTATTGAAAATTCTGTAATGATAAAAATACAGCGGCAGTGACCATTTCTTCTTAAACACTATTTATAAATTTTACATAATTATCAATTTGAGCAGCACCCTTCAAACCATGAGCCTCTCTGTGAGCTGCCCTTAGAACTGAGACAGAATTTGGCTGCCTTGGACAATCTCAGTGCGCCTCTCAGTACTAGGCAGAGCTATGAAGTCAGCCAACAATTCTCAGCCAGCCTAAGAAGCCCCTTTGCAGCAGCATTCAAATTCCCGATTGTTACTCACCATGTTTGTCTGCAGCACCACCCTCATAGATGGCAGACACTACTATCTTTCCAATTGGAGAATCAATTCCTCCCTCAACTGCAAGGTCTAATGATCCTTCCTATTAAAAGAAGTTTTAGTTCAGAAAAGGCTGTTAATTTTTGCCATCAACAGGAGCTTAATCCTTCGTTCTTCCCAGTAAATGGGACTGTACATGAAGTGCTTACATCAGCCCTTTAAATATGAATCAAATAATATAGTATTTACCTTTTTAATTCGTAGTAGCCGTACATCTTTTCCCATAATCTGCTCTGGGGTAAACTATGAAAAGATATAATGATTAGTCATTTCCACCTTGGAAATACAAAACAATGAGGCTGATCTATGTAGTTTATGGGAGAAAAGGGACTTCTCCCCCCTCCAAAATAGTGTTAGAGGAAGATCAGAACACCAGATCATCTTTTCCTATAAGAAAGCTCCTTTTCAACATGACTAGAAAAGACAAGTACACAAGCCCCAGCAAATCAACAGGCAAGAATCTTACCCCCTCCTGGCCTGCAAAATCAAGGATGTGTTTTTTCCGGTATATTTCACATTAAACAATGAGACATATTTTAATTCTCTCCTTACCATTGAATATGGATCAAAATCTTCCAAATATTTCTGGAAGCCCTGAGAATATAACAATACTCAGTTATGAAAACATCAGGCTCATCCACACACTTAACACACAAACACCATTTTATTTATTAGTGAGAGAACATATAATTCTGTAAGCTATGAAAGAAGACAGTAAATGGAGAAAAGCACAGAAAGGCAGCAAATAGTCCATCCTGACAGTCAGAAGACATTTCAAAACCTTATGACAGATCAGCAGATTGAGATGGTCATAGTATGGAGCAGTTTTGGGGAATATTTTACCACTCTGTCAGCTCCACAGTTCCTCTCTACACCTGACAGAACAGAAACAAATCTGGAAAGTATCATGGGCAGGTATGTTCTTCCACACTCTTCTGAGCAACGTTTCTTGGTACTATCACCATGTTGGGCACTATCTAGCACAGGCAGAAGTGACAGGCTCCAATTTGCCTGTCAGAAAAACCACTCCACAGTGTCTGGGTTGTAGGAGTCTCTTCCAGCCCCCTTCTCTCCTCCTTTCCATTGAGTTTCAGGGAGTTGGCTCCGTACCACAAGCAAACATAGGACAACAACCATTTTTGTTTTCATATGCTTCTGTGGAGGACTAAAAAGTTTTGGCAGGGAGTGTCTGAAATGGGGAAGATAATATTGCAGTTACACAGCGCAAGATTTAAGCTTTGAGAAGACCCACACCTTCTTACACTTTCAAAACCTAGTACATTACTCTTGTCAGATCAACACTGCAGGGAAAAAGCAGGAGTTACCTTTTCTACAAAGATGAGAGTTCCTGAGTCAGCAACCAGGAATCAATGGTGTTTGGGTTGTGCTTTCTTGAGGAGGATTAGTAGTTACTAGGTGAGACTGTATGGGCAATGCTGGAGGTTTATAAAAACTCTGCACTTACCCTGCATGTTAAAGTAAGGATTTCAGGACTTAACAAATCTTTACTGAGGCACCTAAATAATGTATCACTCTTGTGGCTTCAAGCTGCAATAACATGGGAATATCGGAACAACGCAGAACCACACAACCCTTTCCTGACACAGGAGGCAAGCTAATATCTGACACAGACCCAGGGGTCAGTGCGTGATCAGGATTGATATATTCATTATTGCCCTCTTTTCTACTAGATCCACCTGATCACAAAGTCTATTCCACACTCAGAACCACCTAAGAGTTTTTCTACTTCTAAATCAAGTGTACAGTTTAAGATTCCTCTGGTATCTTTAAGGACCGGCAGTTAAATAACAAAGTTGCAGCAGAAAACACGAATGCCTCCTCCTGTTACCATCTTTATCATCTCTCTCAGTTGCCTAATTTTGACATGACTATGAGTGAACCTCTGGGGTCAGATCTCATCCTTACCAGCACTGCCTCTGACAAAGTCAGTGAGCACTACTACACAGCTCTGCATTAGCAGGCCCTCAAATGTACAACAGTGCTGCCCATTTGTCTTACCACACTTGCACAGACCACGCTGGAGTGGTGCCGATGACTCCTGCGTGGACTGGCAGTCATTCCACACAGGCATACTGAATCGTACAACGTGAACCCTGGCTTTCCTGCAGGCTGCCTCTCGCATCACCTTTTCCCGGAGATCAGAAGGCCAACCTTAAGCAAATCATGTCCTCGTTCTGTGTTTCTTCTGAGACAGAAGAAACATTTGTGAGGGCAGAAGCACGACTTTGTCTCCCCAGGCTCCAGAGTGCTAAATCTTCAGGGCACAACTGCAGAATGTTTGCTTACTGCCAAAATTGGGGTTTTTTTTGATAGAGAAATAAGTATTAAAAGCATCTTTTGGGAATAGGAACACGAGCGACCTCATTTAGCATTTAAATTAGTATGGGTGGCATTACATTTGTTAACTGCGAACTTTGAGGAACTAAATAAATGGGAATTTGATCACAGACTTCAGCAAGGGTAGAATTTCATCCTGGGGGAAAAATCCCAATCATTTATTCATTTACAAAGTGTATTAATANATCATTCATTCATTTACAAAGTGTATTAATATTATGAATAGTTTTAGTAAAACTGTAAGAGAAACATTTTACAACGATAGCTACCTAAACAACTAACAGTTTGAATAGCTGAATTCTTATTGACCTTTGGAATCATGGCTGAAATAGACATCTATGGTCTTGGAGCAAGCAACTTAGAGGAAAGAACTCCAATCTCAGNTTGACCTTTGGAATCATGGCTGAAGTAGACATCTATGGTCTTGGAGCAAGCAACTTAGAGGAAAGAACTCCAATCTCAGCCAAGTCACTGATTCATTATGTAATCTAAAGGAAGTCATTGAACTTTTTGTCCCAGGTCGCCCTCATGAAAAACAGATGTTGCCCTTGAAGAAAGTTTTCCTGGGAAAATAATTTTTAAACAGAAGAAAAAACCCCTAAACCCCACAACAAAAAACCTGTAAGCAAAGAAGTGATACAATCTGGATCCAATGATGTACAAATATGGCTATGATACAGTGAAGACATCCACTGNGTTGCCCTTGAAGAAAGTTTTCCTGGGAAAATAATTTTTAAACAAGAAAAAAAAACCCCTAAACCTCACAACAAAAAACCTGTAAGCAAAGTAGTGATACAATCTGGATGCAATGATGTACAAATATGGCTATGATACAATGAAGACATCCACTANCTGTAATAAATCTTCCCAGAAATGGGCATCGCAAATCCATATCCAAGCAGGGACTAATGAGCCAAGCAATACCGAGTGGAAGCCACAGTGCTAAGCCCACCATCCCACTTCTCAGGACATCTCAGGCAAAAGAGTTCAGAGCATTCTGATCCTTTCTTGATTTACACAGGACTGAACACGAATAGAACCTGGAACATTAAAATGTCTGATTGCACTGAAACAACTATCTGTCTGGACTTCTAGATGAAAGGTAAAGTTACTACTTAAAAAGAAAAAACAAAACCCAAACCCAAACCACAAGCACCTAAGCCAACAGTACTGCTTACTGAAGTTTCTAGCATCAATAGTCAATAGCAATTGGGACCTGAGTAAAATAAACAAAAAAAGAAGAATTGAAAGAGAAACCCATGACCAGATATAACAAAATTTTCCCCAAAACACATTCCCTGAGAATATAACTGTTATATATACAGAACACACTAACATTCAATGGCTACTGAACAATCTCAAAGTTTGATTTATCTCAGTCAAATCCAGTTTTCCCTTCTAGATCTAGACCAAAACTGATCAAAAGAAATAAAAATTTATTATTAGTCTTAATGGTTTACCACTCAAAAGCTCACACTGTGAGCTCACAACTATGCGCCAACATTTTCATATAATGTGGCAATGCATCTAACTTATCTTGCACTAATAAATGTGTTTTGCACAGAAACTGGCACATTTAACAGCGGCAGAGAAGTTAAGTACGAACTTCACGTCTTCAAGGGACTATCTATTGAACCACCAGTCAACCAAAGAGGAAAAGATGGAAACTTCATCACTATGACAGAGGAAAGCAAAAAAAAGTAGTAATACAGCAGAAGAATCCTGCACAATACAGAAAGGCTATATGAATAAGTGCTTTCCACCACCAGTTCCTCTGATTTCCTACCAATAACTATGTTATGATCAGAGCTCTTTTGTTAAACTGAGAAAATACTCTATTACCAAACACATTGCAACTGGAGACTAAAAGAAACAAGGAAACCTTAGGAATATAAGAAAAAAAAAATTGGCCAGTATCAGATCAGTTATCAGTGTTCAACTATCTTAAAGATTGAGCTAACCATATAAATAGTTACAGATAGTTCAACCTGAAAGTTTTACTGTCCTCTCATTCTTCAGCTGTCTAGACTAGCAGAAGCCACAGGCACACACTGAAAGTTTAAAGACTTGCAGTTTTCATGCACTAGGGCTGTATGGCATCCTCTGTTTTAGAAACTGAGCAATAGGATTAGAAAGGAAAGTTTTAAATCTATGATCAGTCAAAACAAGAAGTACCACACAAAACATGGAAAATGTTATTTTACTTGTTTTTTGTTAGATCTAAATGATGAATTGTAAACCACCATCCTTTTAAACATCTCTTGTGGCTGCAAAAGAAAAAAAATTGCCAAACCAGGTATTAACTTTTTGCTGTAAATGTCACCTCCTCAACAAATAATCTCACTGCTTTTTNTTTTTTTTTTTTGTTTTGCGCTTTTTTAGGGACTTAAACACACTTGCATTTGTTAGTGCTTCTTCCCTATACTATCTCAAAATAAGAGAACACACACAGTGAAATAGTACTAAATACAAGGAGGAAAATTCTAGAGAAACTACATAAATAATGCACATTTCCATACCACAAGATTTCTTAAAAATATTTTCCATGACTCCTTTTATCCCTAATTTCTACAGAACAGTGCTAGGGTCTCTGTTCCATGGTTGTTGAAAAAATAATTGAAAAAAAAAAAGATGGACAAAATAGTAGACAAATAATTTCCAAAATATTGAAAAGTCATGATAAATATATGTTATACATTTAAGATTTGCTCTCCTAGCAGGGAATATCTTACACAGAAAGGTGAATTCCATTATTAAATTCCTCATGAAGTTGATAAGATGAAAGGAAATATACGTGTATCTGGGCTCATCCTGAAAGAAACAATTAGCTAAATACCAATCACTAATACAGGTTCATGCTACATAAAAAAATTCCTCCTGAATTTAATTGACTTATTTCTGATTCATCTTGCCTCAATTTGGATATCTACAAGTAATTTTACAATATTATTAATCACTACTAGATTTTATGTTATTGTGTTGGGCTTCAGTGATTTTAATCCCCTACTGATTCTGTTTTTCTTTCGCTTCCAGTGCATTAACAAAATGGTACACTGTAGTTTGGAATACAGAATTTCTTACTATGTTACAAAAATTAAATGGGCTAAAAAAAAAAAAAAAAAAGAAATATACAAAACACTCCTCACACCTCTCCAGCCTCCACTCAAAATCCTGCATCAAATCAGGTAATGCATTTGAGTCTTCTGAAACAAGAACAACTTTCTACAGACTAAAGTATGGTATTTACATTTCCAAACTCAATTTGCTTTAAAACAAATGACTATATATCAGTTTCACAACTGATATCTATCAGTGTCCTATAGTCATACCATGACTTGGAAAAATATGTCCATAAGTTCTGTGGTCTGCATTTAATTAATACAAAGACCGAGTTTTTGTCTTTAAGGACTTTGGGCAAGTCTGGCAAGATTTTCCACAAAACTCTTCAACCCCGCTCTAGCCACTTATTAAAAAAAATTGTATTTCCTTTTCAACACAGATGGTTTTGGTATAGCTATGGCCAATAATAACTGAAATTTTCAATCGTTGCATGTCTTACCACACAGTATCTAAGCACCTGTCTGAGGTGCAGTCAAGGTCCCTTGACTGCAGTCCTGCAGAATCTGGCCTCAAATCTTGCAAATTAGAGGAAAGCTTAAATATTCATTCTTCATTTGAGAAATGCTGCATCCAACAACAAGCAAGCGAGGGAGGAAAAATCTTTAGCAGCAGCAAGTGCATCAAAGTCTTCTAACTCACATAACAGGATGTTTGCAATGGTTGGGAGGACAGAGAGTAATGTTCCTGTTGCTTTTGCTTCTCTGAAAACCCAACCACTAAATCATAACAATTCTGTCCTGTTCTCTGAGCCAAAATTTAATTAGCTTTGCCACAAGTGTATTCTAATTCACTCTAGTACAGCAGAGACAAGGAGTTCACACTGATTTTGACCCAGAGCAGCCTCAGGCATTCAAGGCCACAGTCAAGGTTTCATCCTCACCCACCATTTCCCTATCTATAAGCGAGAATAATTTCATTTTCATGAACTATTAAAAGACCTGGGAATTCTGACCTGAATTCTGTTAATATGAAGACTTAAGTCACAATAGAAACTTCACTGTTCCTATCGGGCCCAACCACCATCCAGATAACAGGAATATTTTACCCATGCTTGCATTTTTATTTTATTCTTATGTTCATGCTTTTTATCTTCTTTACTAGTGAATTGCTTGAGTATGGGCTCACTTGATTAGCTGTTTTCATCAAGTAAATCCATCAACACCAGTTTCTAGAGTTTGGTACTCAGAACAACTAAATTCAGATAAAAACAAGGTAGAAGGAATTATATGCATTATGTCATATTAAGGCATAAAGGCTGGAGATCCATAAGTTCGGTGAAATCTAGCAAGACAAGAAACAGGGTAGCAAAAGATACTTTGCCTTTGGTGATACTTCCCTTCGCTAAGAGAAGCTGAACTGGTCCTGTATCTGAACCATTGACTTCAATAAGGAACACTCCTCACCCCCTCCTCCCCTCAAACAAACAAAAATCATTCCTTCCGCATGAAATCACATTATAATTCTTATACATTTCTGGAGACAGGCCTGTACCTCCTTGTCTGTTTCGTCATACACCGGCCTTTTCATTTTTTAACAAATAGAAGTAGCCTCCCTCTTTACCTCAGTATCCATGCAAGACTTACTCCACATACTATGTGACTTCATTGCAGTCAGTATGAATGTTCTTTACCGCACTACATCATAAACGGCAGTAAGAGGTAACAGGTCTACAAAAAAAATTTATAGACTGATGTTCCTCTCAGAGTCCTACCAGAACATTGCTCCCGCTGAAACTGTGATCTTCCAACTAATATAAGGCAGTTTGGGAATGAAGATGATTGACATCTGAAACATTTTAGGAGATTTGTGATGTGGAAAACATGCATGCATGCATAACAAATCATAAGAAATTTCCCTACGGCGGTGGATCTTACTGACAATTTCTCAAACTAATTATAAGCAGTCAGTAACAAAAAACACAAGCAACATTTTCAATTTGTACCATGAATGTCTGATCACACATAAGGGTATTATCAATTTTGCAAACTAGTTTATATTTGCACATCAGGCATTTATTTTCAAGAGCTAGATTGTATTAACTGCAGATTATGATTTTTCTCTGTTCGTTCCTCCCCTAAGGAATTGCAAATTGCTTAGAGATGCTGAATTACTGAACGCAATCAAAATCAAAGCTCCCAAGCTCCAATGCTTGCAACTAAAGGAAATACCTACACTGGAGGGATCTGAATTTATTTTTAGTTTGTGTACCTGCCTTCTCTTGAGCAACTTATAAAAACTGTTTCATTTGTCATTTCAATCCATTTATATTATAGAAGTTTCATAACAACTATGTCTGTGGGAACAGTGGGAACTGGTTACTAAGTATCACTAAAATTTGTTCAAACTGTACCTGGGAAAACAAAGGAACAAGAGTATCTAAACTTTTAAAGCAGAAAATGACAAAAAAATCCATCCCACTTTAATGAAAGACAGCTAGGAATATTGTGCCTATCATTTATTGACGGATATTGCATAAGCTTGTAATTAAATAAATGAAATGCAAATATGATCTATTTTCCATCACTCAGAAAGCTCACATGTTGCAATACATTGTCTTGCCCATATAAATGTACATATATGCACATGTCCACACACACAACTCTAACTGTAACAGCATACGTCATGATGACCCTTGAGAATAAATACTACTAATTGGTACAACGGCTTTCTTAGATGAATTTTCAGGACTATCATTTGGGAGTTATCACCTGTCAGAGGCGTTTTTCTCTTTTTTTTTTCCAGTAAGCCTTGGCTCACCTTCCCTCATGTACCACAATTCCCAATGATGCTACATGGTTGGTCCTAAAATATTTAGCCTAAGAGGTTTTTATACTTCATTTACATTTAAAACAGAAACGGAAAAGAAATAAGAAAAAGAATCTGATTGTGAGTCAACTTTGCAGTAGCACTGCATGACCAGTATACTGGAGTCTAAGATATAACAATGAACTTTTTTTCCTCTGGAAATGAAATGATGAGTTATATATCTACATTTCAAGTATGTTCATGACTATTTACAAAAAAAACCCCACCACATTTTAATTAATTTTTACTATTTCATTTCTGACAAAGGAATTCAGAATTTATAAAAATACAAGCCAGCATGTGAATAAGTGAAAAATAAGACCTACAGAGTCTAAGGCGTTACGCTGCTCTGGAATTATGCACCCCAGTACAACAATTGTCACTAAGAGTGACTTTTAGATCGGGGGGGGGGGAGAAGGGAAAATACCCTTCTTTTGTACTTACCATTAGCGATCATGCGAAAATCTAGACAAATTTTAGTTAGCAGAAGACAAGACAAGCATTGATTCTTTGAGGACAAGTCAACAACAAATCCCACAGTACCGTAGCACTTGGAAAAAGAACATTAAAAGCCTTACCAGGGCCTCTGATTTGATTGTTGGCCTGACCATAAAGTTTGGGTCAGGATGCAGCATGACTGGTTTAGAGACTATTGGTACCCCTGGATGTCGTTGGGTAGGTGGACTTGGAGCAAGTTGCTATGGGGTTAATTTAAAAAAAATTACAATTCACAACGTGATTTGTGCAAATCCATCATTTCACCAAGATGCCTCGATACAAATTGTTTATGGTAATGAATTTAATGACACTAATGCAACAAAAGGCTTACAGAATTATTTTAAGACTTACGAAGTTAACAAGCCAAAACAATTTCTCTTGCATCCAAATAGTAGCTTTTTCCCCCTAATCTCTGACTTCACCAGCAAGATTATGGAAAAATCTCATCCCTGCCTCTGGCATTTATCCCATAGAGGCAATGAACTGAATGAGAAACTACAGGAAAAAAAATGCTAAAGTTGAGTGTAAGAACATAGCGAATCCGAAATGAGATTTTAACTAATCTATGGCTAAACAGATCTTTTAAGATGAAATTCACCAGGACTACAGTTATCCTGACTCAAGAGTAAGGGTTAGCTACACTAATTACCTACCCTTCACTCTACAAAGTACAGTGCCCAGAGGCATCTGAGACCTAATCATCAGCACGTACTAACCCGATTGTACACTTCTCAGTCAAAACTCCCACTGACGTCAAGCGTAGTTTTATTCAAGAAAAGAGTTCAAAACTGAGCCCTGTGGGTTTACTTTCTGACTTAACCCCAGCAACTCTCAGCACACTTTTGCCAATGTTTCTCATAGGAAATGTGATGTATTCCAGATATCATTCATATAGTACAAGAGTACAAGCTGTATCCTCTGAAGTTATTTGAATTGCTTCCAGCAAATTGGTTAAGCCAGTTTTTTTGTTGGGGTTTTTTTTTGGGNTTGGGGTTTTTTTTTGGTTTTTTTTTTTTTTTTAAATTATGGAATTTTTAGTGGTTTTTGTTTTTTCCTCTCCCTTTTTTAAAATAACTTAAGAAAAAAGTTTTGGAACCAGATCTTTGAAAGTCCCCATGGATATCCCTCAACTAATGCTGTTCCACACCACAAAATATATCGTATTGTTAAGCCTTCCGATCTTAGAAGAACTGGCAGGTTCACAGACGTCAACCTGTTAAAGTAGCACTGGAACTGGATGATTTCTCCTGGAGTTGCAAAATTTAGAGATACTTTTCTAGGCTGCCTCAGAGTGGTGAAACCTGACATCTGGCTATCCTGAATCAAAATCGGTGCAAGGAGTTACCAAACAAATGTTGATTCTTCTGAGAAGAAAGCTTGCTTATTAGCACCATTATGTTTACAGTGTAGTTCGGTCCTAGATCCTTTTTTCTGCCTTGACAGAAGAACAAAGTCTGTGCTTCATGGCATATAGAACACACAAACATGGACTGTATGTTGCTGAAGTGTTAAAATATGAAATCCTCAGATCATTAGGAGTCACTTCCACTACCTGGTATTAGGTATCTTGTAACACAACAATAGACCCACGCACATGAATGCAAGCACTGAATTTTAAATAAATTAGCCATGCAGAGTCAAACGCTTGACATTTTCCTTGACATTAGCATTAACATGGGAAGTTCATAAAACTACAGTCATTAACAGTACATGACATACCAGCGGATTGCTTGACACAGAAGACACTTTGCCAACGTGGGAGGTGTTTCTTACAACCTAAACAGTAACAGACTTAGTACCAGGTTCATATAAATTATCTAGCTAACAATAGTTTTGAGAAACACATCAGTTTATACTAGATATTTTAATAGTTAGTTGTCGAGAATGTATTTGACAGGATTTCATTCCTTTTGACAGGTATT
>RSEF01000005.1:13480072-13507173 GCA_003993805.1 Himantopus leucocephalus
AAAAAAAAAAAAAAAAGAAAACCAACAATGGAGTCAGTCAATCCATGCAGAAAACCGTAGGGAAGAAGTGACCATACTGGATGCTCTTCTGCTGTTTGAAACAAATAAGAATCTTCTGCCACAAAAATGAGTACATGAATCCCACTACAGTTCTTAGCAAAAGGAATTATGATGAAATAGCTGCCATTTCTCTCCAAAAGTTTGATCTGGCACAAGATTTCTTATACTCGATCCTCTTTCAGACTGAGACTGTAATAAGGACAAAGTCAGAATGTTTTCTCAAAGAAATCCCTAACTCCTGTGTGTGCAAAAAATGTCAAACCTGATTACCAGCTCTTCTTCATTTAAAAGTATTTATTGGTAATTTACACAGTGGTGTTGTTATAAAAGTTTGAGCTTCTCATTTTAAGCTGATTTTCTTTGTCCACTCTTCTCACCTAACAAAGCAATTTGATGATGTATTTCAAACACTTTCACAAGTAATTTTCACTACAGAGATATTTTTCTCAAATTTAACTATGAGTTAAATCTGCTGCCTGCTATTGATTTTTTTTCATCTTTAAATACCCAAGTCCAAACTGTCTTTTTAACTGGTACATTCTGTCCAAGATACCTCCATGTGGTAGGGTTACAACATAGGTAGTAAGGACAGCACAAAACCCTCTCAACTTAAATTTAAAAAAAAAAATAATATAAAATAAAACTACCTCTAGACTGCATTCACTACTACGAAACAATTAAACCATCTCATTCCTTCTTTTAACACCGCATATGGCAGATGGGTAGATCCAGTGGATGAAGTGGGTGACTGGAGCAGGGGAGGGAGGCCAGGGCAGGGGAACGGCAAAGCCACATGCATCCAAACAGATCATACGGTTGGTCACCTGGGAAGCTGGCGTTACTGCCAGGGCTGGACCTCTTGAAAGCGGAACATTTGATGTAGGAAGTGGATGAGCTGATGGTCCTGGAGTAACAATGGGTGGTGGTGGTGCAGGTGGTGCCACACGTTGTTTAGGCTTCTCAACTTCATCTAAGTTTATATCATCAAGATCTGTGGTATGAAGCTGCAGGCCACCGGCAAAGCGCCGCATTGATGTGGCAGAAGGAGAAGCAGCAGGACGTCCGCTTGTCAGCTATGTGCAACAGAACAGAAATCTGCCTGAACAGTTCATCTGCCTGCAACAGCTCTGAAGAAATTAATGGCAAATCCTACAACATCACTCAGCCTAACTGCTCCTGCACAGGAAGCTTTTGGCTTCTCCCACACAGAATATACATAAGCTTTTTCTCAGTAAGTCCTTTTTAAAAGCACTCCTTGGGATTCCAGTTTAGAAAGAAGAAAACTGGAGTGCTGTGACAGTAGCCTTGACTGTTGAGGCACAGAGGAGGACGTAAAAAAACTCAAAAAACCCAGCTGCATGGAGTCTTCAGAAGGTAAAATCATAGGACAAATCACAGATAAACACAACTCTTGCCTTTCAAGTTCTTATGAAGAGAAAGCAAGAATTGCTCCTTGCATAGGTGATTATATAAAAGGAAAGTAATGGAAGACAGGCCCTGAAATTCCATGCCACTAAAAAAGGGAAAGCAGCTCAAGTCTGGTGTAAGCATAACCAGACATTAATACAAGAGGGGGAAGTAAGCTTAAGCAGCTATCAAAACAAGATATTTACGGTGCTATGAAATTTAGATCCTCAGGAGGTTCTGGACCTTCTAATTTCTGTTAACCAACACCAGATGCATTGTGTGGCTAACAAACTNAACACCAGATGCATTGTGTGGCTAACAAACTCCAGAGTTGGAACGTAATGAGCAGCTCACCCAAAAAAAAAAAAAGGTTGTATGTGCAAAGAAGGTTTCTACATATGCCGTTATAGTTGCTAACATTTCTTTAATCACTGACCAGACTGAAGCATTTAAGAAAATCCAGTTGATACTCTTTCATTTTGCTATTTTGTAGACACAGCTGAGGAAATAATAGAGAGATGAGCTGTCCTACAGACATATGAATCTTAGTGTAATATGACAATACTTCCCCCAAGTGGGTATCTCTGTTGACATTCTTTGGGAACTCCTTATCTGCCATACTCCTCCCTTGGTACTAAAAAATAGCTATTTCTTTGGCAGAGGTCAAGACATCTTGACTGCTTCTGTACCCAAGTAGCAGTTCAAGCCTGTAGTATTTGAATATTGTTCAGCTGCATTTATCCCTCAGAAGCATTCTGGGTTTGTGTTTTACATGAGTCTAACTGCTTGGGTAATTTTGTAGACGAATTGTAATAGAATATTTATACATAATGTAATAGAAGAATCGATGGAGCAAATATAACACAGGGTGCTTGTCTTAAATCAGCGTAGAGCTCTGGAAATACAACAGTGATTTTAATCTGTAATTTTCCCTCTTACTCTACAAAGTAAGGGGGCAAAGATCTAGCAGAACACAGGCAGCCAAATTTAGGTAGTGAAAGAAAACTCAGCATAATCATTCCACTGTCCTAGAGACCTGCACTGAAGAGCCACATGGATCTCAGCCTGAGGCCAGGAAGAACAGAAGGCCAGATGCTTTTTTCAGAGCTGCTCCACATTGACCTGAAGGAAATTCATGCGAGAGTGTTCCCCAAGGGTCCCCTTTGTGGTTGCAACTTCTCTGGGATCCCAGGGGAGTTCAGCAGATTGCAGTGTTCCTCTTGAAAGCAGCTGTGCTTGGAAGGAAGCCAGAGAAGCAGGATGGTGGGAAAGCCTCACTCCACATCTAGAACCATCAGGCTCTAAGGCACAGTCACTATCTGTGACTCCCTTCGTTTAAGGGGCTATTTAAAACACAAAACCAAACCCTATTCTTTGGGAGTCTCTTATCTTTTTGTCATTTTCTTAACCTATACCTTTATTCCATGCAATACAAGACAGTATCAAAGAGCTCATCATCAGCGATGTTCTTATTTTCATAGGATACTAAAAAAATATGGCTGGGTATTCTAGTCTCAATTTTATTATTGGTAGCATATCCACCTAGCCCAAACAGCTCATGAGCCAATAGAACTGTCAATTTTGCGGTGATAATATACTTAAAAAGGACAAAATAAAACCAGTTGATTAAAACAATAAAGTCTCCATAAAATATAGGAACAGCAAAGGCTATAGACTGTAATTCATCAATTACTGACATTTTTGTCATGCAGGCTGAGAGGGAAAGATCAAGACAGATTTTTCTCTGGTAAAACTCTGTTGCTTTTAGGAGGCAACTAGTGAGTTATTTAGAGATCATACAATATATGGAGAAGCCAGAATTTTACCTCAGGAGACTCATTCTCCACAGAGGAAATCTGTTCTAACCGTGTCTGACAAAGTCTTTCCACCCAGTGCTGCACCTTTTCTGATTCTTCCAGGTCTTCTCGTTCTGTCTCAGATACCTTAACCATAACATCAGTGCATGAAAAAAGGTTATAGGTATGGTTACAATACAAATATGTTTCAAAAGTATGAAATGCCATTTAAATTAGTTTTAAAACTAATAATGCTTTTGAGAATGATTTCCTATTTTGCTGTCTTTCAATAAATTCATCACTATACATGGACACTCATTAACTGCAGCGGTATCCTCATTTGGGCAAAAACTGACTGTAAAAACAACCAAAAATGGGAAAAGTTTTGCAGTGAAACAGCAATTTTTAAAAACTTCATTATCTTTGACATAATTAAACAAGTGTCCTGCTAAGATAATTCCACTAAAGATTCAGCTCATTTTCTTTCAATATAATTTTGCACTTGATAGGAGAACACAACATACCTCTTGCACAAGACGATTTATTTTCAGTTGTTTTTCTTTCTCCAGCATTCCTTCTTTCTCTTTGGCAAGTTTTTGCTCAAACTCCATTTCTTTTTTATTCTTCTTCTGTTCACAGAGACTGTCACTTTCTGACTTTTTTCGCTCTTTTCCTTTCTGGGAAGTTTTGGTGGTTTTGTTTCATTCTCCCCCCGCCCAGTTAAACAGATTTTTACATCAGCTAAAGACATCGCAAACTTCAAGCTCAGTACATGAGTGCCTGCCTTGAAAATTTAGTTACAGTCTGTGCAAGTGTGGGGATGGTCTTTTAGAAGAAAATCTAAAGTCCATTTCCCCAGCAATTTGCAGGAAATTCAACCTTATTTGGAGGGTCCATGCACATTGACATAAATTGGACAAGATCAGACGGTTCAACTTTTTTGCTCCTCTGCAAAGTTACAACATTAGGGCACACAGGCCCACTACAAAACTTTGAATATTCAAACAATTTTGGTTAGGTCTCTGTCCTGGCATTTTTATATAAATGCAGGACTGACTGTTTTCAGGTGACAGATGCTCATGTATAGGTAGACATGAATATTCTATGCATGAAACATCTTCATGCGTATGCCCTAAAAACAGCATTGCATGCCTTAATACAAGTGAAATAAGTAATTACTAAGGAAAGGCAGAGATCAGTGCAGAAACTGAATTTCTCCCAGGAAAGAACACTGCATCACGAAGACCAAGTAGCTCCTACAAGCACATCTACTCACGTGAGTGAACTAATATAGCACAAGGTAACCCTAAAATTTTCCCTGTGGAGTGCAACCGCAGAGAAAGACTACATAGTACATAGTCTTTTTGGAGCCTCTGTTCCTATTGTCTTCAAAATACCCCCTGCCCCTTATTTCTACTTTAACGATGTCATGTTTCTGCTACTCTATCCCATTTGTAGTCATAGGGCCTAATTCATATTGGAAAGCCCATTTTCTCCATTTATTTATGAAAAAGTAAAAAGGAGGAGCAGCTAGCCACTTATTGTCAATTACTGCCAGTGCCCCGAGAGGCTTATGCTTTGGGTTTGATTTTGCTTCGCTCATTATTATCAGCTACTGACTTTTCATGGTGGTTTTGGGAATTCAAAGCATGAACATGCTTCACCTTACATAGCATTGTCTTCCTTCCACCTGTTACATATAATACTGGTAAGAAAGCCTTGGAAAACAGGCATTCTCCCTGGCAGCTACAAAAGTCAATTCTCCCAGTCAAGCTGTTAACTGGAACTTTGTACTGCTGAGTTCAGTGGGATGTTGTCTTTTGCTTCACGGTGAAGTGGTGGTGGAAAAAAAAAATAAAAATCAGTAATTGTCAAAGGCAAAAATTAAAAAAAGTTTAAGTAAATAAATCTAGCTTTTCACACTAATATTTTAACATACACATACTTCTGTTGGCATGTTTTATTCAAGCCTAATTAGTTTTCATCTTAATAAAAATTGCTGATATTATCTTATCCTCTAATAATTAGAGGATACATTTAGTACTGTCTACTAAATGTAACATCTGGCAGGTCAACCTGCTAGGTATCAACATTTGAAAAATTACTGAATTTAAAGGCATATTAAGCAGTACACATGCCAAAGCGTTCCAGAATAGGAACATATATCAGACCATCTTAGCTGCATCCACTGCATTCAGATACAACAGGATGAGTCATCCTTTCCATCCATTTTCCCCATGGATTCAGTTTACTTCCTATTAAAGACATTTTTAGTACAGAGAGAAATTTTTGTTTTAAAACAAAACGAAACAAAAAAGCAATTAGCAATTTGGAGTAGGATGAAAATTCATCACTTCCAGATTTAAAAATATTTCTAAAAGAAAAAGATTAAAAATACATCTTTTCAAACTTGTTGTCCACACTGCGTAGTAGAGTTCAACAGGAACTGGGTAAGATCTTCATTATCATATGAAAAGGTATTTGGAGGTTCTCTAAACTATCTTTGTCAGCAGCAATACAGAAGGTCACCTATTTGTGTGAAGAGACTGAGTTTTCATCACATGTATTTATACTTTTCAGACAGAAATCCTAACTGTACTGGCTTTCACACAAGTTACAGATCCATGATGATTTACAGTCATTAGCAGTACAAAATGGTATCAGAGTGTACCATCACCTCCTATTCTCTATTAAGGAGAATAGGTATTTCCTGTCCACACAGAAGGTTAAGGTAATAGTCCTAAGTGGTTCATCTGTCGGATACAATTCTCACCTCCTCAGAAACCTCGAGTTCTCAGGAGATAAGTTAACTGGGGTAGAAGTGTCAAGGAGCGTTAATTACCATCAGCCATCACACCCCGCCCAAAACACACAAACACAAACACCCTATAATATGGCTAATATACATTAAAAGACATAAAGAGAATAAAGCAACAGCAGGAATAAAGTATTATTTGACACCTGAATAATTTGAAATTGCAATACTTTAGCAGCAGCTCTACAGATTAAAGAAGTATTCTATCAAGCTTAAAGATTTTCAATTGGTTTTGCTCATTCTGTAATGTAATGCCTAAAAGCCTTTTGCCTCTCCTCTTAGGGGAGATTTGCAAAAGTATTACTGGGAACTGCATACTTGGTTCCCACTGAATTTTTGTCTCTGGACTTTTTTTATGCATTATTCTGAGGACTTTTGGAGAACATAAAGACACGCACTGCCCACCTGTACTGAACACCTTCTGCAAAATATTGACATACACTTCCCACTGCAGCTGGCAGGACTTGAAAAGTCCACAGTATTCAAAAGGACTCCTAGGCAGATGCATTCCAAGCGCATCTTAGTTGTGCACACATTAAAAGAAGAATTTGACTATAAAGAATGTCTAGTAATAACAGAGAAGAAGAAAAAAGATGAATTAAAACTGAAATGCACAGCAAACAAATTCACATATCAAACTTTGTACCTTGCGGATTGTGGGAAATTTTCCTTCATACCGATAAAACCATCCAAAAGCTACAGAAAGGGAAAGGAAAAGTTGGTTTTTTGAAGAAAAGTCAAGGACTGGTTCAGATTCAGATCAATCCACGCTGATACATGTAACAGATTAAAATTTATTTGAAGGCGCAACACCAAAGGTTCAATATTACATGGCAAGTTCTTAGACAACTTCTTGATCAATTGCGCTAGTACATTTAGTCACAAGTTACCCTTATTTTACTGATACACATTTTATGTTAAGTAAAGCAAATGCAACAATTAATCTTCATACAGAACCATACAGCCATATGCATTGCTAAGATTTCTCCGGTCACAGTCTGACTTCACACTAGTTTTAACAAGCCTTCTTAAAATGAAACAGGTATTGAAACTCATTCAAGCTTGTGGCAGAATACAGTGGCATCTGAGGAGACAAGAAAAGCTCCATTTCCAAGGATAAAATATTTTGAGCCAAGTGCATAAATATTAAAAAACACATTGCTAAGTAAAAACATACAAAATAATCTGTTACCATAATTTTTTATAAGAAACACTGATAACACACGCAGCTCTCAATGCAATCTACCTTTCTGTAGGACTAACAGAATTTGTATTAAGGTATCTTTAGAAAGCAATGACAGCAACAGTGTCATAACCTTTCATGATTTACCAAAGGACCACACATATTGCCCTAGCAAAACCAAATGATCGGTTCAGTGTCAAGACTGACTGTCAGGAGGAAAGGAAACACAGGAGGAATCTGAATCAGGATAGGAAGTTAAGGCTGAGCAGCAAACCTGTTTGTCCTGCTTCATGATCACTTCATCCATGTCATCTGTTTCAAGTTGGTCATGTGCAACTCCCTTTAAATCTACTAGAGAAACAAAGGAGGAAAGGAGTGAGGAGATAGAAATGACAGTCTAACTGGAGGTTCCCATGAAATGAAAAAGAGCAGCAATGTGTGACTAGACGTTTCCATGACATAAAAAGAAGTTAGCAAAGCGGTATTTTTCCACATAATTGGGGAAAAAAAAAAGGGAGAGAGCTCCAGTGTCACTCAAATTGATTTCCAACCTCCTTCAAACCTAAAGAGTAGCCAGCATCTGCATATGGCCAATTAGTCTGCTCTGCTACGAAGGTAAGCTTGCAGAGATAGGTGGCTTTTCCTGTAATTAAACCATCAGCAGTTCTGGGATATCTGGCTTCAAAGAGAAATATTAACCTTCTACTGCGCTGTCACTTGGGTCAGAAAACTAAACAGATAAAAGATGGTTGCAGAAGAAACATTTCCCCACCTCAGTTTCTCGACCACAAAAAGTTAAGTGACTTCCCCAAAGTCACACAAAAAACAATGTAATCAGTTTAGGAACTGACCCAGGTCTCCCTTAAGTTATGCAATACTGCCCCACAAGCACTTTCCACTTTTTCCTTTGCCTAATACCATTTTAGTACACTCTCCACATACTATCTTATAGCTCCCAACTTAGCTTAACTGCAAATTAAGCTCCAAGCCTCTTAAATTCCTTTGGACAACTAAGTCAGACTTACACTTCAGGGCAATTCTTCATGGAAAAGTTGCAATGTACAAACAGTACCTCTTCAGTCTCTCGACTGATCTGAAGCAGACTGCCCAGTGATATGAAATCAATTTTCAGGCTGTGCAAACTACAGCCTGTTTGTGAAAAATTTGCTGCAATGAGCAAAAGAGGAAAGACAGGAAAAAGGAGAACAGGGGAGGAAAAAAAAGAGATAGATTCAGTAGGGAAAATGATAGTAGGAGAGGAATAGAAAAAAAAGGTAAGGAAAAGGTGTTTCAAAGTCTACAGGTAATCCACATTTGAAAAAGCAGGATTTTTTTTTTCCACTCTGACAGATGGTCTATTTAAGATATTAACATATCTGCTACTACACACAGCACCTCATGAACAGATGCCCAAATTCTGCAAATTCTTAGAAATGTGCATAGCTTTCTCACTATTAGGTCACTATGAATTGACTCAGAAGTTCCGACTCCATGCTTTTAATTAGCACATGCTTACATACTGTGCTACCCAAGCTCTTAGCATGCAAGATTATATTTGCAACGGTTGTAAACATCATTGTGCCATCATCATTTCATTTTCAAGACAGTTGTCAAAAAAGCATGAAGGGAAGAAAGTGATATGCAGAAAAATGATGTGGTAAATACTTTAGCCCAAGAATAAATTAGAAGTGAAAGGCATGCTGGCAAGAAACAGTTCTGTTAAAAGATCTAGGAAAAACACTTTAAAAAAGTAGCTGATTCTTCAGAATGTTTGCTTTTTCTTTTTTTTTTCTAGTGTCTTACTTTTGCTTTGCAACAATGGCTTCTGTTGCATTTTTGATCATATTCAATATATTAAGTTCTTTACTCCTTCTCATGGGAGAGAAACAAGGGAGCTTCAAGACATTCCTACAGCCACCAAAGACTGACAAAGTAAGAGAGGACTGAAGAGATGAGGGAAAAGATCTTTAGATTTTTCTGAAAACTAAACATTGAATTAATTTGCTCCAAGCCAAAAGCAGGGATTCCATATCTATCTTTTCTAGTTAAAAGCAAGCAGACAAAAATACTGAAAACCCTAATCTCCACCCTCCATAATACATTGTTTTAGAGTAAAGGAGAAGGAAAAAGGTAACAATAGCAATAGCACAAAGTGCATTCATTCACTCCAAATGAAACTGCAAATCTAGCACTAGTTTTCTACCTTCAAACACTCTACTTCCCAAGTTCTCTTCTCAAATATAAAAACAATGTTAAATTATTTGCTGATATGATTAATGTAGAAAGCTCACAGCTAATTCCGAATGAAAAAACCCCACATTTGTCTCCCCTTCTTCATACCTTCATTTTCGAAAGTAACGAAACCCAGTAACAAAACAACCATAAAACATAAACTATTACTTATTACTATAAGTAATATTTTCTTTGCTGAGATGAAAGCACTCATATGTATATAACTTAGCATTTAAATATCAGCTTATCCACATGGACATAAAACCATAATCGCTGATCATATAAAAAACGTAGCACTACTTTGATAGTGGAAATCAGCACAAATCTACTGATGCCAAGAACTGCTCTGTGAAAAGGCTGACAATCAAAGCACTGAACAGAAACATAGAAAGCAATGCATCCAAACCCCAAGCTAAAGAGATTGATGCTTCAGACAGTTTCTTAGTGAGCTTTTTTTATTTTTAATTTTTTTTAATTTTTCCTGCTGCTTGTTAAAAACCATGACTCTCTGAGTGGATGTAGATTTTGAGAGCTAGGCACCTGTTAAATAAGAGGTACTAAATTAATGTATCGTATGCTTCCAGCCTTCTGAAAATAACCAAGTCATAGCTAACTTGGCGTGGACACAAACTGGTGATATATTCCATACAGCTCAGTGATGCGTCTGAAACAAATACTTTCCCTGGGAAGCAGATTGAAATCAATTACTTACTCTTGTGTTTGGAACGAGGGGCAGAGTGCACTTCTGCGGTTACAGTTTTTAGAGATTTTGGAGGTTCTTTACGACCCCAGTCTTCTTCCCACTCCTTTTTAAATTTCTCCTCCTCTGCTGTTATCCTATGGGAAAAAAAATGTAGCTAGGAATTCTGCATATAAAAACAACAGCATCAATATAAATTCATTACAGATATTTAGTGTTTAGTGTGTTTGTTTTTTCCTCTTTAATATAAAGCATAATAAGCTGCACCTTCCCCAAACCAAGTGAAATTTACTAAGCTACTAAGATAATCTGTAAAATATAATGTAACTAAATAAAATATTCTTATTTAATATTGAGACTTCAAAGGCCAGTTATATAAACACCTGCACAGATATTGAGACCACTGCAATACTCACTGTCAGCTTAACTGAAGCCAAACCCCATCTCTCACCTAATAATTTTTCATTTTTAGAACTGGAAAGTATCTATTAGAAAAATAGCCACTTTTAACTAAAATACTAAGCGACAGAGTATCTACCCACATGCCTAAATCAGATGTTACAATGGTAAATAATGCCTAAAAAGTGTGTCTTATTTCTATATTTTATCTCTATTTTGATGATTGCTTCCTAAACATATATTACACTAAAAAGTGACTCTTCCCAAAAAGAACTAAATACTGTTGAGACAGAAACCACATTAAATTCAGCATTCTAGGGAANAAAAAAAAAAAAAAAAAAAAAAAAAAGAAAGAATTGTCACACTTCAGGACAAAGGAGCCCATAAACCAAGTAAATTACCTAGAAGGCACTGTGAGGAAAAAAGGACATTTTGAAGGAAAATTCAGCAAATCCCAAGTAGGTCATGACAGAGCTGCCATATAATCTAATAACTTGTAGCTTCATATACGGTCCCTTTAAGTGATCCAAGGTCTATTCTTGGATGCAGCCTGTCTTGAACTGGTAAACTGATATATGGTGCCAAAATTTACCAGGTCTTAGATATATATGATGCTATTTATACTTGGATTATCTTTTGCATCTCTAAATTAGCTCAGGTAAATTTAAAAAATATCCACATGTGGTCACAGCACTATCAAATCTGCTGCTGAGGTCAGTATTTAAATTTGAAGGCACAGTCAATAGCAGGGAACGTTGGACAGAATGTTTAAATTTGTTTTAACAATTCATTTTAATAAAAGAAATAAATTAGGTTACAATGTAGCTTGAAGTACAGAGTTAAGGACCTCTGCCATTTAGGCACATTTGAAATTTTTTCCCAAAATGTATGCAGGATACTAAAAAAGGGCACAGTGACTTTATACAAGCAATTCCTGCAGAAAAGATTTTAAAAATGTGCAAATGGTCATACTCACAAACTGTTAATACAGGAAAGCATTATATTCTAGTGAAACTGCCTGCCTGCAATTGCTTATTAAATCTAAGTTTTAGATCAAATCTAAGTTCCTACACTATCAACCCTCCCTCTTATACACCAAGGAGATTGACACAGACTTAACAATTTGTACTGTAATGCAAACAATCTTAACAAGTGCCTGAGCAGCCCTTGAAAATTATACAAGGAAGTAGAAAGATGTGCTAGACCTTACAATGAGTTGCGCTCAAGGCAGCTAACCATTAAAGTCCTCGCTGAGTGAGCAAAGATACACTTAGTTCAGAAGGATACTGCAGATATTGAACATTCATTATAACAGACAGGCAATCTGGATTTGGCGAATGGAATCATTCTTCACCTGTGATGTCTGCTTTTATAGCAGCTTTCCCAGGCTATTATAGGAGTTTCTACATCAGACCATAATAAAGAACAGAGTGTTACCTATTCCCCAGGAATTAGAAAAGGAAAACATGTAAGAATTCACCCACGTGCTGCAGTAGAGCCCACAGCAGGACTGTCAGAAGATTTTTCTCTTGTGACAGCTGGGGAATATATTCCTTTTTGCACCTCACAGATTTGGAAATACTGCACTTTTTCTATCAGAGAATTTTAGCTAATAAAGGTACAGGAAAAGGGACTTAATGAATATGAATTAAAAACCGTTTAAGATGTCAAAGATGCAAAGCCAAATACTTCAGGGTCAATCTTAGCTCTAAAAGGGTGCATCAAACCAGATATTGCGCAATTTCACACTATCTTTCATGCAATTTCCCAACATCATTTAGAAGGGAAATTAATTACTGTGATAACAACAACATGTTATACTGGTTAATTTTAAAGTTCCGAATGTAAAACAATGCTTAAGTTACATTTATAGTACTGACGTTATTAAGATACAATCTTTGAATGTGTCTAGTTCCTAGAACCACAGATTTTCAAAACCAGAATAGACTGTGATAATAAAAACATCCGATTTCCCAAATAAAATAGGTTATAGAACTTCCTGCTTTCAGTGCCACAGTTCTAATGTAATTAATTCCCTCCTTAGAAAAGCAAAAGCCTACTTAAAATTTATGATGACTGAAATTTCTACTCAAGACAATTAGCATCACATAGTCCTTAGTTTAGTCTAAATCCACATAGCTTTTGTTTTCAGAATGTTGTTTTTAGAATGTTGTGTACACTCTTACAGATCATGAACAAACTACCAGTGTTTTGGTTTTGTTTTGGTTTTTTTTTTGTAAATATAAGCTAAGTGGCTATTTCATCAAGCCCCTGAGTATGCGCATATTTTCTAGCTCTTTAAGTCAGTCTTCTCTGTTTCTTCGTTGATCTTTTTCCTTGCAGTATCCATTTCTTTTTTTTTCCTGTTAGAACTAAATGAAGTGCTTCAATGACAACAGAGTAAACAAGTTATGAGACACAGAACTTCCTTAATCTTAAATTTCTCTATACATTTATAACATTTTTCAAAAATAAGGACTCAACTTCAATTTCACATTGAATTTATTATCACTATAATCCTCATGTTTTCCAGGTGCTGATTTTCAGATCAGTTTCCTATTCCGTAACTGTGGTGTACTTACTTATATGCATTGGACCCTATATTTAGCTAAATGGAAATATACACAAAAGAAAAGAATATGCAGAATGTTTTTAGCCAGATCTAATATAAGGACCCTTTTTCAGCCTGTGTAGGTTTTTACTTACTGCTCTATTTCTCTACGATATCTCTCTTCTTCCTCTGCAGCCTTCTGGGATATCTCCAGTTTTCTTCTATAATGAGAGGAATTAGGACACAACGATAAAAATAATATTTTCTGAGTAAGAATTTTACAAAGTGTGTCAGCATAGTTAGTAAAAGATATAGACAGCAAATACATATGCATTGGGGGAAAACGCTCCTTTTTAAGAGTCATCTTTAAGATACCAAGGGTTCAATATACTTTTGTAGGAACCCTGAGGACATTCATGACCATCTGGATAATAAGGTCACATCATCTATCTAACTCTGTAAGTCACTATCTCCTTTTGAGACAGTTCCATGGTGTGTTATTGTAAGAGTATATAATTTGTAACTGTCCTCCTAAAATAAAGGAGGAGGGGACAGCATCAGGAAAATAATTAATACCCCATTGGACTACAGGGGTACAAAATGACCCTTCTACTCAAGACATGTTTGAATTATACCAGCTTTGAAAATCCAGAACAACCAGAGCACCACAGTATAAGGATTTATGAGAGACTCTGCAACAGCAAAATTAAGTTAATCTAAGTTGGGAATCTTCTCACAGTTGTTCCTGTCTTCTATGCTCTTTCCAAAGCCAAGCTAAATTTTTCAGACTGTCCTACATAAGAGTCCTTACAATCTCTCTTTCTCTTGCTGCTCTTTGATGATTTTGTTAGTCTCCAGTGCAAGTCGCTTCTGATGCATTAACTCCTGGCGTTCTTGCTCACGAAGACGTGCTTCTCTCTGCCTCTCTTCTTCAGTCATGAACAGCTCCTTTCCCTGCAATCAGAAGCACAACCCCAATCAGTTGTGAAAAAGTCTCATGAATGTAGATCTTCTATGAAATAATTCAAAATAAATTGCATACTACCACATCTGCCATTTCCTCACATCACTTTTTCTGATGAATGCTTTCTGAAAGACCCTGAAAGGTCTGACCACTTCATTCCAAAGAGCTACTCCAGTTTCATTCTAAGTTATGATGTGCTAAACACCTCAGAAGAGGCAAGCAACTACTAATGTCAGCAACAATAGCTTAGGGGTCGTGCCTAAGACATTCTCAGTGTGTCACCCAGAAGAAACTCCACATTGTACTTTACTGAAATCTAATTGAACAATGCCATGCGAGAGAACAGCACATTGAATGAATCCCACTGTGGAAGAGAACTACACAGTAACTGTGTTTTAATGCTCTTGTGGCTGCTGTGGAAATGTACAGGGAACCCAAATACAGGGAACATAATTGCCAAAACGTTATACGGTTCATGTGTTTCAGTTGCTTTTGTTCCTGTTTCATTTGCTTTACTGTTACGACACAAGCACTATCTTCTAGTCAAGAAAGATATTTCCATGGTGCTATTTGTGGAACACTTTGATAACATTTATCTAATTTTCATTACTGAAATTAAAATCCCATGTTAATTAGGAAGGTAGGTTTTTTCATGTCTCTAAGGCTCAAAGCAGACAGCTCAAACAAAAACAGACAATGAAAAATGCCTTTGCACCATGGTCCTTGATGACCAAAAAACAGGAGTAGAGACGCTGTTTGCTTTTGCAACCTCTTCTTCAGTACAAAGATGTGTACTGAGGAAATGAGAGACAGACAAGGTGAAGTAGGATGGAGCAGAAGAGTTCCACAGCAAAAATTCACCATTTTAAGTATGCAATCCCAGTGGTACAAGCTGGAATAGATCGCACCTTTTCTAACAGTTGGTAACATATCTGGGAGTTGAAACTAAGTCCTTAGGATGTTGAGTTCCTGGAGCTTTATCACCTAGTCTGGAGCATTTGTTTAAACAATGTCTACAATGCCTTTAGACAACTGCATCTTTTGTTACTGTAAGAGTACTTTAATTAAACCATGAATTCCTTAATATAGCTACACAGTATACATGAGCCCTTAGGAAGCAGCTTAAATGATTTATTAAATCTTGTTTTCCCTATTTAATTCAGTTGCAAGGCAATGAAGAAATACCGTCTTTGATTAGTCTACAGAACTTGAGTACCCTCTTGTATATAACTATACATTTTACTATAAGAAGGATTAAAGCAGTAAAAACAATAAAACATTTATTGAAAGCCACACTGAAGTCAGTGGAAAGATTTAATTAATTTCAGCTGGCTTTAGATTAGGTCCCACAGGCTTATAGTTCTGTTGTACAAAATGGTGGAAATGGAAAACTGAACATTTTTCAGTGTGTTGTTACACTGAAGAGATCAGATAAGCAGTTACACAGGGAATTAATTTGGAATAAAACTAAAACATCAGCTATTCACGAGGAAAAACTGACTCTAATCCAATTCATGTTTCAGCAGAAGCAGCTATCTATTAGAACAGAAGCTCTCAAACATGAGAAACCATTATAATAAAATTAATTTCCATTCCTTGTCAAGGGTACGGTTTTGCACTGGCCTACAGTCATGAAACTGTTTTATTTGAGAATACTGTGGATAGTTATTAAGGAAATAATCAAAAGACACTCAATACTGCCCTGGTTTGACAGAATTCATTAAGATAGACATTATAATGAAACACAGCTTTACTTCTAATCTATTTATTTTTACCATTTATTTGCCCACATAGTAATTTTCAGAGATATTCTGCTTTTATAAATATACTACTTACAGCGCCTGCTACCACAGAGATAGTCAAAGCACGACTACTTTTGAGAACTCTGACAGCCTGCAAATTAAAGCAAAACAAAAATCAGTCTGAATTGAGTGATAAAAAAACCTGTATACATATGATGAAATATGCTGATTGACAAGGCCGGAATTTCCAGAAGATGTACCTGAACCAAACAGGGTGGTACGTATTCAAATCTCCAAATTCCTATGTTCAACACACAACCTCTTTGGCCAAGTAGCCCAATATTAAAACATATTTTTTGCAGCCAGGAAAATTGGACAGATGCTTAATAAGCTGAGAACTATGCATTCTGGGAATTGGGAACATTTGATCTTACCTCTTTATGATCCACATTAGAAAAGTCCACTCCATTTACCTCAACAATCTGATCACCAACCTAAAGGAGTTAATCCAAATTTTAGTACAGATGCTAAATTAGTACATATATTAAATGAAAACAGAAAAGATATTGTCTCTAACATTTTTAATACAATAATCAAAGGTCCTGGCAGAGTACAAGGGGAACAGACAGGGAAGTGGCTAGGCCTGCACATCTTCCCATGTAAGCATCTCCTACTGCCACTGTTTGAGTGTGAATACTGAGCTTGATGGACTGTTGGTCTGACAAAGGAGGCACTTCCAATGTTCTTAGAATTTAGGAAGCTCACTTCATTTGAAATGTAACCACCCAGTATTTCTTTCCCATGGGGGGGGGAAAAAAAAAATCAAAAACAAACAAGCACAGCTAGTGACTTTACAGTGATCCAGAATCCTTGAAGTAGTGAATACCAAACAAAATTTCCTTGTGGTACCTACCTTGGAAGGTGGCATACTTACCTCTAAGCCCACCTCTGCTGAAAGAGAACCCGGCTTAACGTTGCTGATAAAAATGCCTGGTTTTTGTGTTGGACCACTGGAAATACTGGTGTAATATAAAAAATAAACATCTATAGCATAATATTTACAGAATAATACCATGTAATACAGACAGCAGTCTTAGTTTTTTTTCTCATAATTTTTTTCGGTTGTGGTTTCGGCTGGGATGGAGTTGACTGTCTTACTAGTAGCTGATATAGTGCTATGTTTTGAGTTTGGGATGGGAATACTGTTGATAGCATAGTAACGTTTTTTGTTGCTGCTAAGCAGTCAAGGCCTTTTCTGCTCCTCATGCCACCCTGCCAGCAAGTAGGCTGGGAGGGCACAGAAAGTTGGGAGGAGACACAGCCAATACGGCTGACCCCAACTGACCAAAAAAATATTCCATGTCATGTGACATCACGCTCAGTATATAAAGCTGGGGGAAAAGAAGGAAGGGGGTGAATGACATTCGTCTTCCCAAGTAACCGTTACGCATGATGGAGCCCTGCTTTCCTGGAAATGGCTGAACACCTGCCTGCCAATGAGAAGCAGTGAACGAATTCCTTGTTTTGCTTTGCTTGTGAGCACGGCTTTTGCTTTACTTATTGAACTGTCTTTATCTCAACCCATGAGTTTTCTCACTTTTACTCTTCTGATTCTCTCCCCCATTCCACCTGGAGGGATTGAGCGAGCAGCTGCGTGGTCCTAGTTGCTGGCTGGGGATAAGTCACAACAGTCCTTTTTGGCACCCAACAACTTTGAGATTGACATCTTCAACCCACAGACTATAGGCATGGACCATGCCAGATACACCAGCTGTGAGCTCCAGATGTAGCATGCCACAATCCACCACCACCCAGACTGCACTGGAACACACTGAAGCTCCAGAACACCTGCAATACATCCCACCCCTGGGCCATTTGGGCCAGGTTATAGGATTTAACATTGCTACGAACTCCTCCCCTTGCTCCTAGCCTGGCTAGCAACAAGCAGTTCCTGCTATAGTAATTCCCATAGCATGCAACTCAAATCCCAGGCTTAACTTTACTGGTACTTTTACTCTTCTGATTCTCTCCCCCATCCCACTGAGGTCCTTTTTGATGCCCAATGTGGGACTCTTAATCCTGAGGCTAACGATGTTACATTAGTGTGCTATCAACAGTATTCCCATCCCAAACCCAAAACATAACACTATACCAGCTACCAGTAAGAAAGTCAACTCCATCCCAGCTGAAATCATGACAGTTTCTGATTAAAGAATGTTTTTGTGGTATTAGCCTACTCTGAAACAAACACCAAATTTTGCCAGTACACACATAATCATCCTACTTTTCTATTCTTTACACCACAAAACTGTGATTTAAGAAAAAGCTAAAAGAAAAATATTCAAGCCTCTAAATTTTTCCTTAGATGTCGAAACTAACATAGTAGACTGACCTACACTGTCTAAGGGCCTGGGACACTAATGACATTGTAAAGCAAAAATGTAATACAAGATAAAATTACTAATTCCTTGCACTTTTTCTCACTGAACTACGGTATACTGTATGTATAAAATAATGTTATTTTTTGGGGTTATTTATTAGAAGAAAGAAGGATGTTTCAACCAGGGGCCAACATCTAGCCTGCAAACTAAGCTGCAGTCTAAGCTAGGCCCAAACACAGCAATGATTTTTGTAAATAATATATCCAGCAGGTGATGTTAAACCACCCCTCCAGGTCTGTAAATGATTTTTTTAAACCTTTAGATCTTCCCAATAATATGAAAGAAAACTTATGCTTTAGAAAATATTGTGTGCAATTCAATCTTGATAACTTCAATTATATATTCCTAAATATATGAGAAATCCTACAATATCCCTTCTACCCCAAAGCCTCCATAACTAACTGCAAGGACAGGAGTCTGAGAAGCATCTGTTTGTAGTTCTAAAAATCCTTCAAATTCAATATTACATTTAGGAATTGGATATAGCTGTGTTATGGCTTCTTAGTTCTGAAAAGGGTCACAGGAAGCAGTCTAAAGTTCAGGGAGTGAATGTGACACTGGATGATGCTGGGACTTGCTACATTACAGAGCAGCATTTAAAAGTATTTTAAAGTGTAAAAGCATTTAAAAGATCCAATTCCACAACTTTATTATGTCACTTTCAGACTGCTCTTATTTTTAAATTTAAAAGACTTTTTTGGTTTTAAGTCAGAACTCTTAACACTTTATGCTTTGTCTACTTATACATAATGTGTGCCACAGGTATCTTCCTGTTTCAGTTTGCCTTCCTTGCGTGGATCTCCATTTTCCTGATATCATATCAATGAAGGATGGAAATAACTGCCTTGGATATCTCACTTAACAAACCAGTGACATTAAATAAGAAACGTGTACCCACCTGCATCCCATGCCTTTGGTACCAATCAAGCTAATGAAGACTTTCTTCTCTTTATTGTCTCTCCCTCCAGAAGAAGCAAGACCAGCAACACTGCCTTTTCCTTCCTGTAGGGGGATTAAAAGATGCTGCAGATGTTACTCTTTGTTGAAGCTGTATCAAGACTACAATAAAGCTTCACGAAGCCAGGATCAAGCCCTGCCAGTATCAAGATAAGATTCCTACGAGGCCCTACCAGAGATGAATGTGAAGTACAGTCATTTCAGTGGAGATACATGGCTCAGGTGAAAGACTGAACTTATCTTTCCATTTGGAGAAGATGGTTTATTCAAACTTTGTCTTCCGAAATGGGTGAAAGAAAATTAGGGGAAAGTGATACGGCAAAACAATCATTTAGATGCTCCCTGACAAAAGAGCTGGAAAAATACATGATAGTGCTCACTATTTAACAAAGTCTCTCTTCCTGAAAGCAAAAGAATGGTAATTGCGGTCTCTGTTTTCATTGCTGCAACCCATCAAAGTCACTTGCATTCGTACCTGTCATTCTTCCACTAATATAGCTAAGATAGGCCAAATCTGTTAAGATTTATATAGCAGAACTACAGTCAGGTAAGCTAATAAGCTCAAGCAAAATAAAGTGCCAATTAATAAGTAAAAAATATTTCATTTGTATCATGCCCTTTCCTTATCTAATGTTTCTAGAATCATTTCATATCACAGAAAATTTTTATCCCAGAACAGCTGTAACAAGATATTGCATCATAGAAATATGTACAAGAATTTCTGTGATAAGCTCTGACGACAAAGTGTTTCAGAACCATTACAGATTTCCCAGAAGACATCTTAATAAAATAATGATCTCTTACCCCAGAGTCTGACACAAATTGGTCCACATATTGCCATTTAAGGGGTTCGTCTGCTGAACTGGAAGGAAAGAGTAATTTAAAATAATAGTGACAAAATAAATGTGAATGTATTCAAGAAACTACTTTGGAAGGTGGCCTCCCATTTTGCATCCACAAGCTCCTTTGGATATCATTCACAACAACTGGTTTGTTTTTCAACAACATAAATAGAACATCAAACAAGCATACAATTATTTAGGCTAGTAAAGCTGGTCAAACATAAAATCGAGAAAACCTCAAGTGAAACACTTTTGGGAAACTCTAAGCAAAAACTGTGAAAATAATCATAATGACTTGAACAGCTCACGTGTCTATGCAGAGACACACCTCCCATCATTACCATTTCTCAAACATTTCACCTAAAGTTTCAAATTTTCAACAAAAATTGGAAGAGGACAATTTGAAATTTTTCTAAGCTTTGAAGCAATCCTCAAATGTTACATACATAGAGAAGCAGTGGAGCTCTCTGTTAAGCTAGATGCATTGGTAATGAAATTTCCAGGTAATATCCATGAAAAATGAGGAAATAGAAATTGGTTCACTTAAGCAGGCAACTGGCATAAAATGTCAGATTCATCAAACAAGACACCTGGCTATTTACCACAAAGGACATGCCATTTTAATCAGCTACAGAGATGCCCATTCACACCTTTTCAAACATACAGAGGTTCTTTGGATATTGGAAGAGGCTACGGGAAAACGAATAGCAATTTGTTTTCAAATTAAATACCATTACCTTTTGACAGGTATCATGCCAATATCTGAAAAATAAAAATACTCTGCTAAGTAACACTTTCCACAGGTCACTAGCAATCTATTAACAGCAATCTTCAGTGACACAGGTAATTTTTGATGTTACTTACGTCTTACTTTTATGGACACTATTTTCTTTGTACGAATGAGGTTTATGACTTCTTCATGTGTGCATGAGGAAATGGAATATCCATTTATACGAACTATCTCATCTCCAACCTCAAAAAAGAAAGATAAAAGAAAAAATAAATAGTGAATAATGTTAAAAAGTTTTTAAGCACTGATGCAATCTGGCAATCATTTTGATGCAAAGGTTTGATAATGCTGAGTCATGAAAACTTTTTGAATTTCAGGTAACATCCAGATCAGATTTACCTGTATTTGTTTGAACATAATATTAAATGCCAAAAGGGTAGGTTAATGGACAAATAACAATTTTATAAATAATATCTAGTGGAAAGGATAAAAATTAGACTCTACACATCATACTCGTATGCCACAGATTACCTTAAATACAAGTGTCCATATTTCAATTCAAATAATTTTGGAGTGATTTTCTACCTTTACACTTCCGCAGTATGAGTTTGCTTTTAACAACAGTTCTTTGAGATACCTTCTTAAGTATTTTGATCAACAGGAAACTAAACTTGGTCTTATTAAATTGCCTGACTACAGATTCAGAAAAAGGAATTATTTTAATGGAATTTAGCTGCATTTCAGGTGCAACACTTTATTAGTTACAATAGTCCTATACTAGCATAATGAATGCTTATTCTGGGGTGCAGTAGCTTAAGTCTCCTTGGATCATCTACATTAGTAATAAAATTGCACGCAACTCATAGGTGAGAGATTTTCAAGTGTTTCACAGGAGCAACCCATCCCTTCTATTTCATATACCATGATTGAGAAGATGGTACCACCACCCTAATATGGCCCCTAGGCTGTAGCATTCCCCCTGTTGTATGACATGAAAAAAGTGAGAAAACCTGGGATATAAACATAGAAGGAAGCTCCCACTGTACAGAAAAACATAGAAGGAAGCTCCCACTGTACAGAAAAACATAGAAGGAAGCTCCCACTGTACAGAAGGCAAGTCAACCACTTATTCCAAGCTTACTCAGGCCTCTGTGCGTATGCAATATATATATATTTGGGCTCCATGGATGACAGGGAGCACGGTCAGCTACAGAACAGACCAAGAACCTGCACTCTGAATAACAGAGACAAAACTAGTGTTATCCCCAAGACAAATTTGCATGAAGATAACTAAACTGAAAGCAGCAGTAATTTGCACTCTGTCCTCCACCCTAAAGGACTGGCTCTGGGTCTCTGTACAGAGGTCCTCTGGTTAACTTCCAAACCTGTGTGCCATATGTCTCGTAAAATGGGTATATAATGGACGGAAAAACAACTGGAATTTTCCACACAGGTTTCACCTGTTGCGAAGGAAAAGATATAGGGGTTTTACTAATAGACAAAAAAAACCCCACACCACCACCACCAGCATTCCAGAGGAAAAACCCCACACCTACATAACTAGTGTATACTAGTGTAAAAGATAACCCTTGTTGCTAGTGTGTAATATCTGCCTCAAAACAGTTCAATATTGCTCTAAACAAATCACAGAAAATCATGTCACAAAACTCTTGTACAGAAATGAGAGCAGAAATACAAAACCAACCGAACTATCCTCCAGCATCTTTATATTATGTACTGCATCAAAAAGAAGTAACACACCTGGAAGCAAAAGACTAGACACAAATTGACACAGTGCATTCAATTAACCTCCAAGACTCATAGTCTGATCCTAAAAAAGGACAGCTTTACACAGAAACTACATAGGCCCTGGTACCTAAATTAAGCATGCCCTGGCATATATATTAAGCACAAAGACCATTCTCTAGCACTGAAGACAATTCCTCCAAAGCAGAGTGGCATCATGTAACTGGCTCTCTAGGAATCACCCCTGCCATGTGTTAGCACCTGAAGTGCATAGGAATTGATCGAGAGTGCTTGCTGGCATCCATCAAAGGCCACACTGGGGACCTGTCACAGTTTCGGCTGGGATGGAGTTGACTTTCATACTAGCAGCTGGTATAGTGTTATGTTTTGGGTTTGGGATGGGAATACTGTTGATAGCACAGTAATGTTTGTGGGTTTTGCTAAGCAGTCAAGGCCTTTCCTGCTCCTCACACTACCCCACCAGTGAGTAGGCTGGGAAGGCACAAAAAGTTGGGAAGAGACACAGCCGGGACACTTGAACCCAACTGACCAAGGGAATATTCCATGCTACATGACATCATGCTCATTATATAAAGCTGGGGGAAGAAGAAAGAAGGGGATGCACGTTCAGAGTTATGGCATTTGTCTTCCCAAGTAGCCATTATACGTGATGGAGCTCTGCTTTCCTGGAAATGGCTGAACACCTGCCTGCCAACAGGAAGTAGTGAACAAATTCCTTGTTTTGCTTTGCTTGCGTGTGCAGCTTTTGCTCTACCTATTAAACTGTTTTTATCTCAACCCACGAGTTTCTTCTCACTTTTACTATTCTCATTCTCTCCCTGTGGTGGTGCAACCCCCCCTTCAGGCCACTTGGTACCTGACGTGATTTCCCTCCCAACCTGGGCCACACAACAATACAATGGACCAGAACATAACATAACGGTCTAATATGAAAGAAAGAAAAGCTGGAGAGCAACGGACCAGAACACAATAGTGTGCTTGGTCCCCATGGCTCCTACCATCACCCACTGCCTCTGCTCTTTTTCATATGTAATAAGTATTATCAAATCTTCCTACTGTGATTTGTTCAGCTAAAAAACCCCCACCAAAACCAACAAACCCCCCCTCTGCCACAGACCATCCACTTTTCTTTTTCACTTGTTTCACAAACTTTATCTAGTTTTTCTGGGAAGTGCCATACGCTCTGCAATAGTACCCAAAACACTAAAAACACAGTCACTGTACCACTACAATTCATGCAGTGCCATTCCCTCTCTACTGAATTCAAAGATTTTTAGCTGATGCAAAACAGCATCAGAAGACTACAAAAGCAAAGAAAACGCAGTATGCGAATGTCCTGCAGAGGAGAATACACTTGCAGAGGCAGAACATTACTGTGGTCCCCAGCCCCTAACCAGTGGGACTGCTGCTCCACCTGCTGGATATCCAAAAATCTCACCCAGGGCAATGACCTGTGTGCAATTTGCAGCACTCCTAAGAGCTTGACTGTTTTCATTTAAGCCAGTCAGATTTTTAATGTGATCTTTAATAAGAGCCGAAATAGGTCAGTACAGAAGGCTTTTGAACATCCAACCTGCAGTAAAAATGCAGGACCAGACAAGGAAAAGTCACACCTCTGACACCTCTCGCTGTGAAAGAACACTTGCTTAACCAATTTGTTCCAAATATTCAAAACCACATTCATCCATCCATCCACCCACCCCACAGGCCTGGCAGCCGTGCCATTGCACTCCTCTTTCCCCTGCAAATACACTGCTAAGTTCTAAGATAGTTCCCCATCCAAAACCCAAGAATTTAGTCTAGAGCTGTTTGATTGCCCCCGACACTTCAGGAAATCCATTGTAAATAATGCATTTTTACAATTAGGATTAGCACTGGCAATGTGACCATACTGCCAAGAAGCAAAATGGCTCAGAGGTAAGTCAGGCTTGTGCATAAAGACTCAATATCCCCTACAAACCATGAAGACTTAGCCTGTTTAGGATTCTGCTGGTTATTCTAGGAAACACTAGGAAAGTGACTGACCTTTGCTTTTCAAAGGAAGGTTGAGTTCCTCAAGAGTGAGAAGGAGCTCAAAAAGCTTCTTCCTCCATTCCCATCTCTGGCCTCTCTCTGGATTACTCACTTGCAAAAATAACCTCAAGTTCGCAATCTTGACCTCATTTGATCTACGTTTCTGTTGATCTTACATTATTCGTTGTTGGTGGAGTTTTTAATTTGTTTTAGTTTAGTTCAAGATCCCTCCTTTACTCACAGCCTCTGCATCATGCAGGCTATAACAGACCATAGAACCTGGGTTTGCACAAGCCCAGCTTTTTAAAAGGGTAACCTAACCTACAGTTAACAATGCCGTAACACACAAAAGCATCCCAGTTTTAGGACTGCAAATGGCAGTGCCATTTGTGAGTCTCCATATAGCTTCTGTATCAGTAGAACTAGTGTTGCTCTGAGAATGTCATCATTCACTAAGCGAGTCATATTTGTTTGTATTATATCATCTCCCTAAGAGGCACACACTTACAAAATTATAAATGCAGCCACAACATATTTTTTTTTTCCTCCCATATGGGAATGACCTTTTCCCCTATAGATATTTTTAATACTCCTCTTTGCTGAGCTTCAGAAGCCAAACAAAAAGACAGTCTAGTACTCTTCACTCATCCTAATGACGTATCTGTTTCTGACTGACAGAATGTGACTGATTGTGTTTTAGAAATATCTCAGTCTAGGATGAACTACAGGAGACATAAACTGCTTCTCTTTAGGACACTTGAGCAGCTTTTCCTGAAAAAAAGTGGCCATATACTGAAGTAATTAATAGTTGTTTTCATGTATTTTGTTACTTTTGTGCTGGTATCACTGTATACCAACCTTCTGAATCAGAAACAGTAGAGATAACAGTCTGCAGGATTGAGCAGAGTAGAACAGTAACAACGATTTTGTTATTATATATCCCTGTTTCCCGTTTCCCTAACAAACGGGCAGATGATGGACTTTCAAAAGAAAAGCTGCAAACCTAACCTCTCCCAAGTAAAATGCCTATTATTTGTAACTTTTAACATGAGAAATATCATATTTAGTGCTTCCAGGAAATTGACGGGGTTTTACATAATAACATCAGTGTTTCAAATTTCTCATTTTGTATACTTCTTCCATTTTCATCATTCATACCAACCTCCATGTCTTTGTATTCAGCAGAATCCCCACAGACATAAGTATCAGAAAACAGAGGGGGAAAAAAAAACCAAAACACATGAAGTACATTTCTTCATGAAAGGACAAAACACTTGCCTTTTAGAGAAACTGTAGTTAAAAAAGGGTCAAAGCCACAAATGCCTCAGTGAGCCTTCATGATTATTCAGTCATTTTAATGTAACTTGGAAACTACTTCAAGGAGAAAACATGAAAAAAATGAATTTGAATTTTTTAAAAAAGCAGCAGGACGTAAAACTGATAGTATGATAGAAGATCATTATACCTTCCCGAGACAGCATTTTTGAGATAGAAAATGTGTAGAGATTTTGTTAAATAAAGCAGGTGGGTGAAATTTCAGAAGCAGTTGGCTTTACTGTGAGACAGCAATTTAGAACAATGGGTTGCCTGTCAGCTCTTGTTATTCAGTGGGGTTCAGAAAGTGCCTAGTGCCACTTATTATGAAGGCACTTTAGGCTGAGCTTTAACACCACATATCAGAAAACGGAAGTCAGACAGTTACCTGAGCTGCGAAACACCATATGTTCATATTAATACATCTAATCTAACTCTAACAAATTCATAGTCAGTCTCAAGCATATTTCCCCCCTTACTGTCCCTACTTTGTCTGCCAAACTCTGAACACATTCTGAGTTGCAGCAAAATTTGTACAACCCAGCCCAAAGATCCTTTATAATCCCATTCACTGTCACCAATGTGTAGCACACGTAGCCTCGCATAGCCTCAGTTACAGAAAGCCAGTAGTGCCTTTTTGCATACTGAGAAAAAAATGAAAGTTGACATGCTTACAGTAGCACAACAACTGAGCATAACTCCTTATCTATCGATTGTCTCATAGAACCATTTAGGTTCTTTAGGAAAGGACCTATAAGATCATTGAGTCCAACCACTAACTTAGCACTGCCGAGTCCGCCACTAAACCATGCCCCTAAGTGCCACCTCTACGTGTCTTTTAAATACCTCCAGGGATGGTGAATCAACCACTTCCCTGGGCAGCCTGTTCCAGTGCTTGATAACCCTTTCAGTAAAGAAATTTTTCCTAATATCCAATCTGAACCTCCCCTGGCGCAACTTGAGGCCAGTTCCTCTTGTCCTATCACTTGTTACTTGGGAGAGGAGACCAACGACACCCACCTCGCTACAACCTCCTTTCAGGTAGTTGTAGAGAGCAATAAGGTCTCCCCTGAGCCTCCTTTTCTCTAGACTAAACAACTCCAGTTCCCTCGGCTGCTCCTCATAAGACTTGTGCTGTAGACCCCTCACCAGATTTGTTGCCCTTCTCTGGACACACTCCAGCACCTC
>RSEF01000005.1:13507273-13547720 GCA_003993805.1 Himantopus leucocephalus
GAGGTCCCTTCCAACCCTGACCATTCTGTGATTCTGTGATTGTAGAGTTAACTTCCTTTTGTGAAGGAATCATCAGGTAAAGGACACCACAGAAAGGATAATGAACTTGGTGAGCTGTTAGTCTGCTCTGTTACATGAATTCCTGTGCTCTACTGTGCATAAATACAAAGCAAACCAACACACAAAGCTATCCCATGCTCCAAAACTGGAAGTTTGATAATCAGGAAATTTATGAGATTGTTCTGAAGTTTCCATTACTTCAAATATGGTACAAAGATGGTAGAATTATGACTGTTTATTAGTTTTGGATAATGAAATCTTCCATAGCAAGAAATCAAATTGCTTCTAAATTAGTTTTAAACTAGTTTCAAGTTTGCTACTTGTGGCATTAAGGGAAAATGAATAAAGTGGGCAGCCCATTCAGTAAGCAAAGAAATACATTAAAATGTGTGTTGTGTAAACTGATTCCTGTTGCTTTTGATCTACTTTCTCTACTTCCATTAATGTAATCTGGATCAGAGAAAGCGCACCAAAGCCAAGTGCACGGTGCATTCAGAACAGATGGGTTCTGCTACAGGGTGAGGCTAGCACATAATTCTAAAAATCTGTTTGGGGTTATTGGGGAAAGGCTGTTCTGAAGTAAAAGAATATCTTTTCTGTCTCACTTTCTTTTCTCTCATACACATTCTCCCTCCAACATTTACAGGAGAGAACAGAATTCTCAGTGAAAACATCACTAGTTTTCCATCATTTCATTAGAAATGAAACACTTGTTGCAGCAAGAAACACAATCCACAGGGACAAATTACAAAGGCAGAAAAGAGATCTTTTTAATGACTTACTGTTAACAGACTTCCCAAAGCAGTCAGAAAAGGCCCCTTTTCATCTGAGACAGTTTCTCACCTGGTATGGGCAGCTTCTAAAGCTTCTGTTATAAGATATGCAAACCTGAAGAATGATGGGGAGAGAGGCAGCAGCAGATGGGAAAGGGAAAAGAACAACAAAAAAACAGGTAACAGCGATAGGAAGAGGGAAGAGAAAAGGGAAGAAAAATAATGGAAGAAAAGTAAAACAGACAGCAAATTTAATCACAAGTAAAAAAACGTAAACGGGGAAAGGGGTCCACAGAGAGTTCCAAATTCAAGAGTGTGAATTTATAGTAACAAAATGTTATCAGAAGCTGTGGAAATAATCCATACGCGTTAGCTGCATACTGCATTCAGTTCATGTGTTACTCATGCCTTTCATTACTCAAGTTCTGACACCTGTTTCAGCAGGCCGGGGCCAATGCTCCCTGTTAAGCACCGACAGCGTTTGCTGCCCCTCGGCACAAGGGGCAGTTTCCAGTCGTGCGACGTTCCCATGAGCAAAGGCAAAGCCGCGGGTTTGTCCGCGCCAGAGCCGGGGCGCGGCCTCACACCGCACCGCACCGCGGAGGTTTCAGCTCCTGCGGAGAAGCCGCGACACTGATCGTTCCCTCAACCCCAGAAGGGCGGGAAAGTGAAAATAAACGTGAGGAGCTGGAGAAGTCGGCGCCCGGCACGGGCAGTCAGGGAGAAGCGTTAGTGGGGCCGGAGCGGCTCGGCTGCGGGGCCAGCGGCCCGCCTGGGGCCGGGAGCCCCATTGCAGGGCGAGGGGCGGCGTCCGGGGTGGGTCGGGGGCGGAGGGCAGGCGGGAGGCTGATAAACCCCCCAGCTGCCCCGCCCGGGAGGGCGGGATGCGCCCAGGGCACAGGTAGCGGTCGGCGTTGAGGGCCGCAGCTCCGCGGGAAGCCGTTGCCGCCCGCCCGTCCGTATGGAGACCCGGCTCCTCCTCGGGGCGCTGCTGTGCGCCTGGCTGCCGCCGGGTGAGCCTCCCGCCGGGCAGGGCGTGGGGACGGGACGAGGACGGGAGGGAGGATAGGGTCGTCCCGGCCATCGCTAACCTGGTGCCTTTACCTTCCAGCTCCGTCTCCATGGGGCGCCCGGGCGCAGCTCCCTGTCGGCGGGGACCTCCCGCTCCCCAGGTAAGAGCCAAGACGGGGCCGCAGCGGGGCTGCGTTCTCGCCCGGCAGCCCTGACGCGGGCCGGGAGGGGTGGGCTGCCCGGGCCGAGTAAACCTGCTTTGTTCTCCTGCCCTCAGCCGAGGCAGCACCGCGGGACCTCGGAGTGGGGGCGGCCTCGCCGCGGCGACGCAGGTAGGGGGCGCGGGCCGGGCGCTGTGAGGGGCGGCGGGCGGGCACGGCGGGGTCGGGCGCTGCGGCGGCTCCTCGGGGAGACGAGGCCGCCGGGACGTGCGGCTGTTACCTGAGGAGCTCCCCCGCCAGGAGATCAGCCCCTTCCCGCCGTCGGTTGCCGTGAACCAAGGCTGAAGAGGCGACGCGGTGCCGTCGCTCGTGGCCCAAGATGGTGCCCGGCTTTCCCGCGCTGCGCCGCCGCCTGGCGAGACCCCTCTGAGGGGTGGCTGGCGGCGCTGGTCTGAGGGACGGGTGTTCTGGTAGTCATCAGCATAATGTGTTTCTTGTATCTTAGCTGAATACATCTGTACACTACCATGATACCATCAGTGTTTCTGACGGCTGTTCGACCCTTTGTGATTCTTCAGGACTTGTCCTTTGAACAGCGTTGAATGTGTATTTTATCCTGGCCATAAGGAAGGAGTGTCAGTCATGAATGAAAGGAAACTTGGGGTTTAAAGCATTTAAGCAGTGAGGGAAGACGGTAGCTAGAGCTTCAGCTCGTTCAGAAATAGTTATGTGTAGTATGAAGCATCCTCGCACCAAGGAAAGCTGAGGTCTGGTCTGGCTTATCCAGCAATAATCGCTTTGTGGGAGCCTTTTTGCTTCTCAGTGGAAGTAAATGAGCTGGCAGTATCAGATCGCTACAACTCAGTACTGGTTTTTGGATGTGGTTTATCTTGGCAACCCGACTATATCATTCGTGGCGTGTTGCTGAAATGTAATTAGGGTGTGTGGTTCCCGCTCCCTTGTTCAAGGGTGGGAAAAGGAAAGTATGCTTTGTAGCCCTTGTTCGTGGCTCTGTAGAGGCATCACCTTTCTTTCTGCTTTTTCCCTGCTCTTTGGGAAAAGCTCAGCGGGGAGAAAAATGTGCCACACAACTGCGAGCAGTTAACAAAATCAAACACCGATGAGAGCAAATGCTTGTGGATTGAGGTCCCCCCCAGAATTCAAGATATGGTAATAGATTCTTTGTTTCCTTCTGTGCTGTCCCACTGAGCAGAAATCTTCAGTAAGAAGTGTGGTTAGGAGAAAGAAAAACAAATAAATTCGATATTAGTTTTAAAAGGTAAGAACCTGAAGAGTAGTTGTTTTAGCCATTTGAACTGTCTAAACCCATCAATAACGCATTTTTAGATGTGCTTACTTTTAATAAGCTGCTTCAAGAGGAAGAGGTGAAGCAACACCAAGTGATGGTGGTTTAGTGCTCTGCAGAATTTTACGCCCACGAAGACATAGTTAATGACGTAGCTTCTGAGATTGGTTTTCAGTCAAATGTCTAAATAGGTATTTAGAACACAAAAAATGCCTGCTATTTTAAAAATACTTTGCAGAATTATGGACAGGACTGAGAAATTTAAATGATAAAACTCTACGGCATGAAAATTAATGCAATAAATCTAACCAAGTCCTTAGGTAAAATCATGTAGACATAGCTGGTTCTGTTTTTAATGTTATTTTGGAAATATTTTGATCAGTTATTTGTATCACTGTAGACATCATACATCGTAGCTAATACTCTTTATTAACAGGTACTGTATTTGTCATTGAATTGTCCTGAATGAAAACTGTATTCTATAATTAATGTGTCACTGAAATATGAACATTTTAGAGGATATAGTTACTTCTCTTCATGAGGTGAAGCAAGTGAAGAAATAATATGAAATGGCTGTGACACATGTTACTATATTACGTAAACTAGGTAAATGTAATTAGATACATCTTTAATAAGGAAAAACTTAATATCATAAGTCATTGGCTTCTGACGATCCAAAAGTTCATGTTAAATTGAGAAAAATGTTACTCACCCTAGATGTAGGCAGTCCTAAAACAAAGACAGCAGGTTATAGAGAAGGTGAGCGACATGGTTTTAACAAAGGCATATTAATGAGGAGGTATACTTCTACCTGTTACTGGAATGGCAATGAAACCACATGACAAAATATCAATGGATTTTTGTAACTTGGCTAAGTAGGTCTGCTCTTCTTTTTTTCTCAAGTGGATGATGTAGGGTGAATTGACTTTTGTGATTTGAGGTATTGCTGACTTTTTTTTTTTTAAAAAAAAAGAGGAAATGTAAGTATATAAGTTTTGAAGAACTCTTTAAGGCACCTTAATAGACCAGTATTGATACTGCTTTCCCTCCTGCATGGTAGCATGCTTTACAGAGCTGGTTATTTCCTGCAGGCTAAAACCTCAAGTTTATATTATTCCCTTAAATCATATTTTCTAGAAGAGCCGGTATGGAAATTATTTTCAGAGTAATACATAAATTGTATCGGATATTGTTTCCTCTCAAAGAAAAATTGTGGGGAATAATAAGTTATACATGCTTAGGTGCTCTCCTATATCTTTCTGTAATTAAAACACTGCCTTTAAGTTGGATTGTCTTTGTTCTTAAGTTTTCTTGAATCTGAGCATTCAAAGCTGCTATTAGCTAAAGAGCTATTTCCAATATCCTATCTACAGTACCTTTTTGTATAAATAACAGGGTTTTTACCTACTCCCACTTATCTGTAAACGGCGTAGACAAGGTCATAAATTTTAAGTAAAGTGTTAAAACTTTGCACTTGCAAGAAGATGAAACTTGTATGTTCACACATAGTACCTAAACTGTGCACCATACTTAGGTAAAACAGTGTGAAAGAATGTTGTCTGTCCAATTTACCTAGAGGCTGTTAGATGACTAGGGATGATGACTGACTTTTAAGCTGTTAACAACTAGCCTGTGTGTTCTTCCCTGTCCCCTCCCCAAAGTATTGGTGTGAGTTCCTGTTATGGTATTCTGGTGAGACTTAGTATATTTCTGGTTCAGAAGTGATACAGGTGCTGCTGTGTAAATAATTTGAGTTTGGAAAGAAAGTGGAGGGATTGTGATGTGGCTGGCACCACTGATAATGGAAGAATGAAGTGGAGGTTGGATTAATAGATGAATATGGCAAGAATGAGCAGGGAAGTCAAAGTATCATGACATAGCAATTTATAAAAATGATTACAAAGTCTGCAAAGACTAAGAGCACTGGGCTACCGAAGGGCAATTTATTGGAGTAAAAGGAAGCTTCATTTACCACAATATTGAGAATTAATACAAGAAAACTCAAGATACCTTGCTGTTGACTGTTGAAGGCAGAAGTACTTATGAGAAAAGAAACATAGAAGAATAAAAGCTTTAGTCTGTCATCATGTATTTTTGAACGTTAAGCAACAGGAAAAGATTAAAGAGAAGACAGTATGAAATGTTTTGAAAACTAACCTGGGTGTTTATGATTTCTTTTTTAAAACAAACAAACACTGCAAAACAAACCTGTTGATTTTGCTGGGTTTTGGGTCAGGTTCTTAGAAAATAATCTGAATTTAGGACCTTACAAGATGTGTTGTTAATTATTTTGATGTTTAGTGTTTTATGCATGTATATACTTTGAAATGATTTTAAATAACTGTGAGTGATAAAAATTTCCAAAACAGCAGCATGTTTATGGTGAGAATTATGTTAAATACACATGGTGGTACAGAGGCTGTAACTGAGAGTAAAGGGGCTATGGAGAAGGGTACAGAGGACAGTGTTTGGACATGCAGTTTTAGGCATTTGGCTTAACTGGCTTAAAATCTGCCTGCTGTCTTCAGGCTTAATGTACTTTGTTGGTTGTTTACTGGAGTCTTGAGTAGAGTGACTATACAATGGTGTTTTCTGATAATGTTTTAGCAAGCCAGTATGAAACAGCATATTAAAAAATGGTAAATTTACTGGTAGACTATGAAGAGATTTTTTTTTTTAAAGTGTCTTGGTTATGGTGGCTGATTTCTTTGTTCTTTCCGAAAGGAGTCTGGAATGGCAGTTTATAATACTTCATCTACTACCATATCCTTATCTCGGAACAGGAGACTTCACAGTATGAAATGTGGACCGTCCAGTAAGTTATTTATATTTCTACATGAAACAACTTCAATTGTCCTTTATATTCTGCGTCATTTAATTATTCTTATGATGGAAAACCCCCCTAAAATAGCTAATACAGATCTTCAGGGTAAGGGGTTGTACCTTGATTGGTCTCAAAGGACTACAGGAGTATAACTATTTATCATGGGGTTTGACCTAGCTTTAAGTTTATATATGGTTTTGGTTTGGTCCTTTGAAAGATTGTCTCTAACTTCAGTTTTTCTACCAAAGAGCTTTCAGCAGGGAAATCTGCTCTTGTACTGATATACCTAAAGATATGGATTACTGTCTAAATGCTATTAAATTACCTGTCCTGTATCTCTTCTGTGCTTGGAGGTTTCTTGTTTTTTTTCTTTTCTGCTGAGGTAATCTGTGGATGCTTTTTGTGTGTGTAACCTGTAGGTTAGCAGGATGAGGTACTCAGCCACCAGCTTGCAGTGGAGGCATTTGAGAAATTTGCGTCTTGCCTTTTTTGGTTTGTCTTATTTTCAGCAGTGAAGTGCACAGGCTTAAATCTCTTTGCTCAAGGGTAAAGATCCTCTGTATTAGGTCTTCTGTAGAGTCTGTGTCACGCTTGTCTTGTACAAAGGAAAAACATGAGGCAAAGTAATTCAGAGTAACTTTAGTGATGGGAAACCTCTGGTTTCTCTTCAGTCAGCCTGATTGGTTGCATTGGATGTGAGACCTACATAATAGTGAGTAGTCTGGATTTTCATCCCCTGGATTTATAGCACAAAATGCAAGACTGATATGTGGACTGGGCTCTGATCAATTGTGGTTAGGGTTGTGTCATCTCCAAAAGCTTTTAATTTCTTTGTGTAATACATACTGTTTTCAGAAGCTTTTCAGAACTGTGTAGCTGAATGTGGAGGGATAATAGAAGGGCTTAGAGAAGCATAATATCACTCAAAAACTATTACCTTTTCCAAAGAGAAGATGTGCAAATCACACTGAGAAATTTGTTGCCATAATAATTGTTTGGTTCCCTGGGTTTATTTCTTGCCAAGTGAAAATTCCTTTAATGGGACTAGTGGATTTCATGTTCTGCTTCAGAGCAACCAGCTGTAAAAAAGGCTTTTAAGATGCATTGTGCTACTATTAAAGTGTGCAATAATAAATCTGCACATAAAGCCTTTGCAAGACTCTTGCAAATGGTTTATGTACAAGTTTATTGCTTCTTAAATAGGCCTAATATTTAAGGAAGGGAAGAACAAATCTAGAAGGAGGGAGAATGAAATGGTTAGCAAGTATCTCATGCTAATTCATCACGTTTAAGCTTTTAAAGGAGAACATAGTTATGATGGCAAGAATTAGGTTTCATTGCCCTCTGCAGATGTAATAGTACAAACTTCGGTTTTCTTTCTAACGCCTGTTTTTATGGGCCAAAAATATTTCATAAGGATTTTCTGGTTTTGGTGTACTTGCTCTGGCAAGACGATGTTGTTGGAGACATAATTTAAAAATTATTGATGGGTGCCCATACTTGAAGGCAAATAAAATCAGGATTATTAAACTCTTTGAACAGTAGAATACCTACACTTGGAAGTTTCCTTTTTAAATTTCAGTAAACTGAAATGGAAATGGAATCCATTGTTGTCTGTGTGTGAAAGACATTAAAAACAAAACAAAAGAACAACCTGATCTGCTTTGTGCAAGAGTTTCGGTAACACGCTCTGAATGCTTAGAACAACGGTTTTGTTTTGGCCCTTCGTGTTTGAAGAGAGATGCAAGCTGCTATAGCTCTGGCCATGGACCGGGATTATCACCAGTCTGGAGATACATGAAATAGTAAAATGGTGGTGGTTTGTTTGTGTGTGTGTTTTTTTTAAGCCCAGCAAGGTAGGGTTGTCAGCTTCTTTCTCTGGTTTAGTGATGTCTCTATGAAAATGATTCTGTGACATATAAAACTGTGATTATAATGGACTTATATTTCATCCTATTACAGTCAATTCTTGTTGCAATAACTCTTTTCTTCCTATAACTCTGTCAATATAAACAACACGTTTTATATGGAATGTTTTGTATGACTGCGTGATGTTTTGTGCAATAGATCTCTTGACCTTTGTGTTGTATTAGCCAACTGAAAGCAGTTTAGAAAGTGATGGAATGTCTCATGTCAAGGGAACAAAAAAGTTGGTATAGTACAAGTAAATGCCAGGAGATAAATTCTTGTGTTAGTTTCTTGTACCCAGGGAATATGGGATTTGAGTTTTGAAATGTTTATCAGAATAACTGACAGCAGTTAACATGTAGTTTACATAGCTGTTATGCTTGTTGCTTCCTTTCACACAAATGTTTTTCATGCAAAGTTAGAAAAAACAAAGCAAGCAAAACAAACAAAAAACCTCCAGAGCTAAAGCATAATAAGAACCTGAGGCAGGCAAAAAAAATTGTTTCTGAAAGTAAGTTTCAAAATACTGCTGAAAACTCCAAACAGGTGAAACACTTCAAATTTTCCTGTGTTGAAATGCTGTAGCAGGCATGAGTCCTCAATGTTTCAAGTCCCTGTTACTATAGAAGATATTTGTCCCTTACAATATGCGTGCTGATTTCAGGAAATGCACCAGAGCAGAAAATCTGCAACCAATTGGAAAGCTCTTAGTATTGAAGGATTAAAATTACATCCTACTCATTCACCTCAATCTCAAAAAGGAAAATTTTGCGTCCTGGTGTAATGAGGTCTTTGTCCTCATTTCAAGGCTGGATGAAGCCTGTATGCCACAGAAAACTTGTGCCATTACAGGCAGATGCTTTCAAAGACTATGAAGGGTAAAAGATAATGCAAGAAATATTTCTTTTATTAGTTCTCCCATAGTGAAAAGGACACCTGAAAGCTTTCTGGAGAAAGTGTGCAATGGAAGTTATGCAGAGTTACAAAGTATAAAATTTCAAGAATGTTGACAGCAAAAGTTTAAATATTCAATTTTAAGGATACTTTCTACTCTTATGCATGGCTCTATGTTCTAGTTGAAGTTTCTTGCAAATTCTTATCCAAAACTGCTTTGTTTTTTTTCACTTTTCCATTTCAGAATAAAATTTGCTGATTTTTTTTTTTAAATTTATCTTTTTAGTAGTTTGAAAACCTTCAGACAGACCTCTCTTATACACTTGCGTAAAGCTTTTAAAATGTGCAATCTTTTAAAGAATCCTGAAAACTATAAAGTCTTTGTCTATGTCTGTGAATGACTCTCTGGAGTTCTGAAATGGTTTGGGCCAAAGTTGGTAAATAGGCAGAATCATAAGAACTGAGGGAACAGGCTGGACCTTGCACCTACCTAGCTTAAGTAAAACTTGATGACTTTCAGATCTCTAAATTAATCTTTCATGCTTCAACTTTTCTCTCCGAGTGAATCTAATAACGAATATCCTGAAAGGAAACCTGTCTTTCAGTGATTTGCATTAAACAAATTTTTCATGCCATGTCTTAAACAGTAACAAAATACAGAATTCCAACACTAGGAAGTGCTTAGTGTTTTACAGAAAAATACCCATGGGAAGGTCTACATCAGTCACAAATCTTCAAGAACTATATATACTATATTGACAATAATGGTGTATTACAGTGAAGTCAAAATTCAGTTGGACCAACTGGATTGATGTGATGGTTAAAACAAAAATCAAGTATTTCAGAGTTGATGTGCACGCTAATTTGAGTAGTCAGACATGTTCTTGAATGTGTTGGCTTGCTTTTACTTTGTGAAAAAACTTTAATTTAGATGTCTCTTTGATTTAGTGTCTTAACTTTTGTATGGGATACAGATACATGCTTTCTTTGCAGTTCCCTATTTGTTCTCCAAGAGTAGAGCTGCTCTGGATCTCACCTTATGCTGAAGGGCTCCACATTATATAAATTACTTTTTCAGCTATTCTAATTTTATTCCTAATAAGCATGTTAGAAGATAAGAACAAATCATGGGTGGGCAAACCTGGACATATAGCTGATTTGCAACTGAAATAAGTTCAGTTGCTTTTGCCAAGAAAGGTTGGACCAGATGATGATCCAGATGAAGGTCCCTTTCAACCTGGTATTCTATGATTTAAGAGATCTTAAGTATTCATGTAAGTAGTAACATGCTCATGTAAATAATAACTAATGCACTCATGTAAGTAGTAACTACTAATAAATAGTAATGTAATAAAACATAATAAACTAAGTGGACACAATGTTATAGATACAAACCCACAAAACATTGCATCTATAATAATATTTCAAAATAAATGTTTATTTTGATGAAGATGGAAGATGCCTTTGAAGAGTTATGATATGAAATTGGCAGAACGTGTGCTTGGAACCCAGGTGATGATCATTTGAAAGGCCAGCCAGGGTTGGGTGGGACTATACTGTATTTCAAAATGGATTTTGGAACTTCCTTTTGTCAGGTCCACATGATGATATTAAAGCATCTCTCTTCAGAGAACAGCAGCAGTAATCACCTCTGAAGCTTGGACACTTATCTCCGTAAAACACTTGCAATGAAATGCAAACAGGCTACATTAGTCTCACTTTTTCAAAGGCTGCGGTAAATAATGGGCATGAAGTTCTGCTGCTGCTCTGGCCTGAAGGCTCTCACTGCCTGATATTGAAGAATTAAGAAGGGAGATGAACTAAATTGAGTTCCAGGTGCCCAAGGGACTAAAATAACCCTGTCCACATATTGAGTGGGGTTGCAGCCTATTCAGTAATTACCAGCTGGTTCGAGTATTTAAGTAATGAGAGGAGCAGAGAAGAATTCAGACCTGTGTTATAAGATGATCCTAAGTCTTCACCCTGTTCAATAAAGAAGGAATTTGAGACAAGTTGCTTCATGGCAACAATGGTCATATTATCAGAGTGACTTGCAGGTTGTAATGGCATCACTGGTTAGAAATCACATTATTACTTATGCGAGTCGAATCATGTTACTTAGGCCTACCACTTTCTGCTAGAAAAGTCTCACCAGTTTTCAATTTCAGATTCCAACCCAATGCACTCAGCTGGCATAATGTCAAAGGAAAAAGAGGAGCTAAGGACTTTTTAATAGAGGTCACTTTCAGGTAAACGAAGGGCATAATATTCTTCCATAACCTTTCCTAATTTTAACCTTTGCTTAGTCTTGATCTTCATTTCCTTTCTGCAGGTGTTAGTGTTTTTCATGTCCCTAGGAGAGACCTAAACTTGTGATATGATCATATGGGTTAGCTTATTTAGGGAGCTTATATGCCTTTAATGACTAAGATCAGACTGAACCCTTTGTTATAGGATGTTTCTTTTGGATACCTGAGGAAGTATTTCCATGTTAATTGAGCAGAATTGGATGATTAAAGGAGGCCACATTGTTTGCAGTAGTAGGAACACTAAATGTGATCCGAATCGACACTGTATTCCTCTCCTTACCTAGTTAAGGATAACTACTCTTTGCACACAGAGCTCTTCTACATAGTGTAAGGAAAGATACTACAGTAATGTAAAAAGGGATATAAGGAAATACAAGAGCTATGTTTATCATGTTTTCTTAGAATCATACATGCACAGACAGAAGAGAACTTCATAAAGAAGAAAACGCTTATCATTGTCGTTTGAATTCCAATTCAGATTTGACTAACTCCCTTTCTTTCTAAAAGGGATCAAGGGAGACCCTTCCCAGTGACAGAAGGGTCCCCAGATTGGCTGACTGTATACACAATCTGAGTAAACATGGCTTGAAGCAGGTTACTTGAGCCATGCTTAAAGGGGAATCATTCAACTCGAAACATCAAAAGCAGGCTAACTTCCTCTACAGCTAAGAGGAACATGACTTGCAGTCTAATTGCACATTATTGTAACTGGACAGGCAATGGGGCATAATCTTAAAGAAGCAAAGAACAGAGACCTGAGCTCTGATTACACAGGTCTCGCAGCATTCAAGATGAAAGAGATCAATGTCTGCCTCTCTTGACAAGAGAAATAAGGCTTTTGCATTAGTGACAAGATTGGTCACTGTGAGTATGTAAATGAGATGGCTCAGACAGAATAAGTAGGGACCTTTCTACAAGGTGCTTGCATTAGTTTTTAAATTGAACTCATGCTGGCCGGGCAGGGAAAGGAGCTAGATATTTGGGCTAGCAAGGCAAAGGAGCTTTCTCTTTTACTTTGTCTACCTGCCTTGTTCTTTTCAGCATGGCCTCTTTTCTTTTTCTTTTTTTTTGGGGGCATGGTGTCTGAAAGCAAAGGGGTCAAAATTAATTGTTTGGATATTTTAAGTCTTCATTTAAGTAACTAGTGTTTATAATGTTTTTGCAAATGGAAACGGCCATATAAACACCAATGAACTGTACCGACAAATTTGGCAGAACTCAGTAAGCAAGCGTTCTGTAAACCTGTAACTGAAGATAAGATTTTGTAAAATTGCATGGCCTGAAGTAGATGAAGGATGTAAGCTTTTTTAACTATGGTACACCATAAGTTTCTTGGTCTCCCTCATTCTAGCATTATAGCCAGCTGTGAGCACAGAGCCTCTTTCTTCTAAGTTTCTATGATCTCACAAAGCAGAAGGAACTTTAAATGTGACCTTTTTCTCCATTAAACTTCTATAGTGATTAAACTTTGGTAAAACAGCTGGTGATGTTCAAAGTAACCTCACAAAAGGCAAAGTCTTAACAGCATTCAACCCATGAATTCTGACAAGAGTTTGCATGTGAATTAAATGTTGGATGCACAGTTACTTGGTGTGTACATCTGAAAGCAATTTGTGTGTGGTAGATACACTTGCAAAACGGTGAGGTTTTTAAGAGGCATTGGGAAGTCTTGCTCAAGCTAAAATACAGCCTTAAAAGGAAGCTGGAGAGTGTTTGTAGCATGTTGTTAAAAATGCTGTTTCTGATTGTTATCAGAGGCTTAGTTGCTTTTGGCTGAGATACACTCACAGGATACCCTCTATCTGCAGCTTGCTTTTGGATTATTTCAGTGTGTTTAAAGCTCTTAGTAAGAGGGTATGGCTCACTGGCTTCTGTAATGGTGCTTCTATTGATATTCTGTGCTTGCAAAACAAACTAAATATGTGCTATAAAAGATGTTAGTAGGAAATTGGTATTGGTAAAACATAAAAAAAAGCTTCTAGAAGAGGAGGAAAAATTAAGTTGGGAGAAAACACTCTTTGAAATGGATTTATTTTTCTGTTGCTGGAATCAAGAATTCAGCATCTGTTTAATGGCAGTAGTATGTCAATGATCAACTCTTGACTTGTTAGAAAGCAAGTTTCCTTGCAATCAGTTTATAAAAAAAACCCCACCACATTTCAATCATTCTGTAAAGTAGTTCAGAATCTACTTTTGATGTTGGTGCTTTTCATGTATGTTTAGTGAATGCCAACAGCGAGAACAAAACCTAAAGATGGTGTGACCCATGAAATTATAAAACAGTGGTCTGTATCCTAGAAGGCTTTCCTCTGAAGTATAATTCTGCCAAGACTAAATCGATTGTAGAGTTCATTTGTATTGTCAGAAGTGGAGCTTGCTTTATTTTGCCTGGATCAGCAAATCCTCTTTAGTAAAGCTTTCTCAAAAGCCTGAAGGTAATCTAGGTATGTTAGGACTTCTGTGTATACTACTGATGATTAGATATTTCATAAGCGAGGGTTTTACTGTAATGGGAGAAAAGACCTGTTTCTGTGAATTCTGGTTTTCAGGACAGCACTTAAATTCAAATATAGGATTATTTTTCAAGAATGTCGTGTTTATGAAGATAAAGAAAACAAGAAGGCTGAGTCTTCAGTTTGCCTTTTCCTGAAATAGTTTCCTCTGAGCAACTTATCTGCTTGTCTGCAACAAATATAATATCAGTTTCTGTTTTCCGAACACAAAAATTACTGTGATTGCGTAATACTCAATTATTAAAATTCAAATGGTTTCCTAAAGAGACTTAAATTTTAAGACTTAAACTTTAAATGTTTAACTGTAAATGTCAGCGAAATAAGTGAATATATCACAATTGTTAGAAAAGCATTTAATCACAAAGTCTAAACTTAGTAGCAAGAAGCTTTGTTTCTGCTTGTGCACATCTTTCATTAGATTGTGAAAACTGTTTTGTCGGATTTTGATGGGGATCTTCCCAGGGTGATAAAAAGTAAAAAAAACCAAAACAAAAAAAACCCCAAACCACCAAAACCCAACACCTCTCTCCCCGCCTCAAACCTGTCATTGCAAGTTGGGGAACTTGCTTTCTCTACAGTAGGCTCACTATACTTAAACATTAAATTTTTCCTTTCTTAAAAGTTTGTCTCTAATAAAATTAGAAATGAGCAGTGATCTGTGTCTTTATGGAAAGTGTTTGTGGGTGGTATACTTAAAAGTTGTAAGATGGAAGGAGGGCGGGCAGCTGAAAGATTTATAGCTGGGATCTCAACGTTTGTATTTCTAGGGTAGCATGCTCTCATCCTGGTAGAGCTTACCCATACAGTGTTATCTATAGCAGCCTTTTGTATAAGGGTATAGGCACCATGCTTTTTTGTCATGTGATACTTGTTCACTTCCTCTATTCATTGCTTAGATGACTAAAACCATGTCAGACTAACAGATATCACAGCCATTTTGATTTGGCTTCTCTAAATGAGCAATAATTTATTTCACCTGGTTGTATTTCTTCAGGTGAAACTTTTGCAGTATGTTTCCTGTTTGTAGAGGCCTGTGGGATTCTCCTGGACACCTAAATGCTAAGCCAGCATCTCCTGTCATTCATGGAGTTGCATTTGGTGACAGAACTGGGTCTTCAGAATGAAAATTATCATAATTTATTTTTAACATGCCTTTTTTTTTTCACTCAGATTCATTTACATGTTTTAATGGAGGTGAGTGTGTCTACAGAGAGCTGTGCAACTGCAGTCGATTTAATGCAACTGGACCAAGATGCCAGACAGGTGTGTAAAGAGAGAAAACTAGCTGGGTTTCTGGGATTGTACTCGAGTTCTCACAACTACAAGAATGACTACCCTCTGCCGAAAGGTTCCTTCATGCCCTAGTATTTTTCCCCTCTTTTCTGTGGCGATATTTCATAGCATACCACATACATGCATGTCAACTACAGATTGAATCCAAAAAACAGTGGTACTTCTCAAGTGACTGTCTTTTTGTTAGTGTATAATACAGGTGCTGAAAGAGATCATATATGCAGAACATGGGGTCAATATAATTTCGAAACTTTCGATGGACTCTATTATTATTTTTCTGGGAAATCCACATATGTGCTTGTGAGACATACTGAATTAGATGAACAGAGTTTTTCCATACAGGTAGGGGACTGCATTTCTACGTTCATTTTAGCTGCTGTTGAGCTTGCTAATAATGTATTAATATTTAGAGATTAAAAATAACTTGTGATGATAGTATGGGGTTCTAGAATGTAATTTAGATGTAATTCTAATGTAATGTGGGCTATCAGTTACTGTAGGACAAAATGTAAATAGCTGGAAGGAAACTGATGTACGTACTTTCAAAACCTGCTGCTGCTGTGAAAAGATTGCTCTAAAGTGCTAATTGTACTCAGGTTTTTGGGAAAGAGTGGGACCAAACTACTTGTTCACATGCTGAGGGTGGGATTGGGAGTATTAGTTGTGTAATGTGGATTATGGAGAGTTTGATTAAAATCTTGACTTTGACGTTAGTAATTTTATTTGGCAGGTAAATAATGATCCTGAGTGCCATTCTTCTCCTTACTCCTGCAAAAGGTCCATTAGTTTATTCTTTTCTGGAGATGAGCAGATAAAGATGAGCAATGAAGTCACCTATAAAGGATTTGGGTAATTGCACTGATGTTTCTGATGCTGTAGTTACACTGGAACTAATCTCATGATACCAATTTGATAAGAGATGTAAACTAGATCACTTGTTCCTTTGTAGAAAAAAAAAGAAAAACCTATCCAGGCCATGGCTGTAATAATTACTCTCCATCTACAGAATAGTGTCTGAGGAAGGTGATATCTAAATAAGTGGTACATAGTATTAAGAAGCATAACCATTGACATTGGTCTTCTGATTTTTGCTCTTATTTGCAACTTCATCCTTTTTATTGGAATTACTCAATATTTATATTGGGGGTTTTCAGATGTATGAGGAAGTCATTAAATCGGCAAGTAATTTATTTTTAATAGTGATACTTTCTCATCTAAAGTTGTTCTTGATTGTCTCATTTCTCAGAGTACAGTTACCTTATATTATTGGAAACTTACGCATCCAGAAGCTGGCTGGATACTTCCTGGTCAGGCACCAGTATGCCTTTACTCTAGCTTGGGATGGTATGTCTGCAGTGTATATCAAAATGGCACCAGAGTACCTTGGCAAAACACATGGACTGTGTGGAAACAATAATGCCATCCTGCATGATGATCTTGAAACTAGTTATGGTGAGTATTTAAAATACTTGCTCTTGTGTTAATACAGGGCTTTTTTTCAGGGGAAGTAAATGTTACTTTGCTTAGTTTTTAATTGTAATGCTAATTGAATATGAGATGGGAAACTTTTGAAATGGAAAATATGGTATGGAAATACTTCTGGTAGATTATATTGTTAGTGAAGAGCGCCAATTTAAATATAGATGGGGCTCTGGGGAGGAAGATCTTTAAAAAGCATGACAAAAAGCTGTATTATTGCATTACCTGCAATGGTATTTGTACTTCAGTTTCCTAGGACTGGAAAGGTAAAATCTATATAAAATTGTTAAGACAGCAGTAGGAGCCAGTGGAAGCCTGAGATACTGCTACTGGAAATAAATTGATAGTTTTAATTAGTAAATCATATCAGTGAAGACTACCAAATCTCGTTTGATCTGGCACTTCACTTACGCTAAAACTTCCCGAAGTGAACAGTGATCCTTGGACACCAACTTCAGATACTCCCAAGAGTCTTGGCTTTCAATAAATACTAAGTGAAGACCTCTATAAAATAAAAAGAACCAGGGAAAAAAATCAGGCCTACAGAACGGTATCTCAAGTTAGGTGATAAAAACTACTGGAAGTCATTGCTTTGGGCTGTTTAACTCTTTGCTCCTCCTCTTTAAAATTAGGGTAATTCTGTGGAGTACTACTTCAAAGCTCAGAGTACAATATGTAATAGGTGTTTACTCTGTTGTTTAAGTGTGCCACTCAATTTTAGAAAGCATCAGCCCTGCACTACTATCAGCTCTTACCCTCATTGACTAGTTTGCTCACTAAATCAAAATGCTTAAAATAAAGAGCTATTGATCTTGGTATTGTCCTCATTGCCTTCAGAGCCTTTTCTCTACCCTCTCACCTTACTTGGGGTATCTCAGTCACATAAAGCTGTGATTGTAGCACAAGTCGATACACTGCATACTAGCTTTATCCAATTAGCTTGGGGAGCAAGATATGGCAAGACATGCATTCATGGGTTATCCAAGTAGTAATCAATGTCACCATTTGTCAGTGATGGATAATACCTTAGCTAGTTTAAGGCTAGCATGGACACTTCTACTTTTGTGAAAAAGTCATACTTTTACTTGGTTAATGTATGCAATCATTTTGTACCCTTGCAGTGACACAGGAATGCCTCATCTTTCTTGGGTTTTAGGCTCTCTGTTGGGAATTTCATATAAAGTAACAGCATAAATCTATGAATATACAGTTTATTACGTCTTTTCTTTCCTTTCTTCCGTTCACGGACTGCGACAGCCCTTCCTTGCCAAATCACTTGAGTAAGCTTCTTTCTGCTATTCTAAAGCTGTCCTACTATAGTCCCTTTTAAGAGTAGTTATTTGCACAGACCAGATTGTCTTCAGACTGACAGCTGATTCATGTAGTTGTAGGAAGGGTTTGGTGCTCTCTGCTTAATGTGGTGTCTTGATTATTGAGGTATTTCCCTGGGAAATCCTATAGAAACACTGTTGTTCTTCCAAGTCATTGTGTGTGTGTGTCTTGTTTAGGAAAACTGACAGATGATGTAACAGAATTCGTAGAGAGTTGGCAGGAAAATCCTCCACAAGGAACACCCAACTGGGATAAATCTCTTCTCACTGAACCACCCTGCCTGACACAAAGCCATGAATTTCTACAGGTTTGGATCAACACAAAAGGATTATTACAATAGTTGGTGATTCTAATCAGAGCGAGAATTTGACTTAACGCTTTTGAAGGGGACTGGAAATACTTGCAGTTCTTTGGAAAGTGGATTAAAGTGGTTGCTGCAGCAGAGCTTCCCTTGTCCTCGCCTTTCCCCCTGACTTTTCTTCTGTATTCTTGATATTTTTGAATATTATATTGTCTGCATAGCAGCCAATAAAAGGGTTTGAATCTGGGGCTAAATGAGGGAAAAGTCGTAAAGTAGAGGTGCGTTCTAGAGCTGGTTTCCATTCCTTCCCTTAGGAAGCAGGCAGGCAAAACCAGAATGAGAGCACAGTTAATTTGCCAGGGTTTAAAAAATGAATTATTGTTATTTTTGTCCATCATGCTGAAGTATTTTTTCTTTTTAAGTAACATTTTCAAGATATAACCCAGAAATGAAGTGCCGTGAAACTAAAGCTTATGCCAGGCATGTTTTATTTCTGCTGCCTTTTAGTGTGTAATTTAACTAAAATGAAGACTACTTCAGGTCATCTGGATTTAGCCGCAATATAGTCTGTGCCTTTCTTGGGGAAGGGATATATTTTACTGCCATTGGTATGACCTTGGATAAAGGATTCAATGTTATGGATACTCTGGCACGGAGAGCAATATGTTGAGCATTGCTCTCACTGCTCTCACAAGCACTGCTTCTAGTTGATGAGAGGAAAGTGATTCCTAGTCACAGGCTGAGATGTCTATTATGATTTCTATAGTATTCTATTCTGCTTAGGTTTATTTTTGAAAAATTTCTGTCAACAACAGCTATTTCATTCATTTCAGAGGGCATACACGCTGTGTAATATCCTGTTACATACCCCGTTTGAACAATGTCATGAATATGTGAGTCCTCTTCCTTTTATGGCAAGCTGCACCAATGATCTTTGCATGTAAGTGAATGGTTTTGGGTAATTCCAAAGCTATTATAAAAAGCACTGTCTCTATCATGAGAATGAATCGTAAATGGTAACAGAACTAATGTGTCTCTTTTTCTGCATACAGTTTTTATCTAACATTCTTTTATTATCTTGCTTTTCTCACTTGTTCTAGTTTTACTGCCAGAAATTTCTGTGGAGTTGTTCCTGTTTTCTTTGGTGTAACGATGACCAAAATCAGTTCCAGATATTTTCATAACTTGTTTGTGCTTGAACATGGCATCTGTTTTGATTGTGAGCGTACAACATCACTAGTATTTCTAACCTTAATGAAAAGTAATGGTGAATAGGTGAAAGCTGTATGTTAATCCAGTGAAAAGAGGAATTTGATTACTATTTGGATTTATGCTATAATTTCACCACCTGCTATGCTCTTTGTCCAAGCAGTTTTGACTAGTTAAATTAACAGGCAGGACAGGAGAAGGTAATTTCCATTTCTTGTACCATGGTGTCTCACGGGTGGAAATCTTGTACTTTCTTCTTGTGAGTTTTCTGAAGGATGTTATTCCTTTTGTAAAAATAAAGACCTTTATTCAAGTCTGTTGATACTGCTGTATCTCTGTCTTTCATGGATTTATACAGGAAGTTAGCATCAAGTCTCAAATATATTGATGACCTGTCTTCAAGTCTGGAAGAATGTCTTACCCATTTAAGACTTTTAACCTTGCCAAACAGTACAGTACTCTAGAACATTATTAAAGTGGATTCAAACAACGTGGTTTTATGCAGTGCAGGAGTATTCATGAGGTTATGATTGCAGGCTTGAATGTAGGTGGAAAATAATATGTTCATTTTTATTTGTGTAAGGTCAGCAGTTGATAATGCAACTTGGTGTCGAGCATTAACTGAATATGCCAGAGCATGTGCCCAAGCAGGAAAGCCACTTCATGGATGGCGAATGCACTTTCAGCAGTGTGGTATGCAGATGCTTTCGTACTTGGAAATCCTGCTTCTTAGTTGTATTTTGAAAAGAGTGCTCTTCATATTTTTACTTCTTTGTCCTTCCTCCTATTTTGAACTCCTGTAGTTCTCAATGAAAGCATAACTATGGACTCACTTCAAGGCTACATAAATGCAATGTAATTTGTACTAATTGTATTTAAAGCACTAAGCTTATTAGCTTCTTACTAAAACATCAGAGATTTTTTTAAGGTAATTAACCATTGTTTTTTTCATAGAGCTACTCTTTCAAATATTGTTAAAGTCCTCATGGCTCTCTGATATATAAAATATGGGTCATGAGTGTTAAAAATAAATTTGAGTTACACTTGCATAAGTCTTCATCTTAGAAGTCACAGAAAGTAAGTTTGAAAGAGATCATCTAATTTGTCCACCTGTCTGGAACACAGGACCAAAACTGCTTTGTCATTCATGACAGAAGATTTCCCCTGTTTCCGAAAATGTTTGTTGATGGATGTTCTACTACTTGTTATGCTGGTCTGAGTGTCTAAGTAGCTCTGCTGTGAGAAAGTTTCCCTAAGTCTCCCTTGGTGTAACTTAAGATTATTCCTTCTCAATGCACCTTTGATGGAAAGAATATGAATATACTTATATTCTGTGTATGTGTTATGAAAGCCATTGTTTCATTGTTCTAGACAGCAGATACCCAATTGACTTACCAAAAAGTAAATAACTGAAAGGTGTGCCATCTATTTAAGCCTTGTGGCAGGAGCAAAATACCTTTTCATTCCTCTACCTGTTTCTATTTTTTAGTGATTACCTGTGCTGAACCCTTGACCTATAATGAATGCATCAACTGTTGCCCTGTTTCATGTCATCAACAGTCACAGTGCATTGACAGTGAGCTTCCCTGCATTGATGGATGCTACTGTCCAGATGGTAAATTTTACTTCTCAAATACATCTTATTCGATTCCATATAACTTTCACATTGTTCTCCCCCAAGTTTATGTACCTATATGGCCTGGCTAGATTAAGACATTCATAGGAGCTCTTTATAAATGCAGTGGCACCAGAGTGTGGATGAATGACCTTGTTTTCCTTGTAACTGACAAGAGCCTTTTCTTCCCTCTAACAAGTGGGAATAGGTTTCAGCACAGATCCACGTTCTAGCCATCAAGCTCCACAATTTGAGCGAAAAATGGAGTTTGCTCTGTTGCTGACAGGGCAGCCATCCTCCTGATTCTGGTGGCTGCTGCTTAGTTTTTTGGGGGGGTTATTTTGGTGGGTTGCTTCTTGTTTTTCCTGAAGAATGCCTGCAAGGTCAGGTGCTTAGGAGAACTCAAAAACATGACATGACTAAAAATCACTTGTGTGGTCAGAAACAGCTTCTGATACTGAGATACTGTTGTATGGTTCTGGCAAGTGAGGTATTTACTGATGTGGCCTATAGCAAAACTTCACCCTTATTACCAAAATATACCTTGATGTCCAGCTTTCCCCTTGTTACTTGCTTCTCTTGGGTACATAATTCTATCTAAAAGAGGACAGAGAAAGTTATGCCGTGAATCTTCAAGTCCTGCCTCTTATACGTACCCTGATGATTTATAAGTATAATAATTGTCATAGATTTTTATTTTCATGGGCTAGTAAAGTCTTTTAGCTTCTGGCTCTCTAATAATGGAATAATTAAAAGGAACAAAGCAAAAAACATTATAGTAAAATAAGGACCAAACAGTACCTTAAAACGTAGAGGCAAAGATTTGTAAAGGTGTCAAAAAAGAAGCCAAAGGTACTCAAAGCAGCATGGTTTGGTGTTTGTGTGGGTTTTTTTTGTGTAAGTGGTTTCCTCCCTCTCTCCCCCAATATTAAATACTTGTTATTCATACTGTTGTTACTGTATCTCAAGCAATTTAGGGACTTGGTCCATGTAATATAACTTATTTAATATAATTCAAATGAACACTTGTTCTGCAGAAATGTCTACCAAATAGTCTAGAGTTTATTATCATACTGACAATTTGTGTTGTTCTTGGGTATACTTGTTAGTGCCTCATCAGCCATTTGTACAGATATTTCACTTTTTTCTTGTTTTTTATTTCTTCTAGGCTTAATTTATGACAATGGATTGTGTGTCAAGCCTATGGACTGTCCTTGTGACTACCATGGAAGTTTCTTTGAAATGGGTTCAGTGGTTTATGAGGAATGTAATAACTGGTTAGTAATTTCTTTTTAATGCTGTGGACTTAATCCTTTTGTGGTCATGTCAGGCAACTTCTTTAGGGCCTGTTTCAGTTAAAAACTGTTTCCACATACAAAAACTATTGTTCCGTATATGTTTTGCAATGAAGGGAAAGATGAAAAAAAACTATGGAGCTATTAATGTGGAAGAAGAGCAAATGACAGTGTCCTGGTTTCAGCTGAGAAGGAGTTAATTTTTTCTGTTGATTGCTGTGAAAGGAATGCCAATAAGACCTATTGGTTTTGGTTGTTGCTGAGTGATGTTTACACTATTCAAGGACTTTTTTCAGCTTCCCATAGAAACATAGACAAGAACAATGGAATGGCCAATGAAATATTCCATACGATAGATGTCATGCTCAGTACATAAATGGGGGTTAGCTGGGGGTTGGGAATCTGTGATCACTGCTCAGGACAGTGCCAATTCACTAGGTGGTAAGAGTGACCTGTGTCATTATTTTTGTTATTTCTCCTTTTCTGCTATTGTTTCTATTAAACTGTCTTTATCTCAACCCAGGAGTCCTTCTTCCTCCCTCCTTTCCTTTTTTTTTTTGTTGTTGGTTTTTTCTGTCTTTTCTCCCCTGACCCTTCTGGGAGGGGGGAAGTGTGTGTGGGGGTGGTGAGGGAGCGGCTGCATGGTTCTAGTTGCTGGCTGGCGTTAAACCACAACAGACAAATATTGCAGAGAATACTGTAATGTCTAGTATTCTTTTCTCCCTGAACTCTGCCTCAAACTAAAAGGAATCTAGAATTCAACATCTTAACAGGAGAGTTACTTTGACTTTACTTTGTCTCCTGTTTGTGTTTTCTCACTCAGACACAGAGCCTAATGTCATAATACAAAGCTGCCTTTTTTAGAATTTCTAAGTTGATTTTATATATTTGAAAGAAAAGTTTTTAGGAAGAGATAATGCCTTTTATTGGATCAACTTAATTGAAGGAAACAGATGAGCTTGCAGGTGTGCAACTTCTTTTTTCACAACAGTTCTATTTTTTTAAAGTAGTAAGATTCTAATTGCTTGTGTTTAGTCTTCTCAGTTTTAATCATCCGTAACTTCTGTAATGGTTATCAAGGACCTTAAAAGAAAGAAAAGTGTTACTGGATGCGTGGATGAAATTTCACCTGATGATATCCTCATGACAAGCTCTTGCCACAGCTTCCAGGCATTCTAGTCACTGTGGTAGCTCTGTTGCACCCTTTTGTGAGACTCAAGACACTTTGTGCTCGTTTCATAGAAAAGGAATCCAGGAAGAACAACTGAGGGACAGCCATGTATACTTCACCACAAAAAAGGTATTAAACCTTTTTTTTTTTTCCAGCACTTGCATTGGAGGAAAATGGATTTGTACAAATCTTACATGTCCAGGTATGAGAAAGTCTTGAATACTTAACTATTTAATAATTGAATTTAACTTGGGGTAAAATATTACTGTTAGATCTTAATGTGATATTTTGTTATATAATTTGTGTTTTTATTTCTAGCTACATATAAAAGCATCTACACACAGAGTAGATTAAATACTAAAATGGTCTGAATAGCAGGCCATCTGCCTTTCAGCTTAGCACAATAATGTGTCTCCCTGTACATCACCATAATGTCTCTGGTAGATGGCGCTACATGGGCATTCTTGTCGTTCAACTAAAGCTTCTTCTGCAGTCTTCACTTGACAGACTTATGGCAATGTTACCTTTTTTACTTGCCACAGTATTGCGGGCCAGTGATATAGTATGTAGGTATTGTACAAATATCAGTTAATTATTTTCACATGCCTGTGGAATGAGGGAGCTTATTCTCACTTCACAGATAAGCAGATGAACTACAGAGATTAAGGTCAAAAGGATTTTGCATGTTAAAGGTACCCATGGCTTCATGGTTCTTATGGCTGCCAATAGATTCAAGCACTGGTCTCAGAGTTATCAGTTAACTGTGGGAGTGCTTAATGTTTCTGCAAATCAGTTTTTAGAGCCACAAATCAAATACCCAGAGTGTAAGGATCACACATATTACTTCCTTCTGGGGGAAGAATTGCTTAGGTATCATGGCCTGGCATTGGATAGGAACTCCATCACGAAAGCAAGGATAAGGTTCAGTTCTTAACGGTGTGCCTAGTACCCGGTTATGATATGAATACAATTTTATAAATTACAGCATGTATTGGAGTATATGAACTCTACAGCAGTAATAACTGTGGAGAGTACACTGTCTTTTCTATATACTTAAATACATTATTTGTTATATTTGTCAGCTGAATGCTCAGTTTCAGGAGACATTCATTTCATGACCTTTGATGGGCGCAAATACACTTTCCAAGCTACATGCCAATATATTCTAGCAAAGAGCCGTACGTCTGGAATGTTTACCATATCCTTGCAAAATGCTCCTTGTGGACAGGTAAGGCTTAGAACCTTCTTGTAATGTTTATATTCTGATGGGTTTATTAATCGGGGAGGGGGAGTATTAAAAAAAAATATCTACCTGCAATTAAACATATTAAAATTAATCATAGCAACAATTTTCCTTAATGATGAAATAGTTGAACAGTGATCAGAGGAAGTCTGTACATAAATTCTCATGTTTGCTTGCAATAAATAGGAACGATTATGCTAGTGTTCTGATTTGGCATTCACTGGGGACAGTAGTATATGGTGGTTCATGCAGCAAACCCTGAATGATGACTTATTTTCTTGAGCTTTCTAAGTATGTCTTTCTGGATTTCCAGCCAGCACAAAATAAACCTACTGCTTATTACTGCTTTGAAGGAAGACTTACTTTTTTGTGCCTTGAATATAGGTTTCTCTTTCGGGTTTGTTCTTGTAGCTTGAAATTCACTTTTACTTACATTGATAGGAAAAACTTTGGATAGCTTTTGGGACGGCGCCCTCGATTTGGGTATATGTATGCGTCTGTGTTACTGTTAAGTTGGTATCCTGTACAATTGTTGTGGTGCATATATATAGCTGATACAGAGAGAGTGGTCCTACTTCTTATTTGAAGGTTTCTGATATTGTACACAGAAGTTGCCAAATATTTAATATGCTTTATGTCCAAGACCCATTCTCTTTCTTTTGTTGTGTATGTGGATTTCTGAGCATGTATTATAATGTTGTGCATGTGAGGTATGGAACGCTGGTAAAATTTGCACTACAGCATTGCATTCTTATTACAGTCTAGATAGGTTTTGTAATTTTGAGGAAGTTAAGGCAAGTTAAAATAGATCTTAAACATACATAGGTGGTGTGGGAAGCGTACTTGACTGAGTTGAGCTGTTTTCTGGAGTCAGGCTTTTCTTGCTGACTTTGAGTTCTACATATGCATGTAAGGGTAGAATTTGGCCCACATTTGTATTAAGGTTATAATGCTACTGTGAATGCCTACTTACTAAGCTGCTTGTCTTGCCGTAGGAGCAAGATGTTAAACTTTATATCTGGGCTAGATTTATGTTTTGTCTCCAGTGGTTTTGTGTAATGATTTTTACCTATGAGCAACTGTATGGATGTTTGAAGTGTATATAGATTTAAATATGACTTTTTGCTGTATTTCTAGAGCATCTACTATGTTAGGCCCATTTTAGTTCTTAACATGATAAGCTTCTCTATTGTCGCGGTTACGTACTTCGCATAAAATCAGATTTAGCACCATTTTTACTTCTGTGGAGATAACTACTTACACTTTATAATAGTAGTTTTCTTTTATGTTCTAAATAAATGTATGATTCTATAAGTCCTTTTACACTAATGATTGCATTCATTCTTTGCAGCTTATATTTTTTGTGCACTTGAGATTTCCTTAGGAAGAAAAATGGTCGTATAAGTTGTCATGCCACAGTTTCTAAAGGCATATTTCAGTAAAGTCTTTTTGTCCTTATGCAGTAAAATGTACTTCTCTGTATGACAGGGAAGACCTTTAAGCAGAAGAAAGTCATATTAAAGTGGCATTGACAGTTTTATTATAAGGGAAATTATTTATCTGTAATCCAGGTACGAGGTGGGGGACTGAGTCCCCTTCTCATCTCAGTGATAAAAGTTGAGAGGTAAGGAAAATAGCTTAACTGGACAGAGACCAAATATGTTTTCCAACTGGATGATCTGCAAGTTGATGTCCCACTATCTCTTCTATGGTTCCTAGTAGAAGTGTACCAGCCATCAGGTGAGGTATGCGATGGGACTTAGAAGTTACCAGTGTTGAAAAAGTGGATTCCGGAGTTGTGAATATGACCGCTTTATTACACTCTAATTGCCTCTAGCTCTTTGAGGTGGAAGAGTTACAGTGGGGGCTGTGACGTGAGATCTTGGTGAGGACATGCATGTTAAAAAACGTTCTAGGCTTTAACCTCTGTGTGCACTGTTCTCTGGGTTAGGAACAATCTGCTAATCATGCTAGCATTTCTTGTTCATAGGAAGATTGAGACTGTTTCAAGATACAATATAGCTGATTGTTGATACAATTCCCCACTTCAAGTGCATATTTGACTTAGCTTATTTCAATTTTAATGAGTTTAGCTGGCTTAATTCTGTGCTAACCTTGGGATCCTGGTGACTTAAGTCAGTGTCATCATTGAGGGGAAAAAAAAAATACCCGTGGAACAAAACATAAACATAGGCATTCAACATAGGGATAAATGTGTTCATTCAGCATAATATTCCCAGAACTTTGCGGAGTCCAAGAAGCTTGAGAAAGGTGGTTGTATATTGAAGCTGTGTCCTGTACTATATGGTTGAAGATAAGCAAAGGGGATCCCCAAAGAAACACTCCAGGGGACTTTTTTATCAAGTGAAAGTTGAGGCATGGTTGACTTCTTGCAGAAGCCGACAGTGAGGTACCTTTCAGCCTGACTTGTTGAAAAGCCCATCAACAGACAACAGAGGTCAGGAGTAAATATCTGGTATTGTAACGTGTAGGTTGTGTATTGTGGGTCTCATTCCCTTTTGTGTTACAGAACACTTATCTCTGCAAAACAGACAGAAATGTGCCTGTCAGTTTAGTTGTTGTGATACTGTTTTTGGGGAAGGTGATAATCAAATTAATTGTCTTTCTGCAGCAGTCATGCGACTGCGAAGAGCCTTGCAGTAATTCTTGTTTCTTCTTCACCCTGACTTAGGGACTTTGATTAAAGAGTCTCTGTCGAGTGGTTTGTAGGTGAAAAATCAGATTCTCTTGACTTTTGCTACATATTGAGCTTCATCCTTCACCTAGCCTTTAACAAAGCTAGTCTGATTGGTCCCTAATAGGTATAGACTTTTACAGAGATTTAAGTGAAGCATTCTGGACATTAACAGCCAGGTAGCTGAACCAGAGGCTTATGTGGTGAGCTGCTAATTTAATTATCAATGTACAAGTGGTGAGAAGGTAGTGAGAACAGTTTGTGTACTATAATGCAAGAATGTGGGGCTTCAGTGCAGCTATTCAAGTGTCTATCAACTAGCTGGTACCACTTGGCAGAAGAGCTGCTTTACAGTTCCCCAGGCACCATCCATTATCTTTTCCCCATTTATAAAAATTAATGAATTGAAATGGGAAGCTAAAAGATTTGTAGTGCAGAATCTCATATTTCTCGATGGTTTGAGATTTTATGTGCCTTTTTTTTTTAAAAAAAAAAAAAACAACCAACACTTATCAGTCCCATCTCATTCAAGCAGATTAAAAATGTAGAAAGAAAATACCTGGGGAGATTTTAGCTCTCTGAATCACAAAGAATCCAGTCATCTAGAGCCTTAGAGCTGGTGACATAAACAGTCATCAAGCAACAAGTTATTTCAAAACGATGTGAGATTTTGTTTAAGCGCCTTTTGGAAGGAGAATCAGTCAAGTGATCAGCACAGCTTAACCTTATCTGAGTTTCAGGTGACAAGCTCACTGGCTTTGTGGTTTGTATGCTGAGAAGGACTTCTGAATGTAGAAAATTTTTTTAAGTGTCTAGTGAGAGAAATGGCCATTCCTGTGGAAACACCTGCTGAAAGTTGACAGGGGCTGTGAAAGAAACAGTTCATTGGAACAGAGAATAATTGTCAGGCAGAATTTCTCCTTTAGTTTCAGCATTCAGGAATAATAAAGCTTTTGTCAATATTGTGTAGTAATGTATATACTATAGAGGGTTGTTCTCTTGGCTCTGGTCTGATACACGTAGTAGCTGGTATTTTATTTTCATCTTCTTAAAAGTTTGACAAAATAGTCAATTTATAGCCACTGTTGCTGAATGATATGCATAGAAACCTACTTTCTTACTAAAGAGGCAAGACAACAAGATAAGCTACAAAAGCATGGCTTTGCAATGCACATGTCTGTCTTCACTGTCTGTCCAGGAGAGCTGGTTGGGCTGATGGAATATCTCCAGTTATTCTTATAATTTGCTATTTTTAAGTTTCATTTTATCACTTCAACTGTTGGTGAAAGATCATTGTTGTGCTATTATTTAGAGACAAGGAAATTCTGAATGTAGTTCTTAATCTTTACACACCACTGTGTGTACTTGTGTGTCCATGGTACTTGAAGGACTGGCAGATGATACGCTCTGTGCTAGTTCAACATCTGTCAAAACCACATGGTAGCGTTCCAAGATCCTTGCAGCTCCAGTAATTGTTTTCAATGAGTAGGGCGACACTTGTCCTGTATTAGGTAAGTCCCAGTGAAAGTCAGTGAAAGTTGGATAAAAGTGTAAATCTTTGAACTGAACATCCTAATCTGTTTGCACTGTGAATGGTCTATTCACAGTATAATTTTGCTGTTAGTGCAACTGTCCAAAGGTTAGGGATATTTTAATTAAATCTTGTTCAGTGCTTCTTTCAGCACTGACGATGTTTAACATTTTACTATTTCATTACCATTTATGCCTTTGCTGTAGGTGGTGGGACTGAAAAGTGCATCCTTATGCACCACTGCTGGGCATTTCTGGACTGCAGCTCAGGGCCAGATCCAATCAATGAGAAACTTCCTGCAGTGAGACCTAGGCTGCTCTTTGACTAAGTGATTTCAGACATGTCTGTGTATGTTTTGATATATAAGATATTGAAGATGCATAATCAAGATGAGAGTAAAATGAGCAAGAAAAGCAATGAGCAAAGTGACCAGATCCAATTTTTGCCATTGTTCTTGACTTAACTTTCAAATGGTTACAAGGTCTTGCAGTGAAGAAGGCTGAGCAGAAGAACAGCGGTTGTGTGCTTCCCCCTTTCCTCTGTAGATGGCAAGGAATAGGCAGTCTCTTAACTTTATCCAGCCACACTAAGCCAATGTAAATAAAAAGAGATTTGAGTATAGCAGGAATGTTAGAAACTTAGTTCCTTCCTAGAGCACAGAGAAAGTAGAAGGTGGATTGTGATTCTGATGTCTTTCAGTGTGTAGCAAGGTGAATTACAGAATGATGACATGGTAAAGTTCAAGTCATCTCTCAATCCACCTCAGTGCCTTATTGTCTGTGATAGAACATTTTTCTCTCTTAAAAATTAAGCAGTGATCAAATTAATTTTGTTAAGAAAAACTGGTAATCTGTGATTAATAAGTGTGCTTTAATAAGCATTCTTTCCTCGTTGGCATCAAAAGCTAGAGCACCTGTAGTTATTCTGGAAGGTGGAAGTCCTGGCCTGGAATCTTAGATGATTAACACTAGTCAGTTCCTATCAATCTGGCTCGTTTCCATGTTATTTAGTACAGGTGTATTTGTTACTGTGATATATTGAAAACATTCAGTAGCCCTCATACTTGTGCTGCTTTCCACCTGTGCGGTATGGTGTCTAGTTGAAGATCACTACAGTAACATGAAACATGCAGGAATATTAAGTAGTTCGGGACTTCATTTAAGTACCAACCAGTTTCAGGACTTGCTTGAATGGAAAAGAGTCCAGCCTAACTAACATAGAAGTGTACTATAGTTGACTTCTGTTTTGATGAAAGCAGTTAACTTGAATTAAATTCTGATCTTTAAGCTGTTGTGAAACTTTCTTGTGTAGGCTATGTAGCTTCTTCATGTTGTGAAACTTCAGTGTGTGGGGGTCAATATTTGGCTTTTTGGGATTTCAGTTCATTAGCTGCTTTTGGTAATGTTGACAATTAAGTGCCACTGAAAAGGGTGGGTGTTGGTATCATAGATGAGGTTGATCTAGGATTTTTTGGGGGTATGTTTCATCCATACTAAAATGCAGTATTCCTTTTCATGTTTTTTCTATATGACTTTTGACTTTGAGAACTGAAATGGAAATAAGAATAAGCAATGGTAGTAACAATAAGCAAGTCAGGCCAGTTGGGTGTTGCGATATTGTATGCTGTCACGATGCTGGCTTTCTTTCATCAATATTCCTCCAGGGAGTTTATGAACGTACTCCACAACTCTCAGAAATAATGAACTTATGTGCTGTTTTAAATAATGATTCACAAGACGCTTCTGTCTTTCATTATTGTTCACCTTTAAAAGAATTTGATATCTTAAATATGCTTTAAAAGAACCTGTGTATATCAGAACACTTTAAAGTACGAATTTGGATTTCTGTTCACTGCTATGTTGGATAATGCAGCCTTGTTTGTGAGCATTAACTCAGCCTCTGTGGGTCTTTAATCAGGGAGGTCTCATGAATTGCAGGTGTCTTTGTACTAAGCTATGTAAGAATTGCTTAAGTTTCTCTTTCCAAATCCCACTTTTAAGCTGTATTTGCGTAACAGGTTAGCGTTATATTTAAACATACATGTGAAATCATTCAAAATACTAAGTTTTCTTACTGTAAAGCTGTATGGTTTACAAATGCACTCTGCTAAGAAGCAAGATGCAGCTGAAATTTTTCAATTCCTCACTAATTATAGCTTTACTTGCACTCTTATTTAACACTCATCCTACTTAAGTATTTTTTTAAAAAATACTTTGTTTTGCTCTCACTTGTAGAACCAGGATGGATCATGTATCCAGTCAATCACCCTTATTCTTAAGCAGGACCCCAAGAGGCAAGTGACTCTGACTCATTCAGGAGATGTTTTGGTATATGACCAATACAAAATTAACCTGCCTTATGCAGATGGTAAGGAATAATATATAAGTATATAACTCATATCAAGCACTAAAGCAGTATTTTAATGGCATACGTGTATGTTGTGATACTGTCAATATTGCTAACATACTGAAGTTTAGTGGTGTGTTGTTAATATCAACACTGTAAATTTTTTATGAAACATTTCAGAAATTAACTGTTGATGTACTTTTTACACTAATGGTAGGAGTTGTACAGTGCCTGTATTGGGCTAGTGTCTGTTATGTGTTAAGACTGAGTATGTTCTGTCTCTTAAGAAGTCTAAATGCCATCCCTCACACTTACAAGGTTGGTTAGTTCTTTTCTGAGCGGAAATTCTTTTATCTGATTCTTGAACTGAATAATTTCTTTTCCCTTTTTTGTAAGCAACTCGAGTAAATACAAGTGGAAGGAGGCCTTTTGCCCCTTCTAGATAAGCTACAGATTTTCCGACAAAAAATGTCTTTTTTTTTTTCCTCTTACTTTTTGCTTCAATGAGTTTTTTAAATCTCTCCCTCTGGAAGATATTACTAAGTATTCCACATATGAATATGTGACTGTGTTCTGTAAGATTCAATGTTAGCTTTAATGAGCGCTTTATATGCAAATCATGAGTACATTTGATATCTGTGGGGCCTTGGCTCTTTGGGAATTTCCCAAAAAAGGCTTTACTACTAGGAAGCACATTGCAGGTGTAAGGATTAGTTTGTCTAAAATAAATGGTCTGCAATGTTTGTGTCTTTAATTGATTTGCTTTGTTAACCTTTATGAATATTCCAGTGAACTCTGGATACATTTTTAAAAAGTGTAGTGACTGTCATAAGTTTCTTGTTTTCTTCTTTAAAGTCTGACTTAGTGCAAACTTTCTTGAGAAATCAATGATTAGGGGAAAATGGGGCCTTAATAGGAGAAAATGTAACTTACATAAAAATGGTATAAAACAGAAACAGTGAAATGACAAGAAACAAAATGCAAATTATAAGCAGGAGCAGGTTTCCTTTGTCTTTCAACAACCTCTGTTTTTACTCACCAGAGTTATTTGAAATACGGAAACTCTCCTCTGTGTTTCTTCAAGTAAAGACACACATTGGATTACAGATACTGTACGACAGAGGAGGACTGAGGCTTTACCTTCAAGTGGATGGACGGTGGAAAGATGATACTGCAGGACTTTGTGGAACCTTCAATGGAAATACAGAGGATGATTTTTTGTATGAATAGCTGCAAGATTTCTATTTTCCAGTATATGAATATCTACAGTTAGAGTGATAGATCAAGTGTGTACTGAAGCTGAATGGATAGATACCAAGAATAATTTATTTTGAAGTTTTGTGTTAATGAAATAGATACATAGTAGGTTTTAGTTTGCAAACAGAAAATCTGTAACTTGAGCTATAGGATATCAAGCCAGGTTTTGCTTGAAATATTTTAATATAAAAATACAGTGAAATATATATGAGTCAGTAAGTGCTAGTTTATCTGAAAAGTTTCATCCAAAATATGGAGTGGCCTATATAAGGTACTTTTTGCCTCCCTGCAAGCCTCTTTCTCTTTCCACTCCTATTTTCTACTGCAAGTGCTAGTCTGTGCTCTCTGACAGAGCCTCATTGTTCAGTGCCTGCAGGCCAACAACAGGAGTTGGCTGTTGCCTGAGCTTTGCTGCGTTGTGATGCAGTGAAACTTGGTCAGAGCTGCCTGAGCGCCATAGTCAAGATTGCTGTTTGTCCAACTTCTTTGCAGCATACTTCCTACAGATACTGAAGAACAAATTGGCATCCAGAGGATCGAGCAGCCTAATGGAAGTGGGAGACAGAGAACATGAGTTTAGAGCGTGACAGAATATTTTTGACCAAGAAAAAAAAAAGAGTAGAACTTCTTTCTCTCAAAACAGCTGGTATTTTAAAAATCAAAACTAACAGAAAAATGGGAAAACTTGTAATAATAATTCCCATTTAAAAAAACGCACACACAAATATTCTAGTGGATTTTTGAACAATTTCTATCTCAAAGATTAAAAAGTATTATCAGAATATTGTTTACAACGAGACTAGGAAATATATAGGCAGAATCTCAATGAAGAGATATTATTTATGTAAAACTACTTAAAATATTTCTTTGTTTGAAGTAAGTAACTCTTGTAGTGTATTTTTGATGACAGTCTTTTCTTGTTCTCAAATAAGTGAGTTGTTCAGTATCTGTGTAAAAAGCCCTTAAACTACAGGAACTTATGAACTGTGCCGAGACATGACACAAACCATAATGTGCAAGCATCTTGACATGTATACTGAACACCTGATCCACACCAGATTTGAGAGATTTGCCCTAGACAGTGCTGTCTTTTGCAATGCTTCTGCTGCCAGCTACTTTACCAGAAGCAATACTACTAGTTGTATGCCTAATGCAATCTTTTCCCTGGTGTGTAACATCCATATTTAAATGCATGGTTTCAGTCATTCTCCCTATACATTATTAATGTGCCTTGGTTATTTTGATCAAAGTCTTTCTATCTTTCCACTTCTGCTGCCCCTCTGCTTACCTGGGCCTCCTGGATATTTATTCAATTGCTTTTGCAGTTGGACTCTTGGATTTCTGTTACTACTTCTTTCTTGCAGGGACTAGAAAGCCTGGGAAGTCAGCTACCCAGGAACAGACAGGAAATTATAGGTAGAGGAGAGATAAAAATGAATCAGATATCACTGAGGAGGCACAAATATGAATAAGAGAGTGCAGACTTTCAGGACAGGGGCACTCCCTCCTTCTCTCTTGTGAAAAAGGAACTTGGTCTGTTTTGATCTGTCCTACCTTACAAGGTACCTAATGGCTCTAGAGCACATCTTCTCTTTCATTTCTGGGCCTTTGCCTGGAAAGAAAGGGAAGAGTCCTGAAACTTAAGCTGACAGTGCTTTATGGGAGAGTGCATGAGAATATGAAATGGTAGAAGGGGAGCTTGATTCAGCTGTGCTGAAGGGGTTTGTAGAACTGAGACCATTCTGCAAATTCACTGTATCTTTTGTGACTGACTTCTGTTTTGTAAAAGATCTCCAGTTGGAGTAACTGAAAGCACTCCAGAGCTGTTTGGAAACACATGGAAAACTTCATCGGCGTGCATTTTTGTGCATGATAGTTCACAAATGGATCCGTGTGATATTCATCTGCAGGCAGGTGGGCAGTGAAGGTCAATTGTTATTGAAAAATGCATTTCTGCTTCTTACCTGTGCCAGTTTTTCCTAGTTGGGTCAGGTAAAGTAATAACAGGTCCTACCCACTGAAAAAATGGATACTTACAGGTAGCATTTGTTGACTTCAATCCCCTAACAAATCATGTAGTGTATTAAGTGTTTTGTGATACTTGCAGAGGCACTTGAAATACCACCTTTTTATTCCTGGTTGGCAGTTACCACATGTAAAGTTAGACATGCATTAAATGTTGGAGTATGTCTGGTATTGGTGATGCTGCTAGTGAAGATGGAGGCTCAAAAGTGTTGCAGTATTCACTTTTGAAAAAACTGAAAAAAGGAAACATTTTAGTTGTCTGCTTTGGAGGAGAAAGATACTTATGCACTGCTAGCCTTTAGATTCAGCTGAAAGGATCCAGTTGGGGACAGATGCTAGTAGGTGATGCCATGAAGACCGAAGATGGTCACTAAGACATCCTTTAATAATGATGCACTTTGTAGATCATCAGGTATATCCATTTCACAGTTCCTACTGCTTCCTGTCTTGGACTCTATATAACTTTAGGCCTAAGCCAAGACAGGATCAGATACAGAGGTAAAATATTGATTAAGACTTTGCCTGTAATTTCATCAGTGCTAGGAAATCATTAAGTCTCCTGTTACGACATCATCCTATCTTTTGAGTATTTATATGATGTGCAGCACTAAGAAGCTGCATTCTTGGTAATGGGTTTAGACACGAATGTAGAAAAAAGTGGCCTGTACAGAAAGTCAGAATTTCTGGAAAAGGAATTTTGAAGTCTTAGTTTATATGTTTGTTTTATTTTATGGGAAATGCAAATTTATCTCTTTCTAGGTATGCTAGTATAGCATATTATTTCTTTTGGCCACTATTGCACAATTATTTAGTGCATTTAGAATTAAGATATTCAGATGAATGCTGTGTTTGAAGCTTCTTATGTAGCTGTTTGATACTACTCTTGTTCTCCTGTGCGATAGTGCTACCCCAAGCTAGCAGTTCTGTCTTTGCAGCCTTATGCAACTGAAACAATGGGTAACAGATTATTCTTTAAAATACTGACCTAATGAAGTAGTTACTGGGAATGACTTAAACTGAAGAGGCATGTAATCCTGTGTGTTTATGAAAAGCAATGGATAGTGTGTAGCATCTGTTGGCTAACCCACATCCATGAATCAGTTTAAAGTTAGGAGACTGTAGGCACTGTCTGTGTATTGTAAAGTTTTCAAAATACCTTAAAATCATTCCCAGAACAAGCTCAAAACTATGAGCAGCCAACTTCTTTTCTGTCCTTCCATATAGCTGTATAGATATCAAAGATAAAGGTATGTATGGCAATAGTATATAACCATGATCAGTTGTGTTGCGTAGAAGACACTTTATTCCAAGTCTTTTTAAACTCCCTCACTGAAACAGTGTTTAATCTGTTATTTGTGTAGCCTCTTATGCAGCAGAAGCTTGTAGCATCCTTACGAAAGAACTTTTTGCTCCATGCTACCCCTATTTGAGTCCTGTTCCCTATTTTGAGCAGTGCAGAAGAGACACTTGCAAATGTGGACAGATTTGTTTTTGCTCTGCTCTGGCCCATTATGCTCATCATTGCCGAAGATTTGGAGTTATAATAGATTTCAGAAAAGATGTCCCAGACTGTGGTGAGTTGCTTTTCACTTCTAGTCTTAAATAATTACTGTTTGAGGACTTTAGAACAACAATCAGAAAATAAAATTAATAAAACTTAATGATTCTCTTAAATGAGAAGAGGATTAATTCTAGCATGATCTTTTGTGTACAGGACAAGGTTCTTTTTCTGTCAAGACAGAATTAGTACCAGTGTTTTTTAGAGGATTGTTCCTTTATGGTTGGCTTTCTTTAGTAGTTTTGACTTAAGAAACAATACAAAGATTATTTTTTTTTTTTAGTTGGAGGGCTTCAAATGTATACAGAATTAAAAATACGTCTTTATCTCTTATATTGGCTTTGCATGTCTCCTACCCATGTTGATATTATTCATGAGCTACGTAAATAGATTTGTTCTTTTCATCATAGATGCTAGGTTTATTTAATTGTTTAAATGAATTAGATAAAAAAGGATGGTCTCTGTTAGCTTTTTCTCTTACTGTCAGTGACGCTGAAATGCACAGAGTGCTGAAACAAGTGTAGAGAATTGGTATTTTTGGTATTTAATTTAAAACGAGTGGAAGAATATAGATAGTATAGAGGCTAGTTAAAGGTGACTTCTGTTATCTGCTCTATAAAGCCTGACAAGTAGAGGAGTGGGATAATATTAAATTCTTTAGTTTGTACGAACTTTTAGTGATGCAAAAGATGTTGATAGGACACTTAGTGCCCTCATGTACAATTTTGAAAATTATTGAATTGGAAGCCCTATAAAACAATCCTAAACTGATCCCCCTGATGTTTCAGTAGGTTTGGCTCCATAAACAAGGCTTTTCTAAGGAACACTCAATAATTTAACATCTGGTAGTTTTTCATCACATCATGTTATTATCCATGTTGTAATGCATGATAAAGATGAGTTTGGAAAGTTGGTCTAGCTTAAGTATCTCAAGCTGGGGTATCTGTATGTAAATCTGAAAAGACTGGCTTGCTTGCAGTCGTGCCATGAATGGTTGTATCCACTATGACTGAATCATTCAAACCATTTAATTTTATTTTGCTTTTCTAGAAGCAAGTGTAGTTATATTAGAATATATTTAAAAAGTCATGCTTGTTGGGTTTAAAATATGTGAATCTTTTTAGTATTTCAAGAACTTCAGATTATTTTTTAAGTACAGCTTTATGGGATCTATATATATATAAAAGAAAACTTAAGATGGCATTGTGCAACATCTGCAAAGCACATGCATTTTATTCATTGCTTTCAATGTTTTCCTTAAGATGCTGTGCATTTCCTAAAGCCCATGCACAAAAGCCAAACACTTTCAGAGTAAGAGGGGGAAAAAAAGCTTCAACTATTTGGTTTCCCCAGTGTAAATCTGGATTAACTGTGCAGACTCATTGTACTTGTTATTACTGTGGATTTACATCTGTGTAGTTTACACAGCATAGTGCCAAGATCGCAATTTTAGTGGAATTTAATGTGATTGGGAATGAAAGGAATAGAGATGTTTATCAGAAAACTGTTGGGAGGTTCTTGAGTCTCTTGCACTGTAATTTGAGAGATTTGTTTCATTTGGATAGCTCTTTCATGTGAAGATACAAAGGAGTACAGTACTTGTGTATCTACCTGTGGCAGAACCTGCCAAGCACTGTCTGTGCCAGAGACATGCAGCAGTGATTGTGTCGAAGGCTGTGCTTGTCCCTCTGGGCTGTATTTGAATTCCAAGACTGAACGATGCGTGCAGAGGTAGGTAAAGTTGCAATTCTGATAGTTACACTCTCTGTTTTAGACCACTGCATTTGCCAGTCAGCGTGAAAAGCTAATAAACATGTAGCCTTGTAGATATTATGCATCTGTAAACTTGGCAGGATCTTAGAATTACACAGAACCTGTATATTGATCAAAAATAGCTCTTTTATAGTACCGATGCTCATCCAACATCACCAAAGCTAGTTGTTACATATTGTCTGGTTTTTGGCGTAGAAGAGGTACAAAAGGTGTCCATTGTTGTGTAGAGGTTCTGCTTGTTACTGATTTTGTTTGGAATGCGCTGGAGTTATATGGCAGTATTGAGATCAATTTCTTGTATTTAAAAACAAAAAAAAACCCCCAACCCAAAAAAACCCACCCATCAAAATACCAATCAAATACCTCACACAAACCAACAAAGCAATCAACTGAACTTTGAACAGCAATTAAGTCAATGGGAATTTTTGGATCCTTTGATTTGAGTTAATCAGTTACATGTTTTTCCTCTATTCCAGAAGTGAATGCCCGTGTTATTTTCAAGGAATTGACTATCCCCCTGGAGAAAATGTTATAACATCTTTGGGCAAATGGTAAGATACAACACTGTTTTTTCATCTGACTAAATGGTGTCTCTTTTTTAAAAGCTCTGTCAAATCATTCTGGCTAGTCTGTTGTGTGGGTGGTTTTTTTTGGTATTATTTAATGAAACATACAGAATAAACCTTCATTGGTTTTCTGTGCGTGTTTGGACAGAGCTTCTTTAAAACGTGGGTTTCCAGGTTGCTGTGCTTATAGTCCAATATACTGAAGTGCAAAGTAGAGAGAAAAGCCACTATAACTTTGTAGATCCATACTAATGTGGAGAGCTCCGGAAAACTCCAGACACTTCCTGACTGTCCATTCAAGTCTGTTCAGCTAGACCTTCACTGCTATTTTCCTTTCCTATACCAGCTTGTAAATCCACTTATGAAGAATTATTAAGAATCATTCTTCCACTAGTATAGAATCAGTGTAAAGCCACATTGCTCTTTTATCAACTAAGAAACAACACAAATAACTTAGCTGCAGCCAAAGGTAAATAACCATTTCTGTTAGTGTTCCTTACCTTTAGCATTTGTTCTTTAAATAATGTGGACAAGAAGTTCTGTTAAAAAAAAAAAACACAACACAACAAAACACCAAAAAAACCCACAAGCTTTGAGAATTCTTTTTCTTGAAGTAATGTTTGAGCTCTCACCTCTCTATCAGTTGTTACAGCTCTTAATTAAAAGCAGAACAGACCAAATTGTGGCTGTGATAGATCAAGTGTTACACTGTTGTTTGTTGTAAAGGCCATATAAGAGATTAATACTGTCAGACACCTATTGCAATAGGGACATTTAGTAAACAAGCACTCGTTCTCACTCTTGTCAGCAGCCTCGTGTCCATAAATACTGATCATTTTAAATCTATATCTTAATTGTCAGGTTAGCTCATCTTTACCTTAGGGCAGATTCCCTGGAGAGTACCCTGCGACCCATTCTGTATATGGGGCTGTGCAAAGTCTGAGTACACTGTTGCCTGTCTTGGGTATTTTTGTTCAGAGAGCATGTGCCAGACAGTACTGGCAGTCATTGGAAACGGTTGCTTCTGGTAGATTCTTTGATTTGTTTCACTTCATCGTCTTCCTCAAGGGTCTAGCTTAGCTAATTATGGTAAGAATTATGGTAAGTATTATGCTGGCTGTATGGCTGAATGCACACTGACTATGTAATCGTCCACAAATGCATCTTTTTAGAAACAATTACAGGTGAAAAATCATCCTTCTGTTGATTTCAGTGGAGTTATTTGGGATCTAGCAGCTTATGTTTCATGTGAATGTGTTAATTGAAATATATCTACTGGGTTACTACTAGTAGTCCTTAAGATAAAATAAGAGAGTTGTATCTCCTATTTAGTCATGCCTTTTGCTTGCCGCATTTTAACAAGGTTGTATACAGATCTGTTGGGCGGAAGGGCTTGCAAACATGGAGGTACACACGGTCAGCTCCTCTGAAAATTAACCTTGTAAGTTATACATCAGGAATCACGTAGGACTATCTGTGTATTTTTTCCAGTTCATCCACATATAATGTGTTGGGTTTTTTTAATCTATCACTCTGTTTTTATTAAAACAATTATCTTTATTATTCTCTTTCCATCCTTTTGCTTCTCAATTGCTTCCTCTTTGGAACTTCCTGTTGGCTGAGTTATACTGTGAAGTCCTTGAGCACTTTTCCTGCAGTGCTTTGGGGTGCACACACAACTCCAAACATGACAACAGCGTGTCTGTCATGTTCAAGTTCAGAATTTGATTCTGAATCTGCTGACTAGCAGTAGGTGTAGATGTCTTAGCCATTGAAAAAGAATAGGAGAATAGCTCTAGAGTTCATGGGCTCAGGTTTTCTAGTGAAGAACAGGACCTGAAATTAAGCCAGCGCTGCTATGTTTTCCCCTGACAATGAGTTGCTATCAGATCTGCTACCACTTTATAGAAGTACTGGACTATTTTTGGCTGGAATTAGACAGGAGCAGACAGTGTTACATTGCTGAGTGCTTCCCTGCATACAGGATCTTGTTAGGGTC
>RSEF01000005.1:13562774-13578467 GCA_003993805.1 Himantopus leucocephalus
GGGGGGAGTGGTGGTTTCTTTTTGTACTACTAAACTTAAGACACAGAAAAGCTACATTCAGGTACCTAACTATTTTCAGATGGGAGCAATTCCGCACACTTATCCAGGTTCAAATCTCAGAAGTAGAAATCATTCTAACTACTATACAAATGTCTAGCATTGACAAAGCACATTATTGAGAAGACTTTCAGTTTGCTTCAATATATTACAAAAACTATAGATGTATCAGACTGCTGTGCCATGATTATGATGGTGATAACAATGCTGAAGGACCTCCCTTCCTTTGGAAAACATCATTGTACTTTACCCTCTTAAGAGAAATAATGCTTATGAAATGCTATTTCTTGGACAACCCAAATAAGTGAGTTAAGTTCAGCTGCTCCTTAAGTAATCCCTTTAACAGCCCCTTAAAGGAAGTGTCATTCACGACCAGGTAAGTGAAGAAACTCTGAAAGGTCACTTTTGCTTAAGGCCACCACCAGGAAAGTGACATCTTACATTTTTCCAATTCTGATCTTGTGCTCAATATTATTATACAACTTCCCATATTCACCACGATTATCTATGCCTCTTAATCTTACAAGAGACTACCACAAGAACTACGTTATTTTTCAATATTATTTCCACTTTACTTTACAGCTTTTACACACAGACAGGTTAGAGTTGAGTCCAGGAGATAAGATGTCTTCCAGCAACAGCTAGTACGCATATCACGTAGCAAGATAAAAATCATGAATAATGAGTTTCTGCTAGGAGAGTTACATAAACAGCAATCCTCATTAAAACACAGTTTCACTGAACTAGATGAACCCTTTAGATGTAAATTATCATGGGTCACGCAACAATCTACAAATTAAGATTTCTATGCAGCAAATAATGTAGAAAACTCAGAAGTCTGTCTTTATGTTCCCTTGCTATTCACACCGACTAGATGGGTTTTTTTCCCCCCCTTGAATCAGACCAGAGATGCGTACTTTAAACAAACTGTACTTCTGTGGACTTGCCACAAACAGCAAGATTCTTAATAGATTTCTAACAGATTATTTAAATTCTTTAACATGCTGGCCAAGCTTGTTTTATCTACTTCATTTTGGTGGCTTATACTGTGAAGGACAGACATCTTTATAAGAGGTTCTATACATTTCAGCTAAGTCTGAAAACAAATTCAGGTGAAAATCTTTCACAAAGCAAGATTAAACCAGAACTGATGTTACAGGTACCAAGACAAGATTTAAATGAAAGAGGGTGTCTTCAGAAAGATTGAAACAATGACAGACTTACAAAGTTATAAAACCCTGAAAACCACACAACTAATGTCCTGGGGAATGAAGTCTTAAGGAGGAGATTTGGAGGTTAATAGTATGTATCCATTCCACGAGATAATGATATTCAACGCATATGAAGTCTAGAGGAAAAAAAGCAGACAACAGATCCTTTTCCATACAATATACTAAGCTGCAGAGTTTGACATTCATTAAAGCCACAACTATTGCCATTAGAAAGAAGTCCTGTCCTATCTACTGCCTATTTGCACAGCTGAGTGTTTAACCTGATTGGGGACTTGATTAAAAAAAAAAAACAAACCCCAACCTTGTTTGCTGGGTTCCTTTATAGATAGTGCAATTCCCTGGTCCCATTTACAGCACAGCTGCAGCCTTCAGTGCCATTTGGTTATTTACTATCCTCCTGTTAGCAGGACAGGCATTCTAAGCCTTCTCCTAAAGATTTACTGAATATTTTGTAGACTAAGCCTACTAGCCCCAGATAACATCCTAACAAGAAGTCTAATATACTTTAAGTGCTCAGACTGCCTAGATATCCAAGCAGGCTTTAACCTCTTTATTAACTTATGGCTGGTTAAAATTGCTATGTCAAATTTTCAGACAGCAAGAACACCCTGACTTATGAAGTCGTCTCAATAATTCCTGCTTGGCATTTCCAGTATGAGGTAAGTGCAGTTTTCACAGTCTTGCTGTTGCCTAAGGATTCTAAATAGCAGCAGGACTTTTTTTTTCTGCCCTGAATTTTACTAAAAAAAATAAAATAGGATATACTTTCTGAGACTATTCAGAACTGTTTGGGCTACAACTTTGAAGAAGATTATCAATGCATTCTGGTGCTGCTTGATAACTACAGCAGCAAGTGATTTTTCTTAAGGAAAAAAATATCAAGATTATATGGTCTTCAAAGTAACTATACCAACTCTGGCTCCTTAAAATCTAGGGAGCCTTATTTTTCTGCTGAAATCAACAGCTTTGATCTCCAAGCAGTCTCCTACTCACAAGAAGTCTCTGTTCCACAAAGTTACAACTGCAGATAAACATACATTCCTTAGTGCTCAAACATGGTGCACAGCTACCGCAGCACATTCATTCATAACAAACATCTAGAGAATCCCAATTACTCAATAATTGCTTATTTTACAATTTCACATTACAGTGCTGCACTTTTGTCAGTGTATGATTGCACACTTGCCCTGACAAATCCAGTGACTTCTAGCATTCAAGACAAAAATATTAACATTAGAGGTTATGTGAAAAGTTGAATTTTACTTTTATTTTTGCAAGACAGTCTCATCAGCATACAAGCACTTAATTTGATCACTGTATTTAAGTCCTGTCCTCAGGAAACTTTTAAAACCAAATCAGTGTATAAATTTCTGTCAAATTTTATAAACAGACTGCAGTTTTCAAACAGTGTGAAGTTAAAAACCCATAAAAAAATCTGATAAAATTGCAATACTTTTTGCAAACTTCATCCTGCATGCCAGTTTTTAGCAGTAAACTGACATGATAAAACATCAGAAGAAAAACTCCCTAGGCATAAGCATGATTAAAATAAAGACAGGCCCTCTTTTAAATGCTAATTACACCTCGTCAGTTAACATTTGCACATAAGAAGTTTAGCTTCACTTTGAACTTCTGACTTTGTAGCCATCTAAGTTCAAAGGTAGAAAGTGAGCAGAATTTAAACTTCTCTGACATTTACGAGAAGGGCAAATTCCATTTGGACCATCCATCAGCAGGAAACTCCTCTCAAGCACTCAGAAGAATACGTTTCAATTCAAATCCCAGAAACAGGAAAAACAGATACCTGAACCATTTTCACAAGAAGTTTACAACTGGAATTCCTTGGAAGACCCAGAAGTAATCCTTAGAGTCAGGACTGTTCTCATCTCAACTGCTGCACACTACTTTAAGTAAGAGTAACAATCAATTTTCAACTGTAAATCTGTTCGCCTCCAAAAGTACTACTCTCTTTCCAGACACTTGAAGAATGGGTCAAATGCTTTCTTTTTTTTTTTTAAAAAAGGAAAACTAGAAGCAACTCAAGGGATAACATAAATTTGAAACTGATAAAACAATTTCCTATACCACTTATTTCTCCCCCAAATCTGAAACTAAATGGACACATTCACACTTCACACAAAGCCCCCATATTTACACTGCCCTAGCAGTAACTCACTAATACTGCCTGCTTCAAGATTTGTTTAGAAGCAGGTCTAAAAATATCTACCACCCAATTTATCTACAGCCTTGACGAAAGGTAATCTGTCTCTTGCAGTGTGATTTAGTTAACTTTAAGCGATATTTTCTTTAAGTATTCAATCAGATGTGATCAGACATGAGCCTGCAGACCTTTTTCTCTGCCTCCAGATCTTCCCTAAGAGTTTCCCTAAGAGCAACACTTCTTTGGTCACAATTTTGACTAAATGTGTTTAGACCCTAACGTTAATTTGCTCAGTCAAGTACCTGTGTATTGCTATGTGATTTTATTTAATTGACTAGTGCTCATTATTTCAAAGGATTAAAATGCTCTTTTTAAAATAAAAAATAAATAATGCAGCAACAAAACATTATTACTATCAAGAACCAAGAAACAGTAAGATGTCTGACCATCTCCTTCAGATCAAAGCCTCTACATGGAATGGAAATTAATTTCAAACCAGATTTTCACTTACAGAGGCTCACATAAAAGAACCATAATATATTCGCATATGCACTAATCTAGCAAATACATAAAATCGAACCATGAAGAGTTATTTTCCTAATGAGGACTTTATAGGTGTTTGGTAAGAAACTTCAGGAGAATCAATACAGGATATTACATCTCTACCAGGACAAAGACTCCCAAAAATCTAAATTAGTTTCCTATCTTAATGAGCAAGGGATGACTTTATTATTAGAGATAAATCCTGTTACCTTAAGCAGAGGTAATCTCACCATCTGCTCATGTACATGTTAGCATTCTTCTCTACCTAAGATGAGTTGCACAACAATTTTCTTTTCAAAAAAAACCCAAGGCTTTTAACATTCTATTTATAATTTGTTCCAGTGCTAAACAAGCACAGAACGTATTATTTGGTAACTCATTCTTAAGAAATACTTTATGGTTATCACAAATCAGTGCACATAAATTCCCTAGAGTCCAAGCACTAAATACAGAAGCAATGATAACAAGTCAGACCATTTCCTGCATGCCTTATAAAGTAATGCCCTGACATACAGCAGCCAGAGCTTCCTCAAAACAAACGTAATTTTCACAATAACTCTGTGGTTATTTTGCCATTAATTAAAAAAAAAAAAGATTTGAGGCATTTGCCTAACATTGAATGATAGCTAACTTAAGAATTAACAAATCTTGCATGCATACCAGAGACGGTAGCAGTTTTATGGGATAACAGGGAAAACTTAGCAGAAGACAGCAGCAGTAATATACTACGGAAAGTACTAATCATCTGGAAAGGAATTCATAGCAAGACATTTGCCACAGCAGGAAAACTCCTTAGCAAGAAAAAACATAAGAACTTTGATGCTCAAAAGCCCTCTCTGCCAGATGCATTCAGGTTGCTACAAATCAAGAAACAACTGAACAGATTCTTCAAGAAGTCACATCATGAGCAAGTCCAATATTTTAAAAAATACTGTTAGGTTTAAATTAGAATTTTTTCAATAACATGTACGTAAGTAGTCCTTAAAAGCTAATGTTTCAGATATATATTTCTATCACACTGTCTTTCCACTAAAAATTTAGTAGCTTCTTTAATCCAGTCATCTTAGCAAAATTAGAAAGCACCCCCTTACAGGTGAGGTTACCTGAAAGACTGAATCCACTTCATTTTGGGTCATATCTACAGAATCTTCAAAGACAATTTCACTAGCTTAAATACAGGTGCAATTTTTAATTGGGCACAAACTCTGAACCAGTACTCATTTCTGTTTTGCTCAAATCATTCAGCTCATAAATAGAGCAGCAACTGCATCTCTTAACTTTGATTCTGAAAAGTCATTTACATCTAAAAAGTACGATTTCGTCACAAAACCTCTGATCTTGAGAGCTATGTAAGAATAGGGTGTTTCCAGTACTAGAACAGGAAGCCTCCAGGAACACTTCAAGGTCTTTCAATATTGGCAACAAATACCTTGAAAACCCCAGCCTCAGCTGTTTCAGTGCTTATAAAAACACTTACGAACCCTTCTACTTAAAACAATTTTCATCCATGACACTGTGCAGAAGACTGTTACTAGATATGGTATACTGTGTAGCTGTGGGATCTTGATTTTTTTAATCAACGTTCCAAGAAAGACAAAGGGTGCAAGCATCTGTGATGATGTCCCAGCCAAATCTTAGCGTAGGCAGCTACAGCTACCTACAGATCATGTTTTCCATTGCCACAAAGTACTCTTCCCCTTCTTGAACCAGAGGTTTGCACCATTAGCCACCGCAAGCCGCTCCACCAGTAGATGTGGATACATACGGATTTATTACACTATGTTTGCAAGCTTCTTCAGCATATTTGTGCTGTTATATTACTCCCCTCAAATTCTGAACACAATCACGTCATTTAAGTCTGTTGACAAGATAGGGGTCTTCAAGATAACTGAATTCCACATAAGTTTAATAAAAACAACGAACCTGACACCGCCAAAACACTGAGTGTCACAGCCAGAATAAAGGAGTAGCATGAGCTAATATTATTGGACACCACAGATTTATTACCAGGATAATCTTTATAAGTGCTTGAATCATGGCAAGAAGTCCTTAAAGCCAATCAGTTGCAGACACAAATCAATAAGAAACAACATCGGTTTCATCAGCTGTAGAACTACTCACTAGCTTTTGCATCTCTGCATTTCTTCCTATTTTGTTCTCAGCTCTCTAACATACCTGCAATTCTGTTCCTGCACAGTATTTTCTGGATGCAGATACCAGAAAAAGCAATAATGAAACTGATGGCATCCCAGGCTGTTTCATTCTGATGCACTTGGCCAAGATATTTTTTTTTTCCATGCCTTACAGCCAAGGCTATTACCAGCATTGTTTGACAAAGGCTAAGAATTTTGTTTCTGTTGCAATGTTTCTCCTTACAGGATAATGCTTTCATATCCACTCCTTCTGTTTCAGAAGTTTGCTTTTAAAAACTTTTTACTGGTTCTCTTGCTTTTCAGCCACCTCTAAAGTTGTGCTTTTCTCCACGTCACCGTTATGATTCATACTCTTTTCCACCAACCCCTCTTTTCAAAGGGTACTTGAAAACACTCATGCAATACAGAAATCTTCAACACAGAATCAGTATTAGCTACTATTTTAGGGTTTGGGTTTTATTTTTTAAGTAGTGCATTGCCCCAAGTATTTTGATTCCCCAGTGGAGTAATTTGCTCAGTAAGCCATGATTTGCAAAATAATTTCACTCTGGAATACCACTTTCACAGAACAATTAAGACTGGAAGGGGCCTCAGGGGGTCTCTAGTTCCATTACCTGCTAAAAGCAGGGTCAGCTATAAGAAGGTGACAAGGGTGCTCAGGGCTTTATCCAGGCAGATATATCACAGACAAAGTTTTAGTTATTCATACAGTGCAGGCCTGATCACAGTGGAGTGTGACAAATTACCTGGAGCACCTATCTATACTAGTACTTCCACTAATCCCAATACCAGTGGTACCAAGCAGAAGATAGACCACATCTTAAACTACATAACCAATTCAATCAAAAATCTAGCAAGTGTCCAGAGGGTGGGGAGGACAGAGAAAAGAGGAAAAGCAGATAGCACAAATGTCTTAACTACCCAAATACAGATGCCCAAACACCTTCCATATAGTTTTATAACCATGGTCCTCTGTGCTGTAGAATGTTAAAACCCAAATTTTCTTAGGTTACATGCCTGAAGTAAGCCCTGCAAATATCCTTCTAATGTCATAAAGCATTCAAAACACAGCAAAACGCAGGAAGTTCATGATGCAATGTCCAGTGGCTATTAACATACGGCGATAAAAACAACCCTCCCCCACAAAGATCCTATTCTATTCCCTGTGCAGCAGTGCACAGTATACACCTTCAACAAAACATAACCAAAACCATTAGTAGAGTAGGGACACAGAACCGTGTCACCACAGCTCTGTCCCAGATTTAACTCTGTATCACTGTATTAATATCAACCTACCAGTCTAACCATATACAATTCTGCTGCAGTAGCCAAATTATTTCTACCATTTGCTTCAGCAGATGAGTTTCCCCTCAGGCAGGAAACTTGCACAGTTTCAGTTATAACCAGCAGATGCTTCTCAGTCACAAACCTAGTATTTATGAAAGTATTAAGCAGAATTGTTGATTATTAATTGACAGAACAAATGCACTGTTCACATATACCTTTTCGCTTTATACATTGGAAAATACTAAAAGCTTATTAGATGCATTGATTCAATGATTTATTTTTTTTAAAACACTACACTGGTATTAAACTGGCTACACTCATGGCAGACCAAAGGTTCATCTCACCCTTAACTTGTCTCTAAGGATGGCTTCAGAAATACAAATGGAAGAAAGCTAAACCAAGGCAAGCACGTAGTGACACCTCCTCAAAATACTCTTCTAGTCTCCACTAATTTGCCACTCAAGGACTTCCTGAATCCTGAGGTAACTTCTCTAACATTAAGACTCCTAATGGATTTTTTTTTTCTCCAGGAATTTGTCCAGCTGCACACTGAATTCATGTAAATTTTCAGCACTCACCTTATAACTCAGCACTGTCACCACCCTCTGCTTTTCTGCTGTGACTACAACCTAAGTAGAAGACCACATCAGTTATTGATGACCTGTTCTGGATGTGTCTCCTATAACTATTAACTACAACATTGAAACCTGCGAGCTTCAAACTCTGTATGGACCAAATTATTTCATCTAGGTCATCAAGCAGTAACCAAGCTCTAGATCTGAAGCAGTGACATACTCCTAACATAAATACCATGACGTCCTCATACACTACATGCTGCAAGTTTCCAACTATGTTTGGGTTTTTGTAAGTGATGTTTTGTTTATAACTTTAATGCCACACACCTGAAAATTACAAGTTACACAAAATACACAGACACACCTTCTCTCTCTGCTTGTTTCCTCAATGAAAGCACTATGAAGTGACCACCACTTGGAACAAACCAAGCTTAGTCTAAAGAAATAGTTTCAGGTTGCATTTCTACTAAGGTATAGATCAAAGTAATATTTCTCTTAACTTTTTTTTTAATGTGAACTTTAAGGGAAATATTCTATTCTAAATCTTTTATAGGTTAAGTGAGGTTTATCATTACTGGCATGCTTTGAAAGATTTCCTCCTCTATTTACTTGTCCAGTCTGGAAACAATTTCTGCATAAACTGCTATCACAGCAACCTTCTCATGTACAAAGTGGCTGGATGAATGCTGTATTAGATGACTGATGTTATTGACCACTGCTGATAAAAACTGAACTCTGGTTCTGGTAAGTAATTACACATCCACATCTTTACTTAAAATAGGGAGTATGTTTACAGTTACACTTCCATGAAGTGAACAATTTACATTTGTGCTACACTCTCATTTTTAAGTTTGTTGCACTATTCTAAAAATAAGTAAATGCATGCCACAGTAATTTCTGCATTAACTGCAGACACTAAAAGGCAATACTTCTAAAATAAAAAATGGAAGATCATTATGAACGGCAGTTAGGCTGACCTTAAAATATAGCATGTATTTTATGAATTCTAGTCATGTTAGCACTGCGCTTACACTGTCCTACCTATCAATGTTAATTTATTGCCATTTTTAAAGCTTCCATAAGACAGCCTTAAGATTATTCAAGAGTTTACATACAAACAACATGCAATCGTGCTTTAATCTAGCATTCATTTTTCTAGATAGCCCCATACTGGTCTGGTTTTTGTCCCACATCAAAGCCTAACACAACAACAAAAAACAACCACCCAAAACATCATCTCAGCATTTTTTTATTTCTTAAGCAATGTTTTCATTCCATTTTCTTCAGCTAGGTAGCAGATGTAATAGCAGCATTGGATACAAAATATCAGCAGTTTAAAGTTAACTTAGTTTGAGAAGTAAGAAACAGAGGAACACAAATTCAGAAAAGATTTTTTACTTCACATTTTGAAATGCATCATTTTCCATCTAAGGCATTCAATATTCTTTGTTGCTACACAGGTAGCTACTCAAAAAAAGATAAAAATAACTAAATCATGAATTTATCTTTATATATACTGATTATCTGTACTGATGAACCTTTATGTTTGAGTGCTTAATGATGACAATAATACTCCAAAAGGAAAAAGAAAGCTCAGGTTTCTAAATCAGGATTACTATTATATTGTAATTAAGTAGGACAAATCTATTTTATTAAATCAATCAGAATTTTAAGTCTTTCTTGAGACCCCCTATGTATTTTTTTTATAAACAAGCATCTTTATGTAAAAGACTGTTCAAGTACAGCACAACACTTAAGAAGATGGGACTCTAAATAGTTTATTACTTTTTTGGTTTGGGTTCCTCCCCGCCCCCCTCAACAAAACACCATTTAACTTCAAGTATTTGTTACTTTACTTCTCCCTGTGCTTTCTCCCGCTGCTGTTACCTTTCATGCAACTTTCTTTCACTGCCCATTTATTCTTATTAGTTTTGCTTCAACTTGCTTTCAAGTTTGTTTGGTTGGGGATTTTTTTAAGTTAACTTGGTGGGCGTTATAGTCCCATTTCCCGCTCCCCCCCCCCGTGCAGTAAGTGAGCCCAATTTGAGCAATTTCTCTTCCTCTCAGACACATAAAGGAAGTTTTTTCCAGGCCCACTGTCAGTGTTGGGGGAATGAAGGATGCAACCGCCTTCAAAGCTACTAAAACCAACTAACAAAACACTTTTGTCTGTCAGATTTCATTCCCTCCACCCCATTTCTGCTTCCCTTTGGATTCTTCATAAATCACCCATCACTACTACTCTTGAACACAGTTTATATTCTAAGTAGGGATTGCACAACATCTTTGACAAACATCACACACATTTCTTGCATTTTCAGTTCCCTTTAGAAAGAGATTTGCATTAAACACGCAAGGTTGTTATTAAGACCTCTGCATCTCTCCCCTACCCCAAATCAGCTTAATTGCACTATGCTCTAGGACCACGTTTGCAAGAAGTAATACAACGATGAGGAAAAGCTCCAGAATCTTTTCTTTTCTTCCAAGCTTTTTTTCTTGAGTACATCTTACTACCGTATTCTCTTTCCTCAACAACAGCATAGCTGTTCGTGGGAGGTTACTTGTGCTAATACAGATATACCTTTTTTAATTGCATTGATGCAGAATAATAAACTCGATCGAGTCGTGAACAGTAAACCAGTTACATGTTTCCCTGTATTACTACTAATGTCTGAAAAGCCCCTGGAGGAAACAGCAGAGCTGTTATAGAGCAGGCTCAGCTTTGTAAACAGCCAACTTCTGTGGAACCACGGTAACGCACCAACCCGAGCTTTGTTAACCCACCCAAAAAGCCAACAAGAAGATGAGTAAAAAGGGAATGTAAACCTGGCGGGTCCCTGCGGCGACAACCAATGTCCTCCCCGCTACAGAGGCACTCTGAAATCCTTCCGAGGCGCCTCCTGCCCGGTGCCAGCCGCCTGCCACCCCGGAGACTCTACTCTCAGGTACAAAAAGCACCTCGAACCCGGAGCGCTACGAAGGACAAGCAGCTCCCCAGCACGTCTCGGAATTACGGCTCCGTGTCAGAAGCGGCGCCGCTCCAGCGCTCTGGACACGCAGTTCGCCCACAAAGTACTTTTAGCGGGCAGCGCCGCCGCCGCCTCCCGGCCGCAGGAGCCCGCACAGACACGAAGCGGCGGGGACGAGCCGTCCCGGCAGCGCCGACCCCGGACCCGCTGCCCGCCCGCCACCGCGGCCCGAGCCCCGGGCCCCGCCGCTCGCAGGTGCCGCCCCGGCAGCGAGAGGAACACCGGCCGCCCCCGGGCCCGGTGCCGCGCCGAGGCCGAGCCGCCAGCGGGGAGCGCCCGGAGGCCGCGGGTCGCGGCGCGGCGACCCCCTGAGGGAGGAGAGGGCGAAGCGGGGCGGGGGGAGGGGGGGGAGAGGGGGGGAAGCAAGCGGACACCGGCGGGGAGGGACGGGACGGGACCGGGGAGAGGGAGCAGAGCCCCAACCTCGTCCCGACATCCAGCGGCGGGCTCCCCGCGCCTACCTCGCAGCGCCGCCGCCCCGCGGCAACGGCCATTTCCCTTCTTCCCTCCCGCCGCCGCGAACGCGCGCGCCAGGCTGGAAGCAGCCCCCTCCCGCCGCTTAACCGCCGCCGCCGTGCGCTCACTTCCGGCCCCGGCCCGCAGCGCTGGCGCTGGCACTGGCACTGGCGCGGGGGAGGGGGCGGGGCGCGGCCCTGAGGAGATGGGCGGGGGCGGGGCGGGGCGCGGCGCCGGCCGCCTCACTCGGAGCCCGCCCCGGGCGCCCGGCCGGCCGCCACCTCACCTGTCCCCCCCCGCCTCCTCCCCGGGACCGGCGCCGCCTCCCCTCGGGCACGCTGCGGAGCCCGGCCGGCGGTAGGGGGGGGCGGGGGGATCGGCCCCTCCGCCGGGGAAACGGGCCGTTAGCCGGCCGGCGGGGGGGCCGGCTGTAACGGCCGCCGCTGTGGCGGCCGGGCCCCTCGGGCCGCGGGAGCGGGGGCTGGGTGGCTGTGAGGTGACTCTCCGTCATTTCCTCCCCTTATCGCCCGATCTTCCTAAGAATGCTCGGCATGACTGGAAACTTGCACAAGGCACCGAAAACGTCGGCCGGGGGGGCAGGAGCGGAGCCGCAGATACAATGAACTTCCCCTGCCGCTGGCCGCGGAGGAAGGGTACGGCCCGCGCCCGCCGGGAACAGAAAACACACGGGAGGAAGAGCTTGAGAAGTGACGGCAGCGAGACGAGGGTGCTCCGCAGCACGCGGGGTTTAGTTGTGGAAAGAAATACTTTCGTCACTTTGCCAGCTGACGACTCCCGCGGTTTGGAACAACGTGTTCCGCTAAGCAGAATTTTGCTTAATTTAACTTCAGAAACTCCTTCGCTTGGCCCCGGCAGGTCCCTGTTGTCAACTCCAGCCTTCCTGACACACCAACACGTTTCAAAAAGACAATATTTTGGTTTGACCTTCACAATGGCTTCAAAAGAATATAATGCTTTGAGTATGCTCAAAAGCATCGCATGTGGGATTTTACACAAAGTTTAGACAATGGGCCTTTCATAAGATCAAGTTAAAAGTTGTAATGGGCATTTAAAAGTAACAATACGATTTTTAATGTAGACGCAAAAGAATTACAGAGAGAATTACTTAATATTCTGTCCATTCAGGGGATACTACTTAAAATAATCAAAGAACTACCTGAAAGGAGGTTGTAGAGAGGTGAGGGCTGACCTCTTCTCCGTAGTGACAAGTGATAGGATGAGAGGTAATGGGTTCAAGTTAAGCCAGGTGAGGTTTAGGTTGGATATTAGGAAAAAATTTTTCGCTGAAAGGGTTATCCAACATTGGAATAGGCTGCCCAGGGAGGTGGTGGATTCGCCATCCCTGGAGGTGTTTAAAAAAAGGGTAGACGTGGTACTTGGGGATATGGTTTAGAAGTGGTTTTTGTCAGGTTAGGTTAATGGTTGGACTTGATGACCTTAAAGGTCCCTTCCAACCTTAACAATTCTATGATTCTGTGGTTCTAATTCAGTTTATGCCTATTTATATTTTGTTCAGCACTTTTAGCACACCAAAGTTCCAAAAAATACAAAATGCTTAATGAAGCATAGAAGATACATGGAAAAGTGTCAGTTTAGAAGCTACAGTACAAATGAATTAATAAAAATAAGTCATAAATACATCGCTGGCAGTGACATTATCTGTGTGACTCTATATAAACCCCACCATTTTAGCATCTAAGCATTTTCAATTGGCTAAATCTTGACCTAGCACCATAAAGGTCAACGAAAGCCCTTGCAGGTGACTTCAACAAGAGCAAAATGGAGACTTGGAAAGCTGACACAAAATATGTTCCTGTAGAAGCATCATAGGTGTGACTCTTTAATTACACAGATTAAAAAAATTACCAGAGATCTTAGTACCCTCGTGATCTAAGCTATCAAGATTTTTTCAGGTTTTCAGTTATTAAGAGGATAAATCAATCCTTTCTAATGCTATTCCAGTATTGACAATCAACAAGCCAATTCTGCTCTAATTTTGAACACAGAACAGAGGATCGGTAGAAGACATCTACTTTGCTCTCAAGGTCCAGGTTTCTTTCCAGACTGTCTGTCCAAATACATCTGCTTGCCGGATTGCATTTTAGATTTTTTGTCCTGACAGTCATGTCTCCTGGCCACCTCTTCTGTTGGGGCTCCTCTAGCGTCCTGGCCAGGAGCCCACTCTACATGGAGGAGTTAGTGACCCACATAACAATCAGATAGGGGCCTGTGCTGTGCTGCGCGTACAGGCTGGCCTTCAGACCCACGTTGTGCTGTGCGTATCCCTTGGCTGCAGGATAAACTTTGTGGCTCATTGTACCAGCAGTCTGCAGGCAGCTCCCGCTTGGTACCAGTGATTACACCACCTGCGCATCCTTGCCTTTATCTAAAAGTGCAGCAAGAGGTTCCCATGTGAACAGCCTTTCTGTTTGGCAGTAGAAATGATGGACAGAATTGTTTTCTTGTAAGAAAATCCTATAATGACTGACATGGGAAACCCTTCTGTGCCCATTCAATGCTGCACAACTGAGGGTTCCTAGCATCTACAGGGGTGCAGGATTATCTGTGCTACCCTCTCTATCTTCATAGTGCTGGCTCTAATAAAGAGCAGTTTAAATGATATTTTACAGAGGCGAAGTGCCTTTCTTACTGGGATCCTAATGGAACCGCACCTCCTGGTGCAAAACAGTTCCCATGGTGTTTGTGCCGCTTTCCCCCTCACACACAGGTCACATTAAACTGCTCTGGATTACACCTCCGACTCACCAGCCACAACCATTTGTTCATGTTTCATCCATCACTAACCAAAAGAGCATTAATCTGCTTAGCCTAAATAAAAGGTGGCTCCCACATCCAACAATTCCAACAAGATCATGACTATTTGGCTGACTGACCTCCATCACACTATGTAATATGTGGCAGTATGACCAGGTCAAATATGAATCATAAAAGTTGAGATATGAAAGATGATTTGGTTCATTCTACGGATTAGTGCAGAATTTTAGACTATTATCAAGCCTGTCTACTAGTACCATGATAACTGTAAGGACCTTCTGTGACTTTCCTTAGAAATTATTTCCTTCTTGGCAGAAAATTTCCCTGCTATTTTGCATTTATTTCAATAATTTAAGTCCATTCTGTTTAGCAGTATCTAATTTTTGCAAAATATTCGAGGTTATGAAGGATTGCATAAAACCTAAAATCCATTTAATGTTAAATAGGTACTGATTCGCTTTTATCACACTAAATTACAAACTGAATATACTATTCCTCCCTTGGCTTTCGCCCGTTACACTGAAGAGTAACTCCAACACTGGTACTTCTGCCTCTGCTTTCATAGTTTCTCAGCTACATTCACATCAAATACATACCAATTACCGGGTGCGCTTGAGAAGCAGTACCAGCCGGTTTTAGAAATGGCATTTGTATATCAGATGCCACGTAGCACTCTTCGTGGCTGGGCAGCCAAAATAGTTCTGCTTCAGGAGAGAGAACTGCTTGGCATTGGAAGCTCAGCTTCTAAGTAAAACGACAGTATCCCCTAGATAGTTGAGTCAATGAGGGGAACAATGACATAGCCTGCAGACTTGCTTATGAATGGATAATTACAAGTTACACATTCCCACATGAAAACATTACGTCAGTTTTCAAGTATTTCTTATACAGGAAGTTATTAATATGCCTATGTAAATACAATGCACAAGGTGTGTGTCTTGGCAGTCTCACTACCTTGTTACTACGTATGTCCTCCACGATACATTGACCAAATCCCACAGTTGCCCTGAGAGCTTTCAGGAGACACTTGGCAAAGCTCTCTCTTGTAAAAAACAAAGTGTGTTGCAGATAGACAAGCAGTAAAAATCCATACAATTTTATTAAGTAACATTTTTATTAAAATTTAAATTGTATACCACAGGCAGAATAAACGTGAGAGAATTTGATCAAACATTTGGGGAAAGTAAGTGCTGCGCTCGCTATCCCGATACTCAAACTTCACAAAAGAATTCCAACACAACATACGCAAAAATCAAATCAACTTGTGCCGCTTAACTGTGCTGGTTTGGGCTGGAATAGAGTTAATTTTCTTCACAGTAGCTACTACGGGGCTTTGTTTTGGATTTGTGCTGAAAACAGCATTGATAACAGAGGGATGTTTTCCTTATTGCTGAGCAGTGCTTA
>RSEF01000005.1:13578477-13596688 GCA_003993805.1 Himantopus leucocephalus
TGCGGCTTTTGCTTTACCTGTTAAACTGCCTTTATCTCAACCCACGAGTTTTCTCACTTTGACCCTTCTGATTCTCTCCCCCAGCTCACCGGAGGGGAGTGAGCCAGCAGCTGCGTGGTGCTTAGCTGCTGGCTGGGGTTGAACTGCAACACTGACTATACTGGCACTGGTTTTAGCTGGAAATACACAAACTGCAGCTGGCAGATGCTGTTTAAAACAATACTTAGGATACAAGGAAGCTTAATGTATACCCAGATCAAAAGGATGGCTACATGTAACAAAGCATAACAAATGTGTTTTGGTGAAGATAACACATGGGAAGTAAAAAAAGAAACACNCCCCCCCCCCCCCCCCCCCCCCCCCCGCCCAAACCTCTTTAAAAACAAAATTGCCTTAATTTTCTTCTCAGCCCAAAATGCATTTATTTAAGTCCTCCACATTTAACAGATGAACACCTTAATTTAACTACTGGAATTGCTACTTCCCTTTAGCTAATTGCAAGGAACAAACTTGATGTCTATTGTTAGAGTATCCTTTTTGTGAATGAGAAATTGTTAGTAGAAGCACAGGGATTACTAAATGACAAATGTGTTTCCTCTGACAATAGGAAGATGGAGCATATCGTACCAAGGACAAAAACCTCTTTGCAGATACCGTGACGTGTACCAGAACATGGTATACCTACTTTGTGCAGCACTTCTGTTCCATGGAAATTCCCAAACATTTGTTCATCGGGGTGGGGATTGCAACACAAAGTTCCTGTCCCGCTGACACGCTCTCCTCGGCACAGACCACGTGTGGGTGTCTCACCGCTTCGTGAAGCGGTCTGGGGGAACGGCACTGCCGGGGCTCCCAGCATGGCAGGGAGGGCAACGCCGCGTTTTGGCCAGGTGTGATCACCCATCCCGGAGCAGCCAGCCTCAACATCGCAGTTCCAGTGCAATTCAGAGAAACCTCACGCAGTTGTCATAACTGGCGAGCTATGCTCAATGTTGTAGCTATTCTTGTGTGTGTGGCCTTCAAAAGCCTTATGGACTGTGACTTATATTTATGCAGCAGTTTAGAAACTCGTACTTGAAAGAAAAAGGCTTCATTTGAATTATGAAGTACACTAACATACTATGCAGGAAAGGAAAATTATGCTTCTGCATTTACAACGCCAATATTACGTTGTTCTTCAGGATAGCTGCAAGATTTGGTGATGTTTGAGTTAAAGGCTAAACAGTTTAAATTTACCCTAAGTTATATTTCCTTAAAGATGTACATGTGAAGAAATCATGAGAAACTATTAGCTTAAACAGAGTAACTACTACAAAAATCTACTAATCCTCAGCTAATCAAGACAGGTAGTTCTAATGTCCTCAAGATGACTACTATGTATTTAAAGGCAACAAGTTGTAAGCCCTAATTCTGGAACACCTGGTAACTTGTATCAAAATTTCAGCTATGATTTTTTGGTCTCTATAAACTTTTTTTTTTCTCTGAAAACCAGCAGAGGGAGACAGGTTCTTTTTTACTCCTAAAGAAAGCAAAAGATTGTATTACTTCCTCAAAAATATACCTTCTGAAAACTCAGTATAATTTCCTAGATTAGTCTCACAATGCCTTTTCTTGGTAATTTTGAACTTTATTATTAATACTCACTGTTCTTGTTCGGAGTGGTTATCCAAGCTTAAATGGCTATTGCTTACATCTGCAGATGTTTATTCAACAGTTTGTTGCTATTAATATTTAATTGTGGATTTCTTTCAGGGAGAAAAGGGGTATCAGTGTTAGCAATGAATGAAAGAGAAAAATAGGCCATAGTTATGTTTTTATTGTTTCACTGTTATGCAACAGCTTGCATGTGTTTTCAGCACGCGTAAGGTCTGCATATGGCTCTCAAAATCTATACAATAATTTCAGCTGACTGTACATATGAGTTACATATTTAAGGCTCAAACATATGAAGAAAATTCTGCTCTGCAATCAAAAAATACTGCCGATAGTTTCAAGTGCAAGTAAATTCTCCTCTTGTGGTAACTTCTTAGGACGCAGGTCTGCTTCAGTAAATTGGAATTCAGGCACTAGAAGCCAAAATACTATTACAGATCTTGGCACAGAAAGTTAGGTATGCCACACAATTTAGGCAACATTCTCTTCAAAATGGCATGACAGAGCATACATTGGAAATTCATAAAAGATTTTTCATATTTACCCTGATTTTTTGGAATAAATGATGTCCAGAAGAACTACTGGACCAGGGAACTGAAGAACAGAAGCAATGTGATATATTTCACTACTGGTTTTACTGTAAATATTTTGTGATAGTTTTCCACTTTATATATTTTTTCATATAATTTCCTTTTATAGATGGTTTATAGAATCAGAGAAGAAATTATAAGACACGTTTTTTTGGATAGGACGTGTTCTATGTAGATATGCACAATTTCTATCATTTGAAGGCCTTAAATAAAATGAAGCTTCTGAACATTCCTAAAATGGAGTGGAAGTAGCAGAGTTAGAAAATGCATGCAGAAACTGCGCCAGTGCTGCAATATACTCAGCAGGTACCATGGGACAGTTGTTAGTCTACAGTATGCTTTGGTAAGGGCTATGAATGTAAGAACGACGCCAGAAAAACCTGAGGGAGAAACTGCGGGCAACAGGATGCTTACCTGGAAATAGCAATCATTCCTCGGGTAAAGGTAATTGGGGTAATTGGGAAGACTTCTGGTATTTAAAATCCCAATCACAGCAAGTCATGCTTAATCAGACATCCAAAGGCAGAGGACGATAAAACTTCATATTGACTACTCACTTGTATTATCCCACATTGAAGAATTAAAATAAACCAACCAAACAAAATAAAACCAGCACTACCAGTAGGAATCTTAGAGTAAGAGACTTCCACAGTGACCTCTTCGGCGGGCTGCTGAGAAAGAGGCCCCAGGGTCTTCTCCCAGCTGCCCAAATTCCTGCAGCTCCATGGAAGATCCAAGCCCTCACCAACAAAATCTGGTATTTCCTTTCTGGTATGAGCTAATTGCATGAAGCTTCTTGTAGTAACACTATGTTCAACAGTAACATAACTTCACAGTTTTCTAAGCATTGCAAGTCAATGGAAATATTCTACTATTAAAAAAAATTGAACGATTCCTTATGTCACGCATTCATTTGTGGTCACACAGTGTATATTGCTGAGAAGAAATTATCCTATCAAGTACATTCAGTGAGGTAGTTTTCATATCCCTGTCCAAGTCTAATTCTGTCATTGCTCTGGCCCTTAATCCTTGTATTTCGGTCTACAATTTTTTGTAGTTTTCACAGGGGAAGTTAAGCGCACAATGTGTTTCCTGGAGGACACTTGTAAAACTGGTTTTCAGGTTAAGGGTCAATGCTTCAAATTCAACAGATTTTATCTAATGGATGTTCTGGAAGCAGCAGAATTAATTTAAAATGCCTGAAATCCTTGCCAAGTTGCTTTAATTGGTAAATAAGCATCTTCTACTCAGGAATGACAGTTATGTAAGAGTAGAGTACTGGCACATTATTCAAAAGGGTTTATTGCTCGTCTTTGCTGTCTACATTCATGAGTAGAAAGACACCCATGCTCGAGGGACAAAACTGGATATCGTTTTAATGAAAATGATCTCTGAGTTTGGTGGAAAACTTTTCAGACAGGATTGCAGTAGTCAGCCCCAGCAGAAAAAAGCCAACGGCATTAATACGTGTCACAACTCACTTAAACAACTTGACACAGAGCTTCGCGCGTGGGAGGGAAAAAAGTAGTGTGTGCTCATGTATGCACTGCCCACTGAGAAACTTCAAGGAGGAGGACAGCTCATCAGCATACTGCACGGTTCTGGCCTCATTACGAACCCTGGCTTTGTGGATACTCCTCACGCATCAGAATAACTCTACCAAATGTATCAGGAACTCCGTCAGGACCAGGCTTATGCACCTAAGTGTGGGTGTGCAGAACAGGTAAGGAACGTCACTTCTCATCTCCCAAGGTGTCAGAGAAATCACCTGTCAGCAAACCTTCTCGGGATCCACAGTCATCCTTCTGCAATGAAGCAGTGACACATCGGGCCATGGAGAAATACAGCACTCATCCTAATTACGAGCAGCGCTCGGGAAGCAGTGAAGCATTTGCAAACCCAGTATTAACGTTAAGAAAATTACTTATTTTCCAAATATAAATATAATATTAAGTTTTAAATAGTAATGGCCCTTTGCTTGAGAAATATACTCAAGAGTAGCTGAAGGATATCGAAGGGGATACGGATAAGGGAATGGCACTTCAATATAGTGTCATTGGCTAATTCTGCCTATGATACCATACCTGATTTGCCACAGTGCAGCAAGTATTTAAGTTTATGTGTGTGTGTGGTGAAAGTATACAGGGGTCTAGTGACTAAAACTTCTCAATGGAAAAAATCTTTAGCTACCTCATTTTAACTGAATCCCAAGCCTTTCAGGAAAAAAAAATGATTAAATTGCTTATGTCACCTGCAAATATTACTTCCATTAGAGCACTGCGTAGTCTTTCGGAAGAGCAAAAATTCATCATCCAGGTCAGGAATCACATCACAGCAGCATAAAGCACGATCTTGGTTTTGTATTTAAATCAGTGGAAGTTTTGCTCTGGTTTCACTGAAAGCATAGCCTAAAAAGAACACAATTATCTTTGCTTCCTCCCACTAAAACCAATGGATGCATCCACCTGCAATGTTTTGGCACCCCCCAAAGGTACTTGGCTGAATCCTGAAACCTGTGAGAGACTATGTATTAAAATACCAAACTAATGAAAAGCTAGGTCCTCCAGCTATTTGTTCATACTCTGTTGGCAAGATCATCCTGTCCTCCTTAGTCTCACATTATTACAAACAAGTCCATCTCTAACCTGGTCATTAGATTATGAAGTAAAATGCCCATCTCCTATCTAATACTAAAAACCTTTGAAAATCCACAAGGTTTATGTCAGAAAAGCCAGATTTTTTCTAAAACCAAGTGGTCCTTATGAGATTTAAAACCTAAATAAAGATGAATATGCTAGTCTTATAAAATGACCCTACCATGCAATGAAGTATTACAAATGTTGTTCCTGGCTACTATATTTTCCTAAAGCAGCAGAGAACACACAGTACTGATCATCTCTGATCTCTCTTTGGTTGAGAGAGACTTTAATAGCTTGTTCTAAAGACAGACAGAAAACAACTTTTTTCAACTTTGAAAATATAAGAAACATTCCCAGGCTTTTAGAGAATTCCCTGGCTATCTTTGAGTATGCATACAGCTTTCACTAAACAGGGAAGATACGGATTTGAAACAGATGGCTTTTTCTTTCTTTCTAAAATTATTGCTATCACATATCCTACAGTTTGGAATAGTCAGGCTAAAAATCCTATTCTCAATTATACCACTTCTATGGGCTTAGTTTTTCTTACATCACAGTTTCATGAGCTTTGCAGTCACCACACATTTTTTTAAGGAAAAAGGACAGATAGCCTGACAGCTGTAGAGGGCTTACACTGAAAGCCTTTAAAGAATCCCTCTTTAATCTGATTTTAGTGGAAATTAAGCTTTATTCATTTTCTATTTGCACCAAAATTAACAGGGTTGATCTCATGGATAACTAAAACATTCCCCAAAGTCTGGAATCTGTTATGTGCAGCCTCAAAAGCTATTATTATGTTGGAAAGAACAAATGAAAGGAAGAATGAAAGAACAAATGAAAGAATGAATGAAAGAAACAATGAATGAAAGAAAGAACAAACCAGAGCAAAAAGCTGAAACTATCTGTTTCCGTGACAGTGTGTATCATAATGCAATTTGTTAGGATTCCATCTAACTCCTCAATAAAGGGGATTTGCAGCAAACCCTGGAGTATGTTCACTCTGTAGAAACCTGGCCACATGGTGGTACATAGTTAAGACCAGAACCCGCGTATCCAGCTTCCCACAAGCTCTTCCATAACTATATTTTTCCACTGCTGAATATCTTTTCCCTTTTTCCCTTTCTTAAATAAGCATATAGGTTAAGCAAGCTCAAATAAGCATGCTTGGTTATTTCACTACCTAGCATTTTAATGACCTAGCTCAAGTCATTTAGGGTCAAACCAGACTTTTACAACACTGAAGACCCTGCAAGTCATTAGAAACCATTAGCTCATCAGTAAAGAACAAATGTTGTATTATGCTCTCAACTAAGTGCACACATGGAGATTAGAGAGTACCAATAGAGCGTGACTAGCACGTTTGCAAATAAAGGATTTCAAAGATAAACACACTGCTTGCCTAATGGCAAAAGGCAGAGAGATGCGATGACAGAGGTAGAGCTTGTACTGAAAGCTTTTTTTTTTTAAAAACCTGTGCTTAAACTGTATGTCCCTCTGTGATCATTAAGCACTGGGAATGAACATTTCGGCTGTTGTTGTAAATGAGGATTTAAAAAAAACCTGATGCTGATATTTTTACCGGCTTTGAAAAGCCTTAAGTGATTAAATAACTTGATTGCAGTCTACTACTAACCCTCAGTGGTACAAAAGTCAGAATATTTTGATGCAAGACATGCATTCTTGCCCCAAATTTAAGTCCTATGAAGGACCCTATGTCTGTAGTCATTAACATGAAGGAAGTTTTGCCTTATAAACAGTGATAAAGTCTTAAGACAGTGAGTATCTGAAAAAAGGTTTGTGTAGTAACTTCAGTTGGCAACGTTAAAACCTCAGAAAATAGTATTAATTTCAAAATAACATGGGATGCAATATTTGTTTCTATCTCTGTAAGTACAGCAATTCCACTCAACGTGGAGTCTGTGTGATTTGTTAGATAGGCTGGGGAAGGATGGCTCCTCAGGAGGACTTGCAGGGGCTCCACGCATCCCTTTGCACAAGAAGTTCTGGGGAGAGGCCGAGACATGCCAGAAAAGGACAGATGAAAGGGATTTGTTGTGAGACAGGCCTTCCAGTCCCCTGGTAATAAGCCAACTGAACCGGCACCATTTCTTAGATGAAATTATACATCTGCAGCCTGAGGCTTGCAGAAAAAGTTTGATAACACTTTTACAACAGATACAGTTTGTTTAGGCAAACCAGTTTGTCTTGGCTTCCGTTCACCAGCCTGCAAAATGGCTGTTATCTAACTGTGGTTTTGTGAAACAAGGAGCAATTGCAGAGTGCTTTCAGATAGACCAATGAAAGCTTTTACTTCGTACTTTACATATTTATTGGTGGAGGGTATAGAATATGGAAGGACATGGGAGTGAGGCCAGAAGAAGTGACAACATAAGCTAAGAAAATAATGTCCAGAAGAAGAACTGCTGTCCTGATCTATTTTCTAGGTCAGTCTGTCTCTCAGACGTTTCCATCTCCACTACCTTTCACAACTGTAAACACCTGCAGCAAGTACCCTAAAGGCAGGCAATATTAGCTACCTTTAATCCAATGTCAATACCAGAAAAGTAGGCAGCATGTGGCTAACCAGTTCTAGGAAGCTCTTAGGTGTTGGTTCACAGGGCAGTTTTTCCACTTTTAAGTTATTGGAATGAAAGCTTCTGTTTTTTATTTCCAGTGTGGTAGCTGCTCTACAGCATGGAATAACTTCTTTGCTTCACAGTCTACAAAACTCTTGGCTTAATATTTACCTATTTCACAGAATAAGTATGAACACTAACTACCGTAAAATATTTCATACCAAAACTGCCTGTAAGAAGAAACAGTGTCTAAGTAATTACAGTGTGATGGCCATTTAGTTACACAATTGATTTGATGTTGGTCTTCCAAAATTATTTTAAAGGTATTACTTTTATATTCATATCACTATTTAATTCCTGCTTCTGCAAAAATGTATTCTCAGAGTGTTAGTTGCAGGAGTATGTAGCAATCTTCATTTTCTTTCTATACAAGGTTTTCTGTACCCTTTGCTTCAAACTGTCCTTCCCCTGCTTCCCCCCCACCCCCACGACATGAGTCATTCAGGTCAACCACATAACTTTTCTAACAAATGTATCTAATTTGGATGAATTACCAGTTAGATACCAAAGCAAATGTCTATAGAGAGTCCATCTTCTGAAATAAAGCTCAAGATATGCAAGAAAATGTTACACTGATCTGTGAGTTTTCCTACTCCAAGACACGTAATTTCTTTTTAAAGAGCTTGCATTATGATTTATTTCCATTCCTCTGCAGTAGGTAGAAGCCTGTACTTCCATTTTCTAAACACACAGCTTGGCAGAGACAAAGAAATTACAAACAATGCTCTTTCAAATATTCTCACTCAGCCTTATTTTTATAAATAATTTTGGAGGTGAGGAAAAATATTTGCAATGCAGTGTTAAACATTTATGAATTGACAATGAATAAAGATCAATGGTTGATAAAGTACAAAGGGTGACAGAAGCAGCCTGAAACAACTTTTAAGTTACTTTTATGTTTAACTAGGGTTTATGTAGGTCAATACAAAACATGCAAATTCCCCCTGGCACATCTTTTGTAGAAATCTCTTTTTACAATTTCATCAAAGAAAGGAAAAGTTGGCATGATTTCCCTTTCTGTAATAAAGTCGCCCCTTGCCACATATTATTTACTCATTTTGCTCATAATACTACTACTGCAGAGAAAGTGTTTCATCTTTGAAGTAGACAAAATGTTTCCTGATGGCCAGGGTCCAAAACAACGCAGGATGGAGCAGAACTTGCAACCATATCCTCCCATTCTTGTAACATTCAAATTTCCTCAGCAAGTTTTTCAGGAACAAGATAACGCTGGGGTCCAACAAGGACACCAACAATACTTTTTGCTAAGTGCTGTTCTTTTTTTCAGTGTGAGGAAACAAATACACGTCCAGTCTATAACTCATTGTTCCAATGAGCGCATAGATACATTTTTTTTTGTGCGTTTTATTCTCAGCTTCCAAACCCATAAATATTGTCAGCACTATTCTACAGAAGTCCACAGACACGTGTATTTCATTTCAGCATAACCAGATGAAACAGTGGACAAAAGGGTGCTTTTGCACTGTGGACAGTCTAGAAAGGTTGGGGAAATGGCTTCCAGACCAGAAATGCTCTTGCTACCCCTTCATGGGAAGATTCGGTCTTCAGCACATTCCCCATGAAGGAGTAGCAGGGAAAAATGAATAGGCTCCAGACAGGCAGGGGACTGGGGTGTGAGAGCCACCTCTCCATGAACAGCTCTGTGGAGCACAAAAATGAAAGGATGTAAATTATGGTTTAAATCCTCCGCTTTTGTATTTCCTGAAAAACACTCAATACACACATTCACCTGCATGCTTGTTTATGCCTGTGCATGCTCACACTCACTTGAATGCTCACCAGTATGTATGCACACTGATGCATCTTTACATTCACTCACATGCTTCCCACATACCCATTTGCTCATCCGCGCTGACTCCTGCTCTGTCTCATGCCCATGCTCACAGGCATACAATCACACTCACTTGGTCACACAGCTGCACCCCCTTGCACTCACATGTCCTTCCCCTCCATCCTTTGGGATTTTTCTTGCTAGAACAACTAATTATTAATTCTTTGGCTATACATTTTGTATTTTCAACTACAAGTTCTGTTGATGGCACTGATTATTATTTTGTCTGCAATTAAAAATAAATTCTCACCAGGAACTAAGCACCAAAATTAAAAAACCTAAAGGAAAAGAAGGATCTTTGGTTCGTACAATTCATGACAACACACGGTAATAGCACTTTTCATCCACAGTGCCCAAACAGCAGAACTGCACTTTTGACAAAATGCACAGGAAAGAGAAAAGCATGCCCTGAACTTTAATCTCTCAAAGACAGATCAGATCCTACCGCATATTTCTCCACAAAGCAGTTAAAAAAGCTTATACTTTAACTCTGATTTGCAATCCAGCCCAAAAGGTGGGATAACTTTATAGAGTAGAAGACAGCTGAGAAATTGCAACATGCAATACGAAGGAAAGACAGGTAGTAATGTTCAGCACGTAGCTTTGAATCTGCCACCTCATTTGATGGCTTTTTTCTTGTGTTATGAGAAATAGTGACCATTTCTATTTACCTCCAGCATGTCACTCATTACATCACATGAGTAAACCTGCATGTCATATTTATGATACAGGTATACAATGGATTTATGCACTAACACAACAATCCATTGCATTTTATGCTATTGTTTTCCTAGCAATTCCATTATTCCCAATACTTGCCATTTTGACCACCACTGAGCATTGTGCTGATGTCTTCACAGAACTTATTACGCATCCACAATCTGAGCAATAAGAGAGCTAGTCCAGGGCTTGCCATTTTGGATGAAAAAAAAAAAAACCAAGACCCCCTTTTCCTCAAGGCAAATCAGTTTACAATACCAACGTATCATTTGTTGCTTTATCACCCACCTACTGAGTACCATGAGATATTCTGCAAATCTGACGTAAAAGGTCAGCTTCCAATTTTATCACTCTAAGTAATTCCCTGTCACCAGCAAACCTTCTCACATCATTTTGTACCTCTCTTTGGGATCATTTATGGTAACACCAAAGCACAGAGGCCTGGTACAAATTCCTGGGAAACATCACTGCTGACTTCCCCCAGTTAGTCCAAGGTTTACAAAAAAATAATAATAAACAAACCAAAACACCTAAACAACACAAGAATAAAACCCCCATATTGACTCCCCCTTTCTTCCCCTGCAACAACTGAGTGATAATCCCATGCATGTAATTAAGACAGGACAGAAGTTGGTATAATTTTAAAAGATGGGCATTTTCTTAAATTACTACCACAATCTTGTAAATATCTGGTAGATACATAGCCTTTGCCTAATGTTCAGATGTTACTCATCTGCTTTATGATGACAGTGGCATTATACAAACTGCAGATGATTTGATAAAATATGTAATAAATACTGATTTACACAAGAAATCTAATAAAAACTGCATCAGGAATAAAATGCTACATTTTCCTTTAATGAGACCTTTATGGTACCTCTTGTTCTGTGTGAGATTTGTGTGATATACATACATGTATGTCCTTTACCACAAGCCTTTTTCTTTTACTTTTTAAACTATTTCCATTAGTGGAAATGAGAAGCTAAAAAGTGCTCTAAGTGATACACTTCTTGCTGCAATCGCAGTACCCTACCTTTTACTTCTTGTTTTTCTTGCTGTTCGTTATTATCTCATTTCCAAACCACCCTCTCTTCAGTTGAGCACCGAAATAGCTTGTATGAACATAGATGTCTTGCCTCCTTCTTAAGCAAGATACCGTTCCTCTTCTGTCTTCTCTTTGTGACTTTTCCATGTTGCTTCAAGTCTGAAAATATCCTCATGTCTTATACCAGTATTCATATTTTTCTACACTTTCAAAACAGTGAAACCTGTTTGGTTTTGTTTCTTTTTTTTTCTGAAACTAAGTTTCTTCCTCAATTTACTCTGTTCTTTCCTTCTGAATATATTATGGGTCTTGCCTCAGCTCCAACTATAAGCATTTTGGAGGCAAGATCGCACCTGCTTCTCCAACCACATCTCCTTCTTTGTTTCTAAAACACCCTGCATCTTCACCAGGTTTTGGTAAACGTGCATGTAGATAATCTTTCTCTACAGAATAAAATTGTCTATTTCCTTTCTTAATCAGTGTAGAGATGAAATTTTCAAGGAAGCCTCCCTTCTCCGATCTCTAACCTAGAGTCCTGAGTCACTGGCTTGCTTATTTAGAAAAATGTATTTTATAAAATCTTACAGAAATGTAAACAAATACTCAAAAGGAAGTAGACATAGACCTAAGCATATGCTGAAATATTTTGCTGCACCAAGGCCTAAATACTCCTGTTTCCAAATAAAGTTATTTGGCTGACAAATTTCTGTTTAAGAGTTGCTGAATTTAAAAGCTGAATCTGATTAAGCATGTTTACCTTTATAAAACATGTCCAGTTGAAACAGAACCCTTTTTGATCAGACTAAGATTTGTTATTTTTGTTCTAGGGTAGCCACCTTATTAAAATTCAGTAAATAAAATTTTATATTATGAAAACATTTCTTTCTCCTCTTGCTTTCCAACCCTTTCTAAGTTCACAGTGTACTTTATTTTTCCTTTCACTTACAATACACAGAAAGAGAAAAATTATTTCTGATAATTTTAAAATTAGAAAATCAGTCTGAAAATTAATACATCACTTTGAAATCTGCAGCAGAATGCCAGGTAGGTACCAAGAAAGTATAGGTAGAAGACGAGAGATAATATAGGATAGCTTTAGACTTACAAACTTTCATAGACAAAGAGCATTCTTGTTCTGTGCCTGAGCTGTTTAGTAGCTACCAGAAAAGGGACCTGGAGTTTCTACTACTGAATATAAATAGTTGCAGTTACATTGATAACTCATCTTTATTCTAGAATTTGGCTTTTGGTCAACATTAGAAGACAACAGATTTTTTTTTTTTTTTCCCCACTACCTCTCCAAGTTAACTGGTATAATGGAATTCTGCTCAAGAGCTGCAATAAATAGGCTCTTGCTTCATGTCATTGAATAAATGACTAACACCAAAACAGCAATAAGAAGTCTCTAATAACTAACCAGAACAATCCATCTAGTTTTTTGTTTCAGTTAATCACATGACATGACGAGCAGCAGATCCACCAAGGGACCAAACTGCAGGCACTCCCAGTCACAAATAGGCACATGTCCCACCCCATGGCTGTGGTTACGCTGCCAGATGTGCCCCAGATCATGGGAGGGGGCACTGGCACAATCCCAGAAAGCCGGGGATCCACCCTACCCAGAGGTTCTCCACCCTTCAGTTAAGGCAGGTTACAGGCCAAAACGAAGTAGCCACATAGTATTTGGAGAAAGAAAAATAAGTAACATAACTAACTAGGCTACCGTACTTATCATCTTGTGATTGAGAGAGGGTGAAAACACTGTTGAAATAGTCAAAGCAATGATAGAAATAATCTTCTCCACTCCAAGCAGCAGGCCTTACAGCAGCATGGGACCTGCTAGAAGAAGAAAAAAAAAAAAAAAAGATATTACCATCTTTTAGCTGCTGGTTATTGGTTTCTAAAACTACAAAATCTTGCTGCTTGTTTTTTCTACTAAGGGGTGAGGCATCTCAAGTTTAGCATAGAATAGCTGCTACGCTGTAATAGCATGTCATGGTTTAATTCACAGCAATTTATTAATGAATTCATACTTTGGCTTGTGAAACAACAGATTCGAAACATTCCCTCCTCCCAGCCTGGAAGCGTTTCTTAAAAGTGACTGCAATTTTCAGCTCTGAATTGCAACAGTTGGATTAGTTCTCTCCAAAGTCTTCTGTTCTAAATTTCGTTTCCTAGAAAGGCTCGTACTAGCCGAAAGTAATATATAGTGCTACTGCAATTCTACAACAGAAAGATGTATCTCGCATCAATAAATTTGTCTCAGTTGTACAAGGAATAATAAATCAGTCCCATATATCAGCTTCTAGAGTAAGAATGACGCATGAGCTAACAATAGAAGATCTGGCAAACTTTGAGGCAAATATTCTTCCCTGCATAGAAGAGAGACAACGCAATAAAAAATTTGCTAAAATTACAGCATAATTCCTCTATTCCCTTTTTACTCAGGATACTTGAACCAGCACTTAAATGTGAGGAAGTAATTTTGTTGCGAGAAAACCTAACTCTGTTAAAACAGGAGACAACGCCCACAAAATACGTAACTCTGGTACAGAACAGTCTCCTGAAAGCCAGGATATGGCCATAACTGATAAGCTCATGGAACCAATAACTACATTTGGATAAAGATTTTCCGACTGCTTACATATATATACATAAAAAAAAAAAAGCGTAGTATTAATCAGGGAGGACATGAGCTGTTATTTGTTCAAACTGGGGAAAGATTCCAGGCAGAGGTCTGCCAGAAAAAGAAAACTTATGGGCCAGACACTAAGCTAAGTAGAAACTCATCTAACTCCTCTGAAACCAGTGCCTCCTCAAGGAGACATATGCCACAGCTTAATTCTCACCATTGAATTAATTGCATTCTTGCCTGCCACTTTCATATGAAGTCAACAGCCCTCCCACACCAGATAAATTAGGCACTTAACCATGACACTCTTAACTTTACAATCACTATTTTATTTCCATTTCAGGTCTGTGGTTATGTCTATTAACTCATTGCTGTTAAGAAACATAGCAAATGACTTTAGCAGACTCAGCTCTGTGGTCAGCAGGTACTTGAACACAACCACAGGAAACCACAGGTTGTGCTAGTTAAGCATGAGTTTTTCAATACCAGCATTGCCGTGGCCACAGAGGCATGGAGAATAAACTCTGTTCTCATTTCTAGGTATTTTTTCAAATGAAAAAAGTTATAATGTGGCTTCTGTCACTACTGCTTCTTCTGATGAACAGAACTTGGGGCGGGGGAGTACTTTAGTACACCAGCCTTGAATTTATCAGCTTACTCTGTGGTTAAAACACAAACTAATGCTACTAAGTTAGCCTTTCTACGCACTTTTACTATGAGAAAATAATGCTTGCTGCTGCCAATGTCAAAAGTAACATCTGTCACTGTGTTTCCCAGAGCAGAGACAGATTTAGGAGCCAGAGTTTAGGGCTACTGCTTCAGAGACATTTGACTACCTAACTCTTCATTCTGCTGATAGGAGTTTTAATACCAATAACCTTCCACAAAATAAAAATAAAAGCAAAAAGTATCAAGGGCACGCCGATATACAGGAGCTCTCTTGAAACCCTATCCATTTTTACTAACGTAATGGAAAACTGTAACAAAACAGTAGCCACAGACAGTCCCTTCTTCCACTCTGCCATGCTATGTTCAGCAGTAAGAGCAGTGTTTCTCAATTTCAGATGAAGGTAACTGCTTTTGTTGCAATACTGAAATCCTTAGCAGTTTTCAAACCTTGCAGCTTCCTGCATGTTGAAACTGGAGTAACGTTTAAGAACCCAAAAAGCGTCTTCTAAACCATCTAAAACAGCAATCAAACAGCTTTAGAAGCTGTGTGGCTAAACCCAGGGGAGATTTGAGCTAAACAGACCCAAAAAACCAACACACAAACCAAAAGCAACTCAGTGAAAGAAAAAAAAAAATAGGCAAGAACCATAAAAAGGAGAATCAATCTCAATAAGCGCAACACCATCTTGTAAGTTATAACAGAAGAAAAAACTGCTACAGAAATTTAGAAACTGATTCAGAAAGAAAGCAGGAAACCATAACAGAACAATCCTTGTCGTTGCATTAAAGTGAGTGTATTTTAATCTCACTGTATACACCAAGATGAATTTTCTTGCATTTAGACACGTCAGGGCTTCTCATGCATTGACCAGTATCAGTACAGTGACTGCACTACCGCCTGGGCACCCTGTTGGTTTACAGGCTGTTTGCATAAATCGGCCGTGGACATTTTTACCATTGTATATCCCAGATCAGCCGTTGAAGAGCTTGGCGTTGTGCCTGACTGGGGAAAACTACTTTGGATGCCCCTTATCACCATTAGCAACAAGGGCGCAGCTCCACAGAGCTTTTTTTCTCCTTGATGCCAACACTTGTTCAAAGAATTTCCATCTCTCCCTCATGCTCCCCTTTTCCACTGTTGCTGTAGAGGCAGGGGGGGAAAAAAATGCATTTATTTTAAACACCCAGCAGCACATTGATCTACCCTGCAGCCTTACAAGCACACGTTCAAATACAGAAGACAAAACAGTATGGCAGAGCAGCGTGAGGCAGGCTATAACCTTAAACTAAGCTGCAATAGGTGAGGATGAGCATGTTCCCAGAAGGCCAACTAAGTCAGTTATGGCCAACCACCACCCAGAGCATGAGAGGTTCTCCTTTCCTGCCTCAGCACGTAACCGGCTCCTGACAACACGCAGGTGAGGACGCTGGGTCACTGCCACGCAGGCAGAGCTCGATCTCGCTGCCTACAGTGAGTCATGCCTGTGGAGCCTGTGACATGTCAAAAGGTCTGGTCGCAACCAGCTCTCCTTGTGCAATGTCGTGGTTTACCCTAATAAAATGCAGAGCCACAAGTTTACAGGTTCTTTTTGCATGTATTTGTGGCACGTTTTCAATTGAACTTTAAGTATGTTTGTTTCAACTGTTCTCATCAGAACAGCTATTTAGTTTTTTTGACCCAAGTTGTTCGTGACATACATATGAATTTACACTTAATAAATTCCAGTGCTTCCAGGTCCCAAAAATGATAGTTTATGAACTAGTAAGGAATGCTAAGTGACCAGAAAACTCTGTTTCTAAAGTGAAAAACACTGTGGAAAAATGACTTTATAGTATTGAACAGTATTTCCTTGAGAGAGAGGGAAAGCTCCAAGTAGCATCAGCCCTATTACTTTAATAGCTTTCTGTTACCACAGATGTCATTATAGACAGCTTACATCCCCATTTTTCTTCCACATGCATAACCTAGAAGCTACAATTTCAACCACTACTTTGGACTCCAATTCTCATCATAATTAAGCATTCAAAACCCCATGACAGTTTTGAGTATCTTGCCTAGGCTGCACAAATCCCTTATAAATTTATTTCTTGTCTCATTTGTGTAAATTATTGCAACAGCTTCTTAAACAAAACTTAAATAACTTGAAGATATTTAATTATCTTGTAAATCAGAATAATAGAAATACAACGCACAGTGATAAAACTTTTTCAAGAATTTGTATATGTCAAAACCTCTTTGTTTAAATATGAATACAGGCTCATAGTATTGAAACATGTAACGGGTTACAACTAGAATCTACGCTTATTCTAGAAAGAGTTATTTTATAGGAACTATAGAGCAGTTGCTATTACAGCTATTTACCTGTTCACTAAAAATAAATTTTCCAAATAATGTACGAGTGCTTTCAATGCCCAGAATGCAAAGAAGATACTAGTCCATAAAATCAGGTACCACACTTCAAAACACAGTTGGAATGGAAATCCAAAAATCAAACACCAAGCTTACACCAAGCATAAACAAGTGTACAGGTTGAAAATAGTTTCCCAACTTGTTTAACTGGCACAGAGGTCCAGATTCCCCCCCCCCCCCCCCNNNTCCCCCCCCCCCCCCCCCGCCTTTTTCTCCTTTGTTTCTAAGCAGATGGGAAAACCAAGTACTGAAGGCAGTAAGGCTCCAACGGGTGAGAAAGAACTGGCAAAAAAGAAGCAGTAATGGAAAAGGATGCCTGAAAATACATTTTCAAATTCTCATGTAGCAGTTCACGAGCAGACACATAAAAATAACGATTTGCTGCAAGTACGAGAAGTTTTTGCACAAAATGCCATTGGGTGGAAGGAGTACGTTTTCACTGTGCCACCAGCCGGGGCCCGCCGCCTCTCCCCACAGAAACCACAGCCCGGGCCTCCCCTCAGGACCACCCGCCGCCGGCCGAGGCGACCGTAACAACGAGGCCCGGGGGAAGGAAGGTGGGGAGGCGGCCGCACGGGGCTGCGCAGGGCCCCGGCAGACGAGACGGCGGGCCCGAGGCTGGAGCTACCCGGGCCCACCGCCGCCCCCCGGACTAACGAGTCCCCCGGCGCTGCCCGGCCCCCGTCGGCCGCGCCACAGCTGCCACAAACCGCCGCCCGCCCCTGCGCGCGCGGCCCAGGCACGCACCCGCCTCCCCCATGACGCCAGAGGCGCGCGGCCCGGTCCCGCCCCCGCGGCGACCGCCACGTACCTCCTCGACGCAAGCGGCTGCGCTGGCGGCCCGGCCCCTACCGCAATCTGGCCTCGGCGTCCGGGGCTGCCCAATCAGAGCCCTCCGCGACGCTCGGGCGGGGGTCAGACCGGGCCAATCCCCGCGCCTCGAGGGGCGGGACCTGTCCCCATGGCAACGGGAGCCGGGGCCGCCGGAGCGCCGTGGGGCTGTCGCGCCGCGCCGTACCATAGCATACCATACCGTGCCGTGCCGTGCCGTGCCGTGCCGTGCCGTGCCGTGCCGTGCCGTGCCGCCCCGCCGAGCCCCGCAGATCCTCAGGAGGACGCCCGGGGGACGCCCCCTTCATCCCCGCGCGCAGGAGACACCTCGCCCTTAAGAAGCAGCGGCTCCTCTCCCGCCGCAGGGGGACGGAAAGGTAGCGTCGCTCGTCCCAGGTCGGCCCCGGGGGCGGCGGTGCCCCCCTCGGTGGCAGAGGGGGCCGGCGAGAGGCGCCCCGCGGGCGCGGAGCGGGGCGGAGGCCTGGCGGCGGGGCAGCTCCTGTCAGGGAGAGCCGTTGGGACCGCGGGGTGGGG
>RSEF01000005.1:13597897-13629796 GCA_003993805.1 Himantopus leucocephalus
CCCCGGGTTTCCTTGTTTTTTTCCTGATTCCCCTTCCCACGTGGGGAGGCATCATCGAGTGATAGAATAATTGTCTAAATGACACTAAACTGTTGTGGCTTTTCTCAAGCCATAACAAGTAGTTCAAAGGAAAAATGTTAACAAATATCCAGAGCTAGAATATATACTGATAATGCATAAAACAACTTTCTTAAGTAGATTCATGACAGTCTGAGGCGCAGTTGGAAAACAAAACCACACATATGCTGTACGAGGCTATGCCTTAACACAGGATCAGGCTGCTGATTTGTGGGTTTTGTTTGAAACCTACCTATAAATGGTTTCCAGTTCCAATTGGTTGATAGTGAATAAATTTTATCCTTTCTCACTATAAACTGCATTTAGATAATTGAATTATCATAGGACACTGATTTAATGTATATTTCCATAAGCTTTGTTATAAATGTCCTGGGATATCAATTGCTACTACAATAAAACTAAGCACCTGTATATTTTTGGACCATTTGCTGCTGCAAAGCTGTAAAGTAATAGCATCCATTTTTAGCACATTATTAAACTGGTTTTGTTTCACCTCTCCTAAAGGATAGGTTTCTGGGAAGATTTTCTGTTGTCTTGTGTTGCTTTTTCTTTTCTTGTCTCAACTCACCTATATGGGTGATATGTTTTCACAGAACTTTATTTGGGCTCTTCTACATATTTAGGTCATCATCTCTAATCTGGGGTCTCTTCTAAAAAAGGAAGACGGAAAATGTAGAAATTATTTAGAATGTGAGGTTCTGTATTTGAAACCTGTGACTGTGAAAGCTGTTATGCAAGTGCTGTCAAATTCTAGAAAACTTCAAATACCATGATCATTTGTAACATAAAACTCTAGATTTCTGGAGTGGTATTCTGGAAGGACCAGCAAAAAAATAATAATGTCACAGCTTAGGCAAAATGAGAGCTCAGATCTTAGCTCACTTTTTTGAACTAATGGATTCCAGAAATCATATCCTTTATCTCCTTTAGGAGTTTTGAAGTTCTAGGTGTTCTCAGAGTCTTAATGCTGTTATAGGTTTGGCATCTTCACAAAATGTGTTTTCAGCTACCAGTCTAGTTCAGAATGTTCAGAGGAAGACGTAGGCCTGTTGTGACAACTGTCTGGTGGTTAGAAAATGCCCTAGATCTTTGAAAGAGACAAAATTAACCCTTTCCTCTCTCTGAGAGTATTCACATCCAATTCCTCTTCAATATATCTGCTCTTTTAAAGTAAACATCTCAGGTTTCCATCAGTATATTAGATGTTGAATATCTGTAGGATAGAGGCTTTTACCACAATAAGAATTTTGAGCTACAAGCTACACAGTATAATACAGAAATAACCAGACATCCTGTTTCATGTTCCTCATGGATTGATTCAAACACAGAGTTGCCTGAAGACAGTTGTATCTCCCTGGATAGGAGGCCGCTGTGAAGTACCAGTATGGATTCTGGTACTGGTGTTAGTTTGTGTAGGACCAGTTTTGGCATCTGTGTTTGGGACTGTGTTGTCTCACACAAAGACTCCTCAAGTTTCTAAGATGTCTGACGTTAATGGCCACTTCTGATCCTGAATGGAAAAAACAAACAAACAAACAAACAAACCCCAAAACAAAACCACAAAAGCCCCCAGAATCCCCCCAACCCCCCTAAATGCCTCCAAGCCCCCCAAAACAGAAACCAACCAAACAAACAAACAAAACCCCAAGAAAAGTTAAGAACTGCTGTAGCAGTCTCATTTTTAGTTTTCAGGTTTACTTGTCCACGGTGAGTAGCATTTCATTTTCAAGGCAGTTCTAACTCTTTGAGAGTCAGATTCAAATAGCCTGTGTTTACTGAATGTTTGATTTGTCTCTTGCCTAAGCTATAGATCTTACGAATGAGAGTAGAGGTTTCATTAATGGTCCCCGTAATGCTGTGCTGATTTGTGAGTCATTACCTGATTATTTTTACTTTGGAAAAGCAAATTAAATAAATAACCATGTAAACTTAAGAAACTGGGAATGGCTAAAATGTATTCTGAGTTAGAAGTTGGTTTAGAGACTCCCAGGCCCAGGCTGTGACTGTATTTATTTTGGATATCATCAGGAAAAGCAGAGGACAAGGTAAATTCTTTAGAGTAATGTCAAGTAGAGAATGCATTTGCCCATGTAGAAATAGCTAGACAATTAAGAATTGCAGATTGTGTCTCACTATTAGTATTTATGGTTTGGGGCTTGCTGTTTTCACGGTCTAAAAGGACAATTATTTTAGTTGTTACTTCTCCAAGGATTACATTATGATGGTTACTTCTCTTGATGTGGAACAGCTAAAAGAACTGATGCACATATTTGCCTATGAGAAAACCTGAAACTGTGAAATGCTTGAGCATTCAACATAGTTCTGCCTTATAAGAAAGGTAAACAAATCATGCTAGATAACTTCTTCCATCAGCAAGCAATTAGTAATTTGGAAAAGAGAAAGTGAGGTTTCTGTATTCCTGGAAACTCTAAACCATTGTTAGACAAGATTGTCATGTCTGATGATGTAGATTTAGTAGAAAAAGAAAGACAAGCGTTACTCTGTAACTTCAGGTAGTAATTAAACATGGAATAAATGTCTTTCACAAGGCATAGCAATCTGTTTTCATAGTAGCTTCTCTTCTAAAGCAGTTTCAGGTGAACACAAATCATTCACAGCAAAACATGACATTTAACCTGCACGTGTGATCTTGCACTGTTGACCATACACAGGTTCTATATAGCAGGACTAATCAAATATTCTCATTAATAAACCATCTAATTAATCTAGACTACAGTCTTGTAGGAAATTCTTTTCAAATTGATTCCAATTTCTGTACATGTAGTTGTTATTAGATAGTTTCCACAACATTAATGGAAATTTATTTATGTGAATTACTGTGATCTGTTTACTTCACTTATTTATGACTCATTACCTAAGATCTGTGACTGACTGTTGTTTGGTTTTGTTATACTTACTGAAGGCATTTGCAGGCTGGATAAATAAAAATACAATTGTGTGACATATAGCACTTTGTGAGGCCAAAAATCTGCACCCTTAGCTGAAAAAGTCATTTTGTTTTGCATTCACCAAGCACTGTTCAATCAAACTTTCAAGATTTTCAGAAAACAGAACAGCAGTATCAGAATGAGTAACTGTATTGGGTTTGCATGGCAAGGTTTTGGTAGCAGGCGGGTTACAGGGGTGGATTCTGTGAGAAGCTTCTAGAAGCTTCCTCCATGTCCGATAAAGCCAATGCCGGCCAGCTCCAAGATGGACCCACCGCTGGCCAAGGCCAAGTCAAACAGTGATGGCGGTAGTGCCCCTGGGACAACGTAGTTAAGAAGGGGAAAAAACCTGCTGCGCAACAGCAGCCAGGAGAGAGGAGTGAGAGAATATCTAAGAAAAACAACTCTGCAGTCACAAAGGTCAGTGAAGAAGGAGGGGGAGGAGATGCTCCAGGAATAGGAGCAGAGATTCCCCTGCAGCCTGTGGTGAAGACCATGGTGAGGCAGGCTGTCCCCCTGCAGCCCATGGAGGTTAACAGAAGAGCAGATATCCACCTGCAGCCTGTGGAGGACGCCACGCCAGAGCAGGTGGATTCCTGAAGGAGGTTGTGACCCCATCGAAAGCCTGCGTTGGAGCAAGCCCCTGGCAGGACCTGTGGACCCATGGAGAGAGGATCCCACATTGTAGCAGGTTTGCTGTTAGGATTTGTGACCCTGTGGGGGACCCATGCTGGAGCAGTCTGTTCCTGAAGGACTGCACCCTGTGGAAGGGATCCATGCTGGAGCAGTTCATGATGAACTGCAGCCCATGGGAAGGACTCACGTTGGAGAAGTTCATGGAGAACTGTCTCCTGTGGGAGGGACCCCATGCTGGAGCAGGGTTAAAGTGTGAGGAGGAAGGAGCAGCAGAGACAACATGTGATGAACTGACTGCAATTTCCAGTCCTTGTCCCCCTGTGCTGCTCAGGGGGACGATGTAGAGAAACTGGGAGTGAAGTTGAGCCTGGGAAAAAGGGAGGGGTAGGGGAAAGGTGTTTTGAGATTTGGGTTTATTTTTCATTACCCTACTCTGATTTGATTGGTAATAAATTAATTTCCCCAAGTTGAGTTTATTTTGCCAGTGACAGTAATTGATGAATGATCTCTCCCTCTTCTTACCTCTACCGATGAGCCTTTTGTTATATTTTCTCTCCTCTGTCCAGCTGAGGAGGTAGAGTGGTAGCATGGCTTGGTGGGCACTTAGCATCCAGCCAAGGTCAGCCACTACAGTAACTCAGGCCAGAAGGGACATCAAGAGGTCTCCAGTTTGACCTCCTGCTCACAGCAGGGTCATCTATAAGGTCAGATCAGGCTACTCAGAGTTTTATTCAGTTGAGTCTTGAACACCTCTAAGGTACCTAAACACCTCCAACCTCCCCATAGTCACTGGGAGCTGCTGTTAGGTCCCCCTGAAGTCATCTCTGCTCCAGGCTGAACAAGTCCAACTCCCCTAGCCTCTTCTTACAGGGCAAGCACTTCACCCCGCACTGTCTCAGTGATCTCTCCTGAATGCCCTCCACTTTATCAATGTCTTTCTTGTACTGGGGTCACAAAACCGGGCACAGTATCCAGGCATGGTCTAACGAGAGGTGAGTAGAGGGTTATAATGTCTTATCTGGATCTCCTGCCTCTATCCCTGTTCCTATAGCTCAGGGTGCTGTTGGCGTTTTTGTTGCCAGTGTCCCTGCGGGCCTATGCTCAGCTTTACATCCATCAGGACCCCCAGGGCGTCTTCCACAGAGCTGCCCTCCAGGCTAGTGTTGCCCAGCCTGTGCTATTGCAGGGCCTCATCCTTCCAAGGTGAGGAACTTTGCACTTGGCCTTATTTAGTTTCATCAATTTCCTTCTAGCCCATTCTGCCAGTCTGTCTAGGATGTCCTTGAATCGTTCCCCCTAGTTCTTGTTAAAACTGAAACAAATAGCAACCCCTAATACGCAAACCCTCATTACGTTTCTCTCCTTCATGTGCTTAGTAATGTGCTTCAAGGGTATTCGTTTCATGATCTTTCCAGGACCAAAGAGAGGTCGAGCAACCTGTAGTTCCACAGATTATCCTTTTGGCTTGCTTTGAAATTGGGAACAGCATTTGTGTTTCTCTAGCTGTAAGGCACGTCCTTAGATCCTCATGACCATGTCTTGTAATGTGCCTTGGATACTAGCAGGAAATTACACTATTTCCCGTGTAAACTCTCCTACAGCTCTTGATGCATCTATGTTCATGTCTTTTCTCAGACCTGTCTATGAAAATCACTAGTCTCACTTGTTTCACAGTTAAAATTCAAATTTCATCTTGATGCACTGGGAGATAATAAGAACTACATTGTCTTAGAAAGTGTTGAAGGGGAAAATACCGTCTTAGAGTAGCAAACTGACAAAGTTTAGTGACAGATGAAACTGAGTAGGTGAATCTGCCATTCTAATTGAGCACTGAGATGAATCTGTCTCCTGCATTGAGATTTTACTCGTCCATATGAGTTGCACCTTTCCTGTCTTCATGACCTTCCACTAAAGGTCAGCTTGCTGTCTTCCACTGTGTATGCTGTCTGTCTCACTGACCTAGTACTCAGCAGCCAGCAACAGCTGGTAGTGGGATCCTCAAGTAGGTGAGCAGCTGTGGCAATGTGTAGATCTAAATTCCTCCTAAAAAACTTGATCCCCTAGACTGAAGCCTAGATTTTCCCTCTGTGTGGTGTGGGGCCAAGAGTGTGAATTCCCATCCAAATCGTTGTACCATGGATAGGCACATACCAAAATGAGTTCCATGTCCTGTGGCTTAGCATAGATTTTGGACTGGGAGAGAAAAGCTGAAAGGCTTTACACTCTTCTTACAGGATGGAAAATGCTCTGCCCAGGGAATATTCCGTTACCTTGTGGTTAGGACACTTTCCTGGGATTAAGATGCATCCAGTTCAATATCACCATGCTAAGGAGTCCTGAGACATCATACCTCCCACTTCACAAGTTCCTCAATTAAATGAGCTTTTTGGTCAATGTAAGTTTTTTTGGAGATTGAACCAATAGAATGTCTTTTTGTTTCTTATTCCATTTGGTCTTATGTAGAAGACAATAGTTAATCAACTCAATAAAAACAGGGACATTTCCAAATGCACCTACATGCTGTAGGCATCCAGGGAAGTATATGTATGAATGTCTCAAAGCTAGGATATGAAGTTGTTTAAGTGTTCAAAGGCTTCCCAGAACTGGTCCCTTGGCACTCGGAACACCTTTACCTGATTTACTGCATGCTTGCCTATGCCACCTGAAAAGTGTACTTTAAAGAAGTTTTAATAGCTTCCCTGTTAAAATCAGCCCCCTAGTTACTTGTTTATATGAGTAGATATATAAGCACATGCTTGCCTGTTTGCTGCCATCTTAGTTAGTGCATTGGAGACTTAGCTGGTCAGTTCTAAAGTATGCAATGTCAGCTCCTAGGGTTTGAGATTAAATTCCCTAACTTGGACTGTGAGCAGTCACAGAGGTTGACTAATAACTGGCACTCACAATTGGATGAATAGATCTTGTGTGGTTACCACAGTACAAATACACTAGCATGGGGACAGCACTCTGTTAAAAAGCTGCTTATTACACATTGGGGTGCTATAAATGTAATATCACTACCATAATCTATTCTGCTCTCATGAGACCCCATCTGGAGTACTGTGTTCAGCTCTGAGGCCCCCAACAAAAGAAGGACATGAACTTGTTGGAGTGGGCCCAGAGGAGGACCACGAAGGTGATCAGAGGGCTGGAGCACTTCTATGGAGATAGGCTGAGAGACTTGGGGTTGTTCAGCCTGGAGAAGTGAAGGGAGACCTTATAGTGGCCTTCCAGTGCTTAAAGGGCGCCTACAGGAAAGAAACTCTTTATCAGGGAGTGTAGTGATAGGACAAGGGGTTTAAACTGAAAGAAGGTAGATTTAGATTAGATATTAGGAAGATATTCTTTACTGTGAGGGTGGTGAGACACTGGAACAGGTTGCCCAGGGAAGCTGTGGAGGCCCCATCCCTGGAAGTGTTCAAGGCCAGGTTGGATTGGGCTTGGAGCAACGTGGTCTAGTGGGAGGTGTCCCTGCCCATGGCAGGGGGGTTGGAACTAGATGATCTTTAAGGTTTTTTCCAACCCAAACCATCCTATGATTCTATGATTCTATACCTGCACATGTTAAAATATGTTTTAACCACAATGTGTACCTAATTACACCTTTTCGCCCTGTTTGGTTTTTGGTGGGTTTTTTTTTTTTGGACAGGTGCAGTATAAAATTCTTACAAAGCATCAAATTGTCGGTGAATAGTAAAAGAAAGACAGTTTGGTTATCAGGCAGCTGACCTAGGACTTGTGAGTTTATATATTAGTTTATTTTCAGAGTTACTATCTCATTGCTTTGCCCCCATCACCACTACCACAACCCCCCCTTTTAAACAGGAGTAATAGCATCTTGTCATTCAAAGGTATACCGTGAGAATAGATGCATTGTACATTTTTCAGATACTAAGTAAACAGGCACCATATAAGTATCCTGGATAGAAATGTTGCAGGATTGATGCATGTCAACAAACCGCGATGTTATAATCACAAGGAGTTCAAACAATGCCATTTCCTATCAAAAGTGTATTTTTTAAAGAACCGGAAATCTAACATTTTATTTTCCCTTCATATTCACCTATGGACAATGGTTATTTTAGTATTGAAATACATCTTAGACATAACATTTTCCATCTGGTGATTTATTTCTCATATTATACCATCTTTAACTGGAAACCTGACATTATGCTTTCTGATGTGAAAACTTTCTCTAAATGTTCCAAGCAAGCAGAACTCCATGGAGTAATAAAATATAAAAAAGTACTGACAATTTATATATGCTGTTAATTCCACTGATTGTGTCCAAATTCCAAAAGTGGCTCCTGGGTATTACATTTAAACATTATCCTCTTTGCAATAGTCTGCTTTGAGAAAAGAATATGTCAGGAGTTGCTCAGAACAGTAACTACAAGGTTACAAATAGCTGTCAGTGAGGTCTAAAGTTATTATCTTTCCTTAGTGAAACTGGAAACACAGGACAAGCTGGACAGCAAAGTAAAATGCAGACATAATCAGCTACAGCAGTAAAGAAAGCAAAATGTGTGCTGCTGCATTTCTACCATGTGAGAGAACATCAGCATAAAAGACACTGTTTAAACAAATGAACAAATTTGAAGTAGAAGTTATACAATGAAAAACCAGTACGCTGGTCTACGTCTTCAGCTGGCTTAATTTATTTACTTTGGATGTGGCTAAAATTTAGAATGTGTGTGTGTGCATGAATGTATTTATGTTAAATGTAAATAAAATACAATTTCTTGTAATAATACTCATTAGTTCTATATTTTAAATTTTGTTAAACTATGGATGGAACTTGTGGCAAGTGTCTTGGTATGTATTAGTTCACTTGCGGCATTCCAGTCTTGTGAGTAACAGCAGACACACAATACTTAATTTGGACTACTAGAGGGCAATAATGGCCAATTTCATTAACTTCCACATGGCCAGCTTTCCATCCTATCAGTATACTAAAGACTGTAATAGAGATGTATGTAGTTTTCGTTAATGAGGGAAGGGAAGGGAAGGGAAGGGAAGGGAAGGGAAGGGAAGGGAAGGGAAGGGAAGGGAAGGGAAGGATGGAGCAGATGGAAACTGCCAATAGTAACAGACTGTGAAAATGAGAAGGAAGACCTGGAGGAGAGAGGAATCTACAAAAGAAGAGAGGATAACTGAGTGAATGGGGAGCAGCCTACAAGGAGGACAATGGAAGAATATCTAGAGTTATTTAAAGTGTCCAGAGTTGTGTTAGTTTTAATTCTAAGAAGCAATCGGAGAATCATAGAGTCATACAATTGTTTGCGTTGGAAGGGACCTTTGAAGGACATCTAGCCCAACCCCCCTGCAATGAGCAGGGACATCTTCAACTAGATCAGGTTGCTCATAGTCCCATCCAACCTGACCTTGAATGTTTCCAAGGATGGGGCATCTACCACCTCTCTAGGAAACATGTGCCAGTGTTTCACCACCCACAGCATAAAAAAATTCTTCCTTATATCTAGTCTAGATCTTCCCTCTTTTAGCTTAAAGCCATTACTCCTTGTCCTATCACAACAGGCCCTGCTAAAATGTTTGTCCCCGTCTTTCCTGTAGGTCCCCTTTAAGTACTAAAAGGCTGCAGTAAGGTCTACCCGGAGCCTTCGCTTCTCCACGCTGAACAACTCTAACTCTCTCAGCCTGTCCTCACAGGAGAGGTGTTCCATCACTCTCATTGTTTTTGTGGCCTTCTTCTGGACCTGCTCCAACAGGTCCATGTCTTTCCTGTGCTGAGGGCTCCAGCACTGGATGCAGTACTCCAGGTGGGGTCTCACCAGAGTGGAATAGAGGGGCAGAATCACCTCCCTCGACTTGCTGGTCATGCTTCTTTTGATGTAGTCCAGGATACAGCTGGCTTTCTGGGTTGCGAGAGGACATTGTTGGCTCATGTTGAGCTTTTCATCCAGCAGTACTCCCAAGTCTTCTTGGCAGGGCTGCTCTCAATCCCTTCATCCCCCAGCCTGTATTGGTACTGGGGGTTGCCTTGACCCAGGTACAAGACCCTGTGCTTGGACTTGTTGAACCTTGTGAGGTTCACATGGGCCCACTTCTCAAGCTTGTCCAGGTCCCTCTGCATGGTATCCCGTCCCTCAGGCGTGTCACCCACACCACTCAGCTTTGTGTCATCTCCCACTATGTCATTGATTAGGATATTGAACAGTACTGGTCCCCGCAGGGACCCCTGAGGGATGCTACTTGTCACCAATCTTTATGTGGACATTGAGCCATTGACCACTACCCTCTGGATTCAACAATCATGCTAATTCCTCATCCACAGAACAGTCCACCCATCAAATCCATCTCTCTCCAATTTAGAGAGAAGGATGTTGGGGGGGACCATGTCAAAGGCCTTACAGAAGTCCAGATAGATGACATCCGTAGCTTTTCCCTTGTCTGCTGATCTATTCACTCCATCATAGAAGGCCACCAGATTGGTCAGGCAGGACTTGCCCTCAGTGAAGTCATACTGGCTATCTCAAACCACCTCCCTGTCCTCCATGTGCCTCAGCATAGTTTTGAGGAGGATCTGTTCCATGATCTTCCCAGGCACAGAGGTGAGCCTGACAGGGCAGTAGTTCCCAGGGTCCTCCTTTCTACCCTTTTTAAAAACGGGTGCATTCCCCTGTTTCCAGTCATCAGGCACTTCACCTGACTGCCATGACTTTTCAAATACCACGTAGAGTGGCTTGGCAACTACATCAGCCAGTGCCCTCAGGACTCTGGGATGCATCTCATCAGGTCCCATAGACTTCTCTATGTTTAAGCTCCCCAGGTAGTCAGAAACCCGATCTTCTCTTACAGTGGGAGGGACTTTTCTCCCCCACTCCCTGTCTTGTGGTCCATTCACTTGATAAGTGTAGGGAGAAAGGTTGCCAATGAAGACTGAGGCAAAGAAGCTAGTGAGTATTTCAGCCTTCTCATCGTCCATTGTTACCAATTTGCCAGTCTAACTCATCGAGTGGGGTATTACCTTCCTTTACTGGCTGACATACCTGTAGGTTATTGTACAGTCTGACCACAAAGAAAATACTGGCATACAAAAATCTGGTCATAAACATACTTTTTTTTAATGAAAACATCAGAAAAATACATAATGATGACATTTGTTGATTAAATTGCAGATTAAATGGAAAAAATTCAGATTTTTCATCACACTTGATATGACTGAATTCAGTATGACTTAATATGACAGAGTAAATATTCAGTTTTCTTTTCAAAACCTAAATGATTTCTGCTCTATAGAATTTGTATTAGTAATTTTACCACTTACTTTCTCCACCCTTCTTTACTGTAAACAGAGAGAGATGTAATCATCTGGGAAACATTTAATGAACCTAAAAATGAATTTTACAGTTCCTAGAGGAATTTAGGGTGTTCCAGTGCAGGGTGTTCCAGCACTGCTTTCATGAGAGACACACTGCTGCAAAATTAATTTTTCCTTTGAAAAATTAGAAAAAAAAGAATTAAATTGGTTTGGTATTTGAGTACTTTGGTCACAATCTTAACACCTGATGTATATAGTTTGGTGATGAGTACTCACAAGATCTTGGTTATCGAATCTACAGCTCACTGGAATTCCAACAGGAATTTTAAGGAAGGGGTTTTTTTATGATTATGATTGAAGAGATAAGACAAAACACAACTCACGGTAAAAAAAAAAAAAAAAGCCTCCCCAAACACCTTTCAAAACCCATCTCTCTAAAATAGGAAAAGTAGATGTAAACCGCACCTTGTGTTGAATCTTAAAATTGCCCTTGTTTATTTTACTTGATTTACTTTTACATATGTGTCCAGCTGCGTTGGGCTATATTGACAACTACTGATAGGTCATCTTCAGGTATTGCCTAAATATTCAATAGTAAATAATCTCTGGGCATTACTCCAGACAATTCCTAGTTGAAGTACCACAGAAAACGAGGATATTAGTAACCACTTTCCCTCCTTCAGTTTTTCTCTGCTGACTATCTAAGTCAGTTTAACGCACAAAAAATAATTACTTGCGCTATTTCATCATACACCTTCTACTTCCCTGTGTACCTCTCTATTTGGCGAAAAATCACCAGTACTGTAAATTAGGGAGCAGAGCAGACTTTAGATGTTCAATGGCGCCATATGTGGATGAAAAAGCCCATGTACTCAGCTGAGTAACAGGAATTTCAGCTGTTAAAGGAAAAATAATGAGCAAGATTGAGCAGTATCACTGCTTGGATAATAGTAATAATAAATTCTTGTAGACATAAGGGTATTCTTTTAATTATCTGGTATATCTTCAGTTTGAAAACCATAAAACTTTGCTAAAGGGAAAGAAAATTTTCAGGTTTCTTTGATGGATTGGGTAAGGGCTGACACCACCACCACCACAGTTTTTTTGTGAACTCAGGATTTCACTGTACATATTTTATATCATAGAATCATAGAATACCAGGTTGGAAGGGACCTCAGGGATCATCTGGTCTGACCTTTCTTGGCAAAAGCACAGTCTAGACAAAATGGCCCAGCATCCTGTCTAGCTTAATCTTAAAAGTGTCCGTTTTAGGGAATTCACCACTTCCCTGGAGAGATTATTCCAATGGCTGATTGTTCTCATTGTGAAAAGTTTTTCTCTTGCATCTGATTGGAGTCTCTTCAGGAGTAACTTGTACCCATTACCCCTCGTCTCTTTTTCATGCGACTTCTTGTAAAAAATATGGAAGCAAGTGTGGCAGATGCACCTGCCCTGACAAAGACCTGACAAAAGCCCAGGAAAACTTCCCACCACAGCTCTTGTCATGCCCACACAGTGGTGGTTAGCACGTATGTATTTTGTTCAAAAGTTGAGAAAGTTAGGGTCCTCAATCAGTGGGGTTGGGGGGCTACATGACCATATTTGACCACAGATCAGATCTGATGAGGGTATAAAGGGATCCCCACCTGAGAGACATTTTGAGTTGATCCTGGTCAGAGCAGTGGGTCTGTAGTCGAGGACTCTCCCCTTGGATCGGGACACCACCCAAGGAAACTCCTCCAGGTTTAAAGCTCTCCCTTATTGGGCGAGTGATTGTACATTTTGGGTCATCAACCATAAAACTTAAGAATTCTTAAGTCTATTGTGTAGTATTAACTCTTGAACAACATTCTGAACCTGTGGATTGTTAATGTTTGTCCGAGTCTGAGGAGCGAAATCTGGGCTCCACACGATCCTATGTGAATCATGCAGAAACCGCTTTATTGATTTACTACTGTCCCTTATATACAATCTATCTATCCCTGCACGTGTTCATGCATTAGCTGATTGGTTAATATCCTTCTACACGTGGAGAGCACGCGAAGCTGTCTTGCCTTTGACTGGTTCTTCGGCACCCTGCTTATCTGACTCCTTGTCCGGCTCTTCTTGGCTCGATTCCTTGTTTTGCTGTGAAGCAACCATAGTTATCTCTGTTTTTCTCTCCTCAAGGTTACTTCAAGGACGAGGTTTACAGTCAGTCCATCTCCTCATATGGCTGGTTCAATTTTCTGCTAAATACATTCCCACAAGAGTCTCAAAACGGTTTTGGTTAAAGTAAAACTTAATTTGATTTTGTTACCATTGTGAAACAATAATTTCCGGTTTTAGTTTGTTAGTTGGTCTGGCTTGGTTTTGTGAGGTTCCACGACAGCAAGTCTGGATGAATTGCTCTTATGAGTTACATAATGTGTTTAATCTTAATTCACATTACAGTGAAACTCAGGGAGTTTTCATCGAGGTTAGAAGGTCCATAAATCTGTCTGTAGATAAATTTTTGGTGCCATGGTTAGCTGGCTGTCTGTATACAAAAGGAAAACCTTTAGCTAATGAAATAGTCAAAGGCTGCTGTCATTAAACAATTTGTAAAATCTACATTAGAAGCCTGCAGTTTATTTTAAAATATCATTGTATGGCATTATCCTTGCTTTTACAGGGCATGTCCAGCATTTTGGGGAAAAAAAGATTCCTGGGCATATGAAAAAAGTAGAAATGGCACTTAAGAACATGTAAATTTGAAAAAAACAAGTAGCATAAGTAGCATCAATTTGGAATAGCTATTGCTACCTTTTTGTATCATCATGAGGTCAAATTCATTCCTTATTAGAATGTGTTCTTCAAATTTTTTCTTATTCTTTAGATTCCCCAGAGGTGTTGGATAAGTCGACAATGTAAGACACTCTCGCTTTATTTCCTATAGTCAAACTTCATCATGTGATTTGCCGAATTATTATGTATAGTGAATTAATCTCTAGATGCAAAGCTACAAGCCTGGAAGGATTTAAAGCACAAGCTAAAGCTATGTTACTACTTATCTGGGATGTGACTACACAAAGATAAATAAAATTGCATGTCCTTGGCTAGGCTCAGACTACTTCTCTCAGTTACTGAGTCCTTTTCAAAAGACCTATTTAACTCGGATCAATTAGAGAATAAATGAGTTACTAGGTGATCCGTCTGCACAGCTAATTGCTTGTCTGGTGTCTGAAGTTTTATCTTTAATATCTCTTCATTGCAAGAAAGCTAGTATCCCTTTGAGAGGGATGACTAATGCCTATTAGAAATACTTTAATGAATTTCTGAATTGCTGGGGAAGGTGTCATAGTTCAATGGTAGATTTTTGCTCACACAGCTGTCTATGGAACATTTTAGGTGCACTATTATCTATTAAGCTCACAGTGGGTAACAGCATAGTGCTAAGTATATTTGCTGGCTTTGCAGGAGACTGGGGCTCAATTTTCTATTCTGTTGGACTCTTATTACAAACTTAAACATGGTTCTTCTAGAAATGATCCATAGCTACCAAACTGGTTTGGAATCTGGTCTGTATTCTGGAAAGTTTCCTTTCATAATTTGTTAAGTGTTCAGAAACTGAAAACTCAGAAAGTTTAGCAACAGCAGAATAACATTTCCCTTAGTTTCCATCGTACTGACTTTTAACATAAACTAAGACTATAATTAAGATTCCATTCCTTAGCCAGTTTAGATTTACACTATTTCCCACACCCAGGTTCAAGCAGAAGTGCCCTGGACTGCAAACTTGCGACATGTACTAAGGTCACAGTTAGACTAGATCACAAGAACAAGTGTGTGTTCTGCTCTTTACTGAGTCTTAATAACCCCAGACTTTAGGTTCATTTCTGTAAAAGCTCCAATATGAAATGAACTTCTTATTCCTCTTTCTTACAGCATGCCGTTTTTCAAAAGAATTGCGAAAGCAGTGTTACTGAATGGATTGATTTAGCAACAAAACACACAAGTAACCGGTCATTTGTCTATAACATGTCAGTCACAGCTCTGTAAAGATCAGTCTCTTGAAGAGCCAGCAGAACTGATGTCTGCATGACATGACCATCAAAATCTAGTGAGATTGTTATATCAAGAGCGAAGCAGCATCTTGTGGCAATTGTGTCTTTTCTACAAAGATTCAGATGGGGGTAACAGAGGAAACACTGAAAGGAAGAAAAAGAAAAAGTAGGATTATTATGTGGTAATCTGGTGTTGGTAACACAAGATCAACAATCACAATGCTATGTTACACTTTATGTTGAATTCCAGAGAAGAGGGATCCTGATCTTGATTAGAGGTGAATGTCACCCTAGTGCAAAGAATAATACCTGGACATAAATTGGCTGAGCCTGGGGCTGTGTTGATTCACAGCCTGTGTTGGAAAAATAGCATGAGTTAAGCCAAAATAATACTATGTGGAACTGTGATTCTCAGTAACCATGCACTCTCGTAGAGTGTAGAGGCAACTGAAATTCAAGCCATTCGTTCATCTGGTTCCTCCATATCCTGAAAAATAAACTGTAACTAAAAAATGATAAAAATCTAATATTTTAAATGAAAAAGGGCACAGTAGGGGAAAAATATTTTATGAATTTTAGAAACTAGCCATTACAGCAGAAAGTTGTTAATTTAATTTTTGTGATATAGTCCGCAAGACCAACCACTAACAAATATAGTATGGATACCACAAATCCCAGAATCACAGAATGGTAGGGGTTGGAAGGGATGTCTAGAGATCATCTAGTCCAACCCCCCTGCCAGAGCAGGGTCACCTACAGCAGGTTGCACAGGATCACGTCCAGGCAGGTTTTGAATATCTCCAGAGAAGAAGACTCCACAACCTCTCTGGGCAGCCTGTGCCAGTGCTCTGCCACCCTCAAAGTAAAAAAGTTTTTCCTCATGTTCAGATGGAACTTCCTGTGTTCCAGTTTGTGCCCTATAGTATAGGCACCACAAAAAGTAAGACTATAAAGTTTTATTCATGAACTCTTTTCTTCTCTTATTTCAAAGGATCTGGAAGGAAAGAGCTGGCCAGTATTTTTCATTTCTGACTCAAAGTTAAAAATCTTCTTTTTCTTCTGCTGTAACCAGTAGTTTATTGCAATGTAGAAAAGTTCCAGCCCTATTTCTCAGATTTCTCCCTTTTCTCAGCTCTATGAAGAGGTTTTGAAAGATGAAGCAAAGATTCTCAGATAGTCCATAAAGGAAAGAGGGGTTTTTGAGAATAAGGGACAGTAAGGTTTTCTGATTCAGATATCACCAACCTGAAGAAAAGTGTGCTTGAAAGAGTATGATAATTAAAGACATAACTTCACTTCTTTCAGAAACCAGAAACAGACAGAAAGGAGGGGTAAATCAAAGCTACATGCTGAGGAAATAATTGTGGGACGGAATGGGACACACAGAAAGAAATTGAGAAGAATGGAAGTCATGTTGCTGAATTATTGCAAATGATGTCAAGAATTTGTGCAGGACTTGATGACAAAGGAAGAGAGACAGCCTATTAAAAGCATTTTATCCTTGCAAGAACAGATGTTTGGTTACAGGTAAGCGTACAGTGATATCTATGAACTCTTTCTCCACCCACTGTTTAAAAACAGCACGTTCCTCCAATCTTTCCTCTCTACAGAAGTTAGAAGACTAGTAAAATATTCTGAATAATCTTCAGTGTATTAGCACAAGTTGAAGGCCAGACTAGCATAAAGAATCCTCCCACTTCCATTCCACTAAGAAAACTTGTTTTTAAAAGGTTTGCTCTTTCTCTCTCTTTGCATTTGTTTGTTCTTTAGAGTTTTATTTATTTTGGTGAAGTTAATGGCCCCTAGGGTCCCTGTGTTTTGCATAAAGCACACAGCATCAGCAATGGGGACACATGTTTTTTCTACCCACATGAGTTCAGCACTCCTAAATCTAATCACTGGTAACACCAGGAGGCTGGTTTGAAAACATTGAGTAATTTGGCACTGACCTTAAGCACAAGAGCTCTTCAGGCTTTTCATTAACACTTCAGAGTACAGGAGGTAACGAGGCATTGCTCTTTCCACTCTGTGTGAGAAGTTTAAGTTCTAGGGATGGAAGATTTGTCAGAGGTGTTAAAAGACAGTGCTATGTTCCTTTCAGAGCAAATCCAAATATAAATTCTTCCAGCTCCCAGAAATGAATAAGCTTTCTTGGTCATGGCAATATCAGTAACAAAAAGCAGAACACCTCTGTAGTTTACCTACAGTGTGCTGGTGGAGATGTTCTGGAAACCATCTGCCTGGACTGAGTAAATCAGGGTATCTCATAAAACTCTGTTGTAGCTTCATATGTAGTATTTCCTCCATGTTTTGGTTAAAATTTTTTTCTTATGTTGCTAAACTTATTCTGGGGGAAGCTCCTTTCTGAAGATGTATTTTGGGGAAAATTTCCTCCTTTTATCTTCCTTTTTTTTTTCTCTCACATCTTACCTCTTTCCTCCCCTATGGCTATGAACTCTTTGGGGGATTTAGTCTCAGCAAGGTAAATGATCCCTTAATGATCTTCATGCTCATTTATTTCCTGGCCACAGCTGAAGCTGATAACAAGGTTTGTTTTCATCGGACTGATTTTCTTTATACAGACATTTTTCTGTAGAAAGCTGTCTCAAATAGATTGTTTCAATCAAACTGCCAAAGAGCCTTCAAAGTGTAACAAGTTAGAGGCACTGTTAAACTAGGTTAAAAATCAGTGATCTACAGCTGAAAGCTTACAAAACTAGAGCTCATTAATCCTCAAAGCTTAAAATGCTTTCTTAGCTTCCATGAACTGTACTTTTAGTTACTTTTTAATATTTATTTTTGCTTTTAGAGCTTATATCTTTAATTGAATCAGACCATTTTATGTTTCAGTTCTGGATATCATGAGAAGATGGATTGTATTCAGACATAAGTTATTGGGAATTAAGTACAAAAATTACTTTAAAAATCTGCCCTTTTATCTATACATAAGTGACTGTGACTGAGCTTGTGTTACAGAATCTTTGTAAGTCAGAAGGAAATTTTAATTTCAAATTCTGGAGAATTTCATTAATTAATATGGGAACACAAATCAAGTATAATTTGTTGTTGAAGAATAACAAATAGTTAAATCTGGTGTGTGTGTCTCTACCTCTGTTTTGTCTCTGCACTTGCAATTTAGAAAAAAAAAGTAATTGTACGTTATTTCCTACCCATTTTGTAACTTTGTGTTTTCTGTAGAGTAACTGCATTAAAGTTCTTGCCTTCCAAACAAGTTCAGAGAAGAAAAGACTACTCTTCAACCATAAAAATATTACAAAGATTTTGCTGAAGTATGACAGTGTAAAGATATAGACTTGAGATCCTTATGATGTCATCAAGAATATCACTTTTTTATCCTGAGTGGATTTATTATCCATGAAAGATACCAGACTGATGATACTGAAGATGAAATTACTTTATTCATTGACATATATGCTTCAACACTGACCTGCGAAAGCTTTCTTAAGGGGAGGAAATTAGTCAGATATTCATTTTTGGCTAGACGCTATCATCTTTGATGAATGATATCTTACTGGAGAAGAAATCCTTTGGGACTAAATATAGTAAGAAGCAGCTGCTAATGTAGAGATAGAAGAACCCTTTAACTACCTCAGATAGATGAAGTCATGAAGTTACAAAATGTGGACTTTGCACACCCCATGAATTTTGAGGAAAATTTGTATCATGACAATGTGAAGGACAGAGAGAGACTTCACCGTGAGGTTCAAACTAATGATTTATTTGAACTCCACGCACAGGTCCAATATGCCACTATTGCAGGTTTTATGGATACAATGGAGGAATGTGCTATTGCAATCTAAAAAGCAATTCACAGGATACACTAATACAACCTGCAAGTGATTCCTGGAATACACTAACACAAACCACAAGTGCACTAGATATCAATACTTTAAAAGAGTGCACTAATCACGTTCCTAAAGCATGCCAAATACTATACATATGTTTCTTAATCATTTACCTTCTCTCTCAGGTAAGGCCTCCAAATCCCTGGGAAGGTACCTTGTACAGCATCCCAGACAAGGGGGAAGAATCTCCTACAGGTCTGCTGTATCGTTGGAAAACACTCCCCCAGTTTTCTACCCAAACCTTACAGTTTTTATTTCCCGATTTGATGGGTGGGCAGGATTATGCTTGAGTGGATTATACTATCTGGAATGTTTATTTTTGGTGGTGTGATGGCCCCTTAGTCTGTACTGCTAGTTTTGTGATGTCTAGTACACAAAGTTATTGAATAGTGGTGGAATAGGACTCAGGGCATTTATGTTTGTTATGCGATTATTCAAGGCTCTGTTCACGTTTCAGGGTTTTTATTCTCAGTATGATGCAGTGTTCAGGCAACCCAGGGCTAAGCCGTTTCTGCAGCTCCCCCTGAGTCATCTCTGCATAGATAAGAATCTGTCAAGGCAAGAGACAAAGCTGAGTTGAATTACAACTCCCTTCCTTTTGCCTTTGTGCTCTGAAACATGTTTAGCTGGGTGATCCCATATAGAGAGTCATTTATTCTGGTTGACATAGTCAACAGAAGTCTCTTCACCCCATGCAAGGTCAGTTTTTTTGGTTAGGTCTGATTGAGATTTCAGAATGAGGTCCTTTCAGCAATCCTGACAGCTCTGGCGATAGACTGGAGAAGCTACAGGAAGGTAAATTCTGTATGTCCCAGCTGCCACTGTAAGCCCAAAATTGCATTTATTTAGACAGTTGTTGTTGCATCAGTCCTTCTCAACTGTATCTGCAATCGGAATAACTGGTAGTAAAATGCTTGTGCATTTACATTAATTCTCCCAAAGCTAGTGACTGGATAAGGGAAGCCGTTATCAGTTCACTTTCATAAAGACTTTATCATAGCTCATTTTCAGAAAAAGTTGGTTTGATCCTCTTTTTATGTAGAACACCATCCACATGGCTGATGTGAAAATCAGTGCTGAATGAGGTGAATGTAAGGAAGGATCTAAGAAACACTCATTTTGTTTTGAAATAGTAGTCTTAAACAGGATGACAAAATGAGGTCAATTTGTATCAGGTGGTAATACACTATTTTTTCTGGAAAAAAATACTCTGATTTTGAAATTATTCTGCCTTTTATTCAAGGTAAAAACCCCAAAATTTCAAAGCAAAAATGCATTAATATGTCTAGTATTTTAAATGATACCATAAAACTTGGTCAAAGAAAACCCTCTAAGACTTGTTTGAAAGTTTTAGAAGGCAGGCATTCTTTATTGCAGTGCTGGATGCATGGGGGATCACTCTTAGTATGCATGTCATATGTTGCTTCAGACACAGCTTATATACAAAATGACTGTAGAAGATAAGAGTGGAACTTCTCAAGGCCTTTAGGCCTACTCAAGCTATGCATACAAAAGACTGTAGAAGATAAGAGGAATTTCCCAAGGCCTTTAGGCCTAGTGTATCAAAAGAATAAAATTTTACCTTTACATAAATATTGAAGGTTGCAGGATGACATCCATGCATGAAGGAAGGAGACAGATAATTTGAACTTCTTCAATAAACTGCAAGGGAAATTATATCCATCTCTTGATTTTAGATCACTGTGTAAATTTGAATGTATTTCACTCTTCTCCCCCAGTAAATATTTCTGCTTTAGTACCTACCTAGGTTCTAGATCCATATGACAGTGAATACTGACGCATAGCTGTACATGATGCTCAACTACACTTGTGATATAGTTTGCGATAAACTCACTATAGGTCAGGAGCATTCCACCTTTATGGCCTGAAGAGGAAAATTGTGTTCAGGGGCCCTAAAGCCACAGGGTTTACAGCTGGTTTTGGTGCCTGCTTCATCGTGTTCCCAGCTGCTTACAGGTGCTTTTGAGTAGGATGAGGCCAAACCTCATGTGATGATGCAAGAATGAGAAGAGTAAGGACTTCATCCAAAAGTCCAGTAAGATCCAGCTAAATCACAACATAAATGACTGTCCAAGTATGGCTTACTGAATTTTTATAATGACTTTCTCCAGCTATGTCCCTCTTGTCACCATGCACCCACCACAACGGACCCAGCTGGCCTCCGGCATCTATGGTGTATGTGCATCTTTAATGGTCTACAGTGTTTAATAATGATGTCATTCCTGCATGCACTTCACACCATAACTAACTAAAATACAAGAAATCAAAACAGTCTTACTTTCCTATATTGTGGGCCATCTTACACTTTTTTCCCTAGCATGTTTGTCTAATACCAGCTTTTTACTATTGTAATATAGCGATAACATGTTCTAATTGATTTCAAATGGCAACTGTATTTTCTTATGAATAGTTGGCAATCTTGACTTGTGTTACTTTTCCTCTCAGCTTTCCTACCATAATGATGAAGGGATGGTTCATTCTCGCAAGACTACAGGTTAAACTTGTAAATGTATAAAGCTAGAAAACAGTCTGTATATATCTCAAACTGTTGACAATTTGCTTGATTTTTTTTTTGTTTTACATTTAATGAAAAATTCACCAAATAACATTGCTGTTTCAAATTTGTCTTGTCCTATGTGGTTTTGCTATATTTTCGAGTATCACTGTGACTGTTTCTCAAGTTTCTCACTGGACTGCAATTTTTTTCTGAAGTTAATGGGACATTTTTATTCTGCTAGCAACAGCCTGACTAGACATTAGTTGGTAATTTTCTCTCTAAAATATCACTGTTCAAAGCAGAGTATCGCATCAAGAAAGCATGTTCCTAACAATCTGGAAGTACTTAAGTTGATGTGCATGACTTTTGAGGCAGGTAACAGTTTTGACTATTATATGGAAAAGCACGAGGACTACCAGAAACTTTGTTAACTTAAAAGTTGTTTTGATGCTGCTGATTTTTTGTCTCTACTGAATCTCATGCAGAGATATAGGCATTAGCTCATGTACATGTGGTTGTCTTTCACACTTCGGTTTGGTTTCACCACATCCTTTTTCAGGGCTGAAAGAGTTTTAAGGATTCAGCCAGTTTATTTTGCAGTGGTAGTCAGGTGTTGGAAATTTCAGAGAAAGGCAAAAGTTTCCCTATGATTTGCATATAAGAATTTCTTCTATAAAATAATTTCAAAATAAAAGATGTTTCTTTCTGAACTCAGGCAAACTGTGATTGTATATGCAGAAGCAAGAGGATTTTGCACATCTAATTCACCTTAGACTTTCACATGTACGTCATCTTCTGTGTAACCTAGTAATTCATTGGAAAGAGTAAAATGAGGTAGCAATGAATTTCACAGGCTAATTACAGAGTACTGATTTTTGTCAGTTGCCTTTGAATATCTTTTGCCTAGCTGTCATACAATAAGATAAATAGGACCAGTTGTATGACCTTCAGTATATTATTAACTAATATATATACAGGTAACATTGCCTATTATTACTTGTTTCCGAAAACTAAGCTGCACACATATATAGATATTACTGTGTAAAAATCTTTCTGCCCTGCTGATGTCTAATTTCTTTCCCTGGATTATTTCTCTTTTCTCTATATCTTGAAGATGGAATGATCAGAAATATAAGTAGCATTTTACATGAGAATAAAAATTTGTAATTTTTCTTCTTGTTGAATTAAACGTTGTACAGGTGTGGGTAATTTAATATGTAACTTATACATCTTGAACTATCCTACTTGCTTTCTAATAAAATGAAGAAATATCCAGTCAATGGGACCAGATACACAAATAAGGTGAATAAGGTCTATCTTAGTGCAACAAAAGCTTTTAATCCTTACATATGTAGAGACTGCCCTCAACGGGAGATAATCACTAAGAAACCCAATTTTAGCATGTAATATTCTAGATCTTAGGGAAGGTTAGACGTGAAAATTTCAGTTAATGAAACAGTCTGTTCACTTCCTTAGGTGATTTTTTTTCAGTGTATATAGATGTTAATTAGTAAAATACCAACTGTTTTGCACATGATGTTTTTGTTTCATCATCCTTTAGTAACGTTAAGCTTTCCAAGACATAAGGGATAAATTTACACATTGAAGAGACAGCCATATAGCAATTTTTAGAACTCTAAATCTTTCAAATCAAGACAGAAAATTAAGGTAATTGTGTTTGTTTTCCCTCATATCAACACAATGATATGAAAATAATGCTTGGAAAAGCCAACAAGAGGTCATGGGCAATGATTTTATTGTTCTGTTCATTCCTCTTTTCTATGCCATCCTTCAGAGGGTTTTCTAGAAAGAAATGTTATGATAAACTCAACTTCCCTGGTGAATTTGTTCAGGGTATTTATTACTACTTCCCTTCAGTAAAGTTTATATTTTTTCACATCTTCATTCTCCAGTATGATGTATTTTATGACAAGCTGTCAGCCATTTCTGTTTCTCTTTCTATAGGGTCCATCAAAATTATACTTTTGCTGTTGTTGTCAGATAGGAAAGAAATAAAGACAAATGTACAACTTTCTATGAAATAATCTGTAATGCACTGGGGCTGAAGAGCCCAGAACACTGACTGGCTCCCTACTATGCACAAAAAAGACAAATCTGTTCCAGAAATCTGACAGATCTGTGTGCTTTGAAGGAAATAAGTAGTATAATTTTAAGGGAAATGGTAGGTAAGTGAGTTGGAGTATTACCCCTATGCTAAGTCCTTGTTTTCTCAGGTTACAAGGCATTTGAGGTTAGTGGTCCAGGAAAAAATGTGGTATTAAAAGGAAATATTTTGGGATTTCTTGATTTCCAGGAAAGAACACAGTCACCTCAGCCTTGCCAAGTACTCCAAGAAAATGTACATGTTCTGCATGGGTGCACTGCAGCTCCTACTCAGCACACCTGATACGATCAGAGCCTACAGCCATCTCACTGTATTTCCACACTATCTTGTCATGTTTGATCTCAATACAATATCATGAATACAATTTGTGATAAAGGTTCTCCTTCTGAACACAAATCACATGAGGAAAATATTATTTTTTTGCTTCCTAAAGTTAAGGCAGTGCAACAAATAATACCAGCCTGAAGTGGAGTAATGTGTTTCTCTTCATTGAAGAGATAGAGCAGGCATGCAGTCTTCCCTCAGCTGTAATTAAAAAACACATCTTCTCTGTCCAGAAAGCCTGAGCGCTCCTTGGGCTATCTCCCAGAATGATCCGGTTATCAAAGTGGTCAAGAGAGCTATTAAACACAAAATATATGCATTCTTCCAGAAGCAAATACTAAAAGCTGGGAGACCTTGCTCCTTGCTGAGTGACTAAACGAGGCTAAGTTCACACTCCACCATTTTTCCTTCTTTTCTTCCATTAAACTTGTATTCTTTGTTTCACAGTGGGGAGTGGTACAGATGGAGTAGGTTTTCTTCCCTACCTAAACCTATGACGTGGTGATTAGTTCAACCTTTTGTAAAGTTTTGGGTCTGAACCTACTCAGGCTAAAGAGAAACCTGAACCTGGATTATCTAGCAGCCAAGCCACTATATAAAAGTCAATTAGCACTACTAATCTGGTTGAAGTCACCATAGTTGCTTAGCTGCTTAGTAAAACAAAATTATCTGTGTGTTAGGCATACTCAAACAGTATCTTCAAGTGACTTGGCAACTCTTCTGTATAGAATACGGATCATCAAAAAACACAAGCTCCAGACATGTTCTGGATACGTTTTTAAACCAAACTGTTGATGTCTTTATTTGGAAAATTGCTATTCAAAGAACACTCCATAGAAAATGTAGACATCTGCTAATCAGAGGTATTTTGCTATTTTGGGTTTAGGTATACCAAGACTGTTCTTTTTATAGCTGCTAGAGTGCTTTAAAAATGGATTGGAAGTGATTTTTGTGGCATTATTCAAAGAAAAATCTACAGTCTGACCTCAGGGTTCAAGCCCTGCAGTCTTTTGCACAGCATCACTTCTCACTTCGGGCTGGTCGATATGCAGTACAGCACTCCAAGTTTTTTGCGTTATATGTTTCATTGCCCTTCAAAAATACAACAGAACATAGAGACTATTTAGAAAGGTTTTTTTTTTCTAGAGCTTTAAGTAGCCAAGAAAAGGGGCAGAAGAGCAAAAGTAATTAAGTTATTCCGCTGACAGGTAAATTAGCTCTTCATGTATTTTATGTTAGCAGAAATCTGAGGGAGAAACTGAAATCTTAAAGATATTTTTGGAGAAAGAGCATGGAGGGATTAAGCATAAACTCTTAAGAAGCCTTGAGTTTCTTTTAATGCAAATATATTAATAATGAGAACAAAGGAGAGGAAATTGAAATTGCTTCCAGGTTGACCACATAATATCAGCTTTATAGTTCTCTGATGTTTCCACATTTCCCAGCAAATGTGGGGTGAAGGGGGGGTTCTTATTTCTTTTGCCATGTCTGCCAAGGACAGCTGGTTTGCCTCTGTCCTCTCTCAACTGAGTGGTAGTGGTAGTGTGGATTTCTTTTTTATTCTCCTGCTTAAATTCGAATTCTGGCCAAGGAGACCAAGAGGAAGGGGAAGGCACTTTGCTCGGTATCCTACCTTCTTGCACCTTTTTCTCTGTCAGCCTACGTACCTGAAGATATATACGCATCTCTGAAAGGAAAATTATCTAATCCCACAGTGCACCACAAAGAGAGCTGGCAGGCAAATAAATGACTGACAGATTTCTAATGTTCCTTTATGTGTTCTTTTATTCTTTGCCCTACAATCTTAAAGCTCTAGAAGTGGACCATTGTCAACTACTGCTTCATTTCAGAACTTCTTTGTTGAAATTTGTTATGTTTAATCAGATGAAGTGATATGTTATGCTGAGATAACACTGATGAGTTATCCACTAGCAATCTGTTCTCTCCAACTGAGGGGTGTTTAAAGATCTCTCCTATGGCACTGTGTTCATGAAATACCTTGGGTTTGAATCAACACAGCTGAAATAAGAGAGAAACAAACAAGGGTTTCTGGTGAGAAGAATTCCAACACAGCAGTATTCTTCTGTATCATTCACTGAGGTTTTGGGAGGGTTGCATTATGCTTCTTTTTATGTGTTTTGTGCACAGTGTTTGAAATACTTGATAGGTGCAGAAGAACTGAAAAAGTCTAGTCTATTTTTTTGCAAATTTTTTTTTTTACCTGGGCCAAAGAGATACTCTAAACTAAAAAGCAACACCTGGTTCTTATTGGATGCTAGTTTTTATAGATTTAAACTTTTAAATCAGAACAGTCCATTTTAACACATGATTTGATAGCACAGTTCACAGAATTTCATACAGTTATGCATAGCAGAGTGCCTTTTCACAGTTAAATAGTTGTATGACTTGGTAGTTAAAAATTACACTAGCACAACCTGAGTGAAATCTCTAATCAAAGGCGAAAAACTGTTGAGAACTGCCTTGTGATCTCTTGGTTCTTGTTCATGGAAAAAGGCTAAGAATAAAAGACTTTAAGGATAACAGAAAGTCCTGATGTATAACTGTCCATACCGAAACAGACTACTTGCTGGATGTTTCTGAGCTATCAATACTGCTTCTGATCAGTGTCCAGTTCTTTTTTTGGTTATTTCCTTTACCTTTTTGATATCAGCAAACCTTCTCAACTATGTTTTTTCTCCTGTGGATCATTGTTAAAAATACTACTAAGCACAGTTAGGAGACATTTCCTTTTTTTCTCCTCCAATATTTCTAAAATCTTTCATAGCACAGCTTCTGTAGTATTGCTACTATGGTTTGCATCTGTAGTCAAATAATGATTAATAACAGCCATAAACTTTGGCTGCTTATTTCTTATTTCTCCCCCATTTTCTTTACGTACTCTTTTTTTGATATCATTAATAGAAATGTTACTGGATGAATTGTTTCTCTCCTTTCCCATGCTTTTCTGTTTTGCAGTCTACTCTGTCTAACAAATAAATAAATCAGTAACTGTTATCTGGTTTCTTACAGACCTCCAGTAGTCCACAGGCCACAAGTTGCAAGACACTGCACTAAAGGACTTAAGAAATGTGTCAATCAATTTCTAACCCATTAGTAATTATCTTTAAGAACTCCCACAGGACCAGAGAAGATGGACCAGGGTATGGCTACTTGCAAAGGAAACCTTTGTGAACAGAACAGTATATATATTCATTCTGAAGCCCATAAATATACCAGGGAAAATACAGAATATTCATAAGCACTTAAGTGACAAGGTGATAATAGAATAAACACATTACCAGACATTTGTATCAAAACATATTGTCAAACCTAGTCACCCTTAATGAGGTGGTAACTAACATAGAAAATCAGGAATTTAGAAACTTTTTAAAACCTTCTGATAGGCATTTTTACACTGATTTGTACGACTGCAATAGGAAACTGAAGAAGAGATGATTGTATTACAACAGAGTGGTTATAGGCCAACTGAAAAAACATATTTAAAAAGTTATAGTATTTATTTACAAATTTTCAAGGAGGAATAAAGTGTTCTAAGTACTATACCATTCAATATTTAATTAATAATTAACTTTCATTGTAAGCAGAATCTTGGAATAAATCAATGAGTATGGGAATGGGAGAGGCAGTGCAGGTCTCCCATCTTGGAAGGGATCAATAAAGCAGCACTGAGAGACATCAGAGATGATTTCTTAGTTCTCTTTACTCTTCCAGCAGACTTCAGGAAGCAGAGTGTCATCTTTTAAGCACAACATGTTACAAAACATGCAGAAGATTAGAGACCAAGAGAGAACAGCAAGTAAAAACAGGAACTTTAGAAAAATAAGAGAAAGAAAAAGCTGGTGTCATTGATGGAAAAGGTTTGTTCAGCCGAGTAAGGACATATTGAGAATTTACCATTTATGCACATGCTGAGAACTAACCACTTATGGATTTAAATTTTCCATTTATGGACTTATGAAGGTTTCATGTTCTACGTGTCTTTTGAAGACAGAATGAGAAATAATGATCTTAATTTTTAGCAGAAGAGATCTTTTTTTGGAGGTACTTTCAGTACAGTTGAGCACTAAATGATGGAGGCTGTAAAATTCTCATCATTAAAATGAACACAGATTAGACAGGCACCTGGCTAGGACAATCTAGATGTAGTGTTCTGCCACAGGATGGGAGAAGGGACAACAAGACCTCTGTAAGGCATTTTGTCAACCTGTGATTTATGTGTTTCACCCATAAGAAAGACACTTTACTAAGGATTTTTTTTAGCGCCCTCTGAAAATTTAAGGTGACTAGTTAAAATGGGTGTTGTCTGCTCTTCCCATTTGTATTTAATTAGGAAAAACCCACTTACATTGTCTGTCAGATTGTAAGTAGGGGAGATTAGAAAACTCTGCCTTTTACAAACTATATTTAATTTTACCATGTTGCTGAGGTGTTGCCATAACTGATCACTTTCCAATGGAATGCCATTTATAAGAAAGACTAAATTTTATGGTGGAGTTGAACTGGTGACTACTGCAAATACATTTCCCTCAGCAAGTCTGTAAGATACTGTATTAACCTGTAGCACTCTGACCACTTCTTCTGAAAAAAAGTTACCATTATTAGTGTTCAACTGTGTAAACATCAGCAAGGTTTCTAGTGAGGATAATATTTTTCTGAAACCAGTTTACACCACCAATTTCTTTTGGAGATTTTTCAACCATTCAGCATACTGGAATTTGCTGGAATTTGTTTGTGTCCAGTTTTGTAAAGCACAAAAGCTGCTAGGTCATCTGACTTCACAGCTGCATGCCATGTCTGGGAATTAAATGAGTAATTACACAAAATTAAATCGGTTTCATTTAAAGATTAGACATGCAGTCTGTTTATTTTACCTAATTGTGATATAACAGCCTGATATATCGGCTGCAAACATGGTCAAACTTCTTACGCTTACCTAATTAAGAATGCAGTTTTCCACTTACATTTCACAAAGATTCATTGTGCTTTTTCCAAAATGGTATTTTTTTTCCATCTTGCATTAAAGTCGTAAGTTTATTATCTAATATGTATTTTTATTTTAATCTCAGAGGAATATCCCTAGGTACTTCTACTGACTATTTAATTCATTGTTTGGATATGAATTGGAGTGGAGACAATGCTGTTCACTTCTAAATCCATCGTTGTCTTGTCATTCAGATCTTTTTCTGGCAATTTGACTGTACTGTGATAGCTACAATTTGTTATATGATATGCAATCAAATCAAATACTAATAAAAAATACTTTGCATTTTCCTCTGATTTCTTTAATGTGTCTTTTTCTTCTCTTTCTGGCTGTTTTTCAGCTCTTCTGGGCAGGAGCTTATACTTTATAATTCGTAGAATGCATTATAGAGAGTAAGGCTATATCACGTTCCAATGACCCTGCTCCAATAGGAGCAATCTCTGAAGTATATTTCATTGGCATTGCAACGATCTACGAATAAGTACGCTATTTGCAAATGAAGGGTTTTAGTGACAGAATCATAGGATCATGTAGTAGTTCAGACTGGAAAAGACTTCAGGTCTTTAGTCCAGTCTCCATTTTAAAACCATGTGGACTGTTCCCATTTACCGTCTTAACCTTTATGTGTACAACAAAGGCTTTGAAGAGGACCAGCTTCTTGATTTTCCCAGGTACCAAACTAGGACCGAGCAGCCTGTAGCTCCACGGATTGTCCTCCTGCCTTTTTTGGAGATGGGTGCAGTAATGGCCTTTCTCCAGCCACCAGGGACCTTGCATGATCTTCACAACCTTTTACAAATTACAAAAGTGGCCCAACAATGACATTAGCCAAAGAAATTAGATTTAGACAGTTTAAAGGGTGGGAATCAGCTCCAGATGAAGTCTTCTAAATTTAGATATCAACAGTAGGTGTCTATATGTAAGCTATTCAATCTCCTCTTCTAGAAGCAATTTAAATCTTCCTTATTGGCAGGCAGCTGACTTGCTCCTTGGATGCCATTGACTGTTTTGACTACTTCTTCAGTTACTACAATGGAAGTGTAGATATTTAGTTCACAAGTAGAAACTTGCCTATAAAAATAAATCTTCAGGTGTCTTCATTGCAAATATCATTCTACTGCTGGTGTAAATGAAAGGCAACAGAGAAATTAGAGTGTCATAGCGAATCTTTCTTAGGATAATTAAAATAAAGAACCTTGTTTGAGCAAAACAGTTGTTTTTAAAAATTATTGCTTTGCTATTGATTAGAAAATATCTATCTTGAATTGCTTTGCTTAAAAAATCATTTTTAGGTGTTCAATATTTTTCCATAGAGCACAGAAGCATGTGTAAAGGCATAATTTCAATTCTACTGGCAGGCATGAAAAATTCTGCTCTGTCCATTCAAATACAGGGTCCTTAAATCTCAAAGAGTATTATCTCAAAGACATGTCATTCATTATGTCAGATATATCTTTAGTAATTATCTTCTGTCTCCTATTCCCTTACATAACAGTTTAGGATGGAGGTCTCCTTTCCCATTTGCAAATCAAGAGCAGTTTCATTACTATGTCCTACATTCAGTCATAATCTGTCTATACAATACTAATTTTACATCACCTTTGCTATACCTTCTACTCTTAAAGTCATATTCAAATAGAAAAAAATAGTTTATTGTATAGCTGGAAGCACCTTAGCCCCTGGACCTCCGTGGGCTTAGTTATGTATAAACAGAATAGAAGCTGGCCTATCACTCTCTCAAAGTTTATAATTTAAATCATTGAGAGGGATAGGGAATTGTGGCTATACAACATATATAATCAGAGTAAATATATTTGCCAAGGGCATAAAAACTAGTAATAAATCCTTTTTCCAGGGAGCTGGAATTCCACAAGGGAGAGTGTAAGGTCAAAAACTGAGCAAGTAATAAAATGAGCACTCAAGTAAGATAAGCAATAGAAAAATGATTTAGCTTTTCATTAGTGTTCACAGTTTACAAACAGAAGCTTACAGAGACTCTCATTTGAACCTTTCTCTACAGGGGTTGTGTTTCAAATTGAACTGCAGGTAGAACTTACCAGACGAAAAATGAACAGTATGAAGTTGCCGCTGATATTCACTTAGGATTTAAAAAAATAAATAAAATAAAATTAAAAAAATCCTGTTTAAAACCATATTGGTATTATGGGACTGGAAGATAGTGAAGGTGATGCCAGTTTTACCAATGCTGTCCATGAGGAATTCTAAGAGTTATGAACAAATAAGTTTTATGTCTGTAGCTACCCTATTGGTAAAAAAAAGTGTAAGAAAAGGTAGGATTAGTGGATAAATGTGAAATTCAAGGAAACAGTCTTCTCCTTCTTTGAAAAGGGATATAATACTTGACAAACTCATTAGTTTGTTTGTGGGAGTCAGCACACAGACTAAAGAGATGTGGTTTACTCAGATTTCCAAACGACGTTTAACAAAGTTCCTCACCAGGTGTTCTTCAAGAAAGTAAACTGCTGTGGAATAAAAGAGAAGGCCATTGCATGGAAACATGGCTCTTCAAAAGGAGAGAAACGAAAGTAGGAGGTAATGGTCTATTTCACAGTGGAGAGTGGTTACTACTGGGGAAAGGTCCCACAGGGATCTGTACTGGTGTCTGTGCTATTCATAAACACTCCAGAAAAAGGAGAGACAGTGAGGTGATAAAGTCTGCTAAGAACACTGTCCACGCAGAACAATTCAATGAGCGTATATATAAAGTAATGCTCTTAGGGAAAAAATAATCCAAATTTTCCATACACATTGATGGCTCTAAGAGAGTAATTAGAACTCAGGAAGGAGATCTTGACATGTAATAAGTAGCCGCGTGAAAACATCAGCCCAGTGATCAGTAGCAAAGCAAAAACATACACATCAGGAATGATTAGGAAAAGAACAAAGTTTTTTTTAAAAAGAGAAGATATCATGTCCAACTATGCAAATCCATCCTCTCTCATCTTGAATGTAGATATCTGACTCTCCTATTAAGGAAAGGATATAGTAGTTTTAGAAGGAATTATTTACTTCCAGACAGTAAGAAAATAGGGTAGGGTTGTGATCAGCGGCACAGAGTCTGGTTGGAGGCCTGT
>RSEF01000005.1:13651511-13720096 GCA_003993805.1 Himantopus leucocephalus
TTTTTTTTTTTTTTTTTTTTTCCTGAGGCCAGGCCCTTTAATTCATGTACAAGCCCTTAAGGTTGTCATGGCTTTTCTAGGCTTCCATGTCAGAAGCATCGACAGATTAAGTTATAATGGCTTTTTGGCAGTCAGTTGTCCACAGACAGATGGGAAGTCTGTAACAAGCTCTGCTTCATATAAAGTGTTTAAAGCCTTTGAGATTGCTGTGTGCATGCAGGGATGTATTTGATATGTCAAGGGAAATGTGCATTTTTGCTCATGCAGAGCATGAGAATACTCCCGGGTAAACAAAGGCACTTAGGCACTTATAGGAGTTATAATGACTTTAGTGTTGTTTAGTGCATAGAAATAGTGTGCATTGATACCAAATATCATCTTATTCGTTCTGATGTAGCATTAGCAACATAACTATTAATCTAATCTGTCTGTTGAACAGTAAAATGGCAAATAAAATAACTTCTTAAATTGGCAAAACAACCAGTGGAGCGCCAGGAACTTTCAACCCAAGCTCTGGGGTCTGGCTGAACTGTGGTTCTAGGTTTCCCAAGCTTGGTTTTCAGTGCAACTGCCTGAAATTGTTAGCATGTGCTGGCAAGACTAAACACAAAAGGTTATTACACTAACTGAAGGTATCAGAGCAGCATTATAGTGCCGTGTTGTGCAAGGTAAGATGGGTGGTGCAGTTAGCTACGCTGGTTTGCTGTCATATATGTTGAGACCATTGAGCAAATGCTGGTTAGTTTCTGTGGGCTGCTGAATTGGGCCTTCTGTGTTCTTAAATGCTTCTTGGAAATGTTTTTTTAAAATAGCTAGTCAAAGTTTGGAAGATGCTAGTAGTCCTGTTTTTCCAACTAGGACTCTCTAGAATTCTGATAACTAAATGTTAGTTTACTTAGTATGAAACAGGACTGGTGCAGGGGACTTTGAAGACATCGTGTACTCTTAAGCCCTTCTGACTGGAAACGTGTTAAGACTCCTGAAAAAAAAGTACGCAAAGGAGCTCTCTACTCTTTACTTGTTGAGAAATGTTTGTGCACAAGCCCTTAACGGATCAGCATGTGGAGAAGGATTTGAATAGGCCAAGAGTAAACCTACTGTGTCATAGAGAACATGAGAAGCAGCACTTACTCTTTCAGTCCAAATATAACTACTTCTATTTGCCTCTCTCTCAATCAGCTTGATTAGGTTCCTGCCTTAGGTACCACTTTGAGGTGACTAGAGATAGCTGGGTGAGTCCTACTGCTATCTACTTGTGCTGTGGTACAGCAAACACTTTTCATATGTTATACTTTTAACTTACTTTAGACCTGTGCTTAGTGTATTTATATATGTGGTTATACAAAACACAAGCAGCGGGCCAAATCGATGGGATAAGCAAAGTCTTGGAAAATCTGGAAAATGACTCCAGGTTGGTGCAAGTTACATGGTAAGGGAACAGAAGGAAGCATGATGCTACTAGTAGTTGGAGCTGCCTACGTTTTCTAGATAATTGCTGCTTTGTTGAAAATAGTGGTGCTCTGACACCTTGATATGAAAGTTACATTGGCAAAAAGTTATACTGACAAAAAACTTCATACTGCTTGGTGCTTCAGTATATGAGATGCCAAACATTAGTGATTTATAAACTTTTTCCATAAGTCGAATTAATACTTTAGTTGTAAAATGTAAAGCATTCATTTTATCGGGAAATTCAAAATTCAATATTTTTTAAAATAAACTTAGACATTTGCTGAAATTACATCACATGCTGCATTTGGTTTAACCTATATTTATAAATATACCTGTAGTGAAGCTATACCAGGGCACCAGCTCTGCTGTCTTTATCAAGGGAAATTTTTTAATTGTCCACGTGATTTAGAAACAAAAAATAACATTTTAAAAATGGCTTATAGACACAGGAAATTAAATTCTACCCATTATTTATAAATCTTATGTTATTTCTGAAAATGTTACTTAGATTGCAAGAGAGTGATGCAGAAAGAGACATAGTATCTAGTGCTGCAAAGCCTCGCTGTTAGGAATTTATAAAACAAAGGTAATTCAGAAAGGTCTGAGGAGTCACTTAGCATATATGTGATGAAAGCATTTTGATGCTTAAGGTGGCCATAGACAGAACTTGGACTGTTCTGGAAGCCCCTAAACTGGTAGGCTAGGGTTTGGGGATGTCAATACCTAAGCATCTGAAAAAAAAAAAAAAATCCCAACAGCCCCAAACCAGGTTCTTTTAAGGAACCTAAGCACCAAAATAGTTCTACTGAAATTTTTCCTTTGTGCTTCTGTGAAATTCTCGTTCTAGAAAAGAGTGAATAAAGACTGTGGTAACAGGACACATTGCTTGTTGATTCTAAGATTCAGCTCCTACAGAAACAAATGTTCTGTGAGAAGCTGAAAAAGAAAGCTTTATCCTTGTGGCACATTATAGATGTAAGTTGCTAGAAAATAAATTGTATTACTTTGGGTGGCATTTTTTGTTTTCTTCTTTCAACAAAAGAAATGCCCTTCCGGTGTCTATGTTTTCTGGAACCTATAAATTCTAACAGAAGAAACACAGACTATGAGTTCAATACGTACTTTTTTTGGCCAGAGAATCAATTTATATATGCTGCTTCTAGTTAACATTTCAAAATGCTTCTGTCCACAGTCATCATACTTGCATGGTTTTTCGTTTTTTGCTTCTCAGTGCAATAGCTGTAGTCATTTGTGTGTGGTTACAGTTGATATTACCATTATTGGTCATACATTTTTCAGCCTTTGCCAGCATGGATCATTTCAATGCACCTTCCATCCTTGCCCATCAATGTGTACTGCATATGGGGATCGGCATTACAGAACATTTGATGGACTAACTTTTGACTTTGTTGGAACTTGTAAGGTTTACCTAGTTAAGGTGAGAATTTTTGTAAAGCCTCTCTAAAACTGGATTTAAAAACTACCTGTTAAATATTACCTTCTACTTATTTCCTATCTGTGCGTTTTATTGGTCCTACATACTATTTTTTAAGCTTTGATGTTGCTTAGACTTTGAATCATACATAACCTAATAATTATATACTGAGCTTTCTGCTAGTTGAACTATGTAACAACATACATATTTATACTAGTATATTAAAAGTGGCCATTTCTTTTTTTCTTCAGGGTACTTCTTCAACCAGTCTTTCTGTTGTTATAGAGAATATTAACTGCTTTAATACAGGGATCATTTGCAGAAAAAACATTTTCATTAACGTTGGAAAAACTTTTTTAATATTTGATGATGAAACTGGAAATCCAGTAAGTTTCAGTCTTTATCACTGATCAAAAGGTAGCATATGTATTTCTCTGCGTTTTTCCTTTTGTTAGCAAAAACCTGCTGTGCCACTTAAGTACAGAGGTATAAACATCTTTACCATAAATGCTGATCACATCTGGATTGTTCTGTGGAAACCTTAAAAAAAAAAATAAATCTTGTCTATATTTAATAAAAATGTTAGATGATATAATTGTAGTTCTTTTGTTTAGAGTTAATTCCTGTTTAGTGTCTTAGGAATAATTCAGATGTGTTTAAGTCAGTGGGAGTTTTTCTATTAATTCCACTGGAACTAAGAGTTTAGTCTGGTCTGGAATGTATAGGAGGGAGAAATATTCCTACATAATTGTAAAAAAAATAAATTACAGTCCCTGGTATATCTTTCAGAGCCTGAATTTCATTTTTGTTTTGGCCAAACTGCAAACTCTATTGCTGTAAATATTTCTTATTTTTAGTAATTTTAGTATAAATCGTACTATTTACAGTTTATAGACTGACTGTACAAAGGAAATTGTGTCTCTTTTGTATGAGATATTGTGTAATTAAACCAGACATCTTAGTCCATGCTGCAAATAATGTGGAATCTGAGTGTAATCGGATGGAGAGAAGAATAATTTATGTAAATAAGGTGGCAATCTCCGGACATATTTAGACAATTCCTTATTTCAGGAAGTTGGTCCATGGATCTTTATACCTATCCACATGTTAAAAAAGCATGTGGCTAAGACCCTCTGAATGCAATGATGTGTAACTAAGTGAAAATCATAACCAGGAACCTTAAGACAAATTTTTTAGCTCCCATATGAACTATTAACATTTTAACCTTCACTCCAGTTGCCGTTGCCGCTACCCTTCCTGTAAATTTGATATAAAATCAACTTCTAAAATACGAAAATCATAAAAATACAACACAGTTCACAATCAAAACCCAGACCACTTTTGTTTAAGCATTTATCCCTCTGTGGCCTTCTGTCAGTTTTTGGACTTCTGTCTGAGAACTGTCATTCATTCTATTTAGGTGTTTCATTTCCTGTCAAGTGAACATTTTGTGACATTACTTCCCTTATAAGCTGCCTTGTTTTATTTTGAACAGAGCTTATCTAGTTACATAGATGAACAACATAAAATGCAGTTATGGAAAGCTGGATTTTTCACTGTTGTTCATTTTCCTGATGAGCACATCACCATTCTTTGGGATCAGAGAACAACAGTTCATGTCCAGATGGGTCATCAGTGGCAGGTAAGTGGAAGTCAACATTCTTATGCTATTTCTTTGAGGTATTTATGCAAGTCTTAAGTAAGACGTTGTGATTATTCAGAGAATAGATAGTGTGTCAGAAATCATGGAGGAGCTCAGTGGCAGAGTCAAGTAGAGAAGCATTCAACTACTTTGTCAATTAAAATATTCATTCTTAATTACTTTTTTTAGCTGCTGTTTACTGTCTGAATTCTATAACAAGAGAATCAAATACCTTTGGGGCAACATTCTCCTTCAGTATTCATTCCGTGTATGACTGGAGCAGGTGCTATTTTGCTGAAGCATAAAAAAGCACACAGCTAGCAAACATGTCACTTCTCTGAACAAAAGATCAGCTCCTTTCTCAAAGGCTTGAAGATACTTAGTTGAAAGGGAATAATATTGATGTTGTCAAAATAAAATCTTTTCCATAGCTATATTATCACAGAGCTGAACTGTTTTGGCTGAAATTTAGCTGAAAAGGATCAAATCTGGACAGATTTATAATTAAGAAATTGAAGACATGAATTTAAGAAGCAAGTTTTGAAAACAGTCATGGCTGGTTATGTTTTCTGTCATGTGGAAATATGTTTTTATATATAATCTTTTTTTTTCCCAGGGTGAGTTGACTGGATTATGTGGAAATTTTGATTTGAAGACTGTAAATGAATTGAGGACTCCAGATAATTTTGAATTAACAAACTCACAAGAGTTTGGGAACAGCTGGACAGCTGTAGAGGTACCTAGCAAAAAGAACGTGTTTACTAGTAGATTTTTTTACTGTTATGTCATATAATTTGTCTAGAATGACATCAGAAATTCATAGAATCACAGAATGGTTTAGGTTGGAAAGGACCTTCAAGACCATCTAGTTCCAACCCCTCTGCATGGGCAGGGACCCCTCCCACTAGACCAGGTTGCTCAAAACACCATTCAACCTGGCCTTGAACACCTCCAGGGATGGGGCATCATCTACAGCTTCTCTGGGCAACCTGTTCCAGTGCCTCATTACCCTCATAGTGAAAAATTTCTTCCTAATATCTATTCTAAATCTACCCTCTTCCAGTTTGAAGCCATTACCCCTCATCCTATCACTACATGCCCCTGTAAAAAGTCCCACTCTAGCCTTCTTGTAGGCGCCCTTCAGATACTGGAAAGCTGCTGTAAAGTCTCCCTGGAGTCTTTTCTTCTCCAGGCTGAACAACCCCAACTCACTCAGCTGGAAGTATCAATCAAGCAGCAATGCAAATGGCAATGTTAATGGTTCTTACAGATGTCATAATCCATTAAGGAAAAGAAAATAATCACCTTTTTATCTACACAGTGCTATAGTGCAGAGAAAAATGCTGTACAATATTCTGAATCTACAAGTATTTTTGAAGACATTTGAACAGTAAAGTAGCCATTTTTACGTAATGGAAGAATTGTGGGTTCACTTTAGACTGTGTTGTCAGTTTAGCTGATCTTTCATAGCTGGGAAGTATTTAACTGTGAAACCATAGCAATAGAAAGAAAAAATGTTCTTTCTGTACGCTGTAATGTTAAAGTTTCAACTCTTTTAACGTCACGTATCTAGTGATGTTCATTGAAATGGTCGTTCATAGTAGTTAGAATAAAAAGATCAGATTTCTTACGCTTCCAATGTACGTCGTCTGAGTGATCTTTGTTATTTATGTAAGATAGACTATTCAGGTGTGAAGGCTGCAGATAAGGATTGCATGACAGCTCTGTTTAGACCTATATGTACATATGTGTTTTTCTGCTGCTCTCAGACAAATAAAACATTTTTTCAGATTGTGTATTTTTCCTTTTATGCAGATTAGCATCCCCTTTTAATTCCATATCTTAGTCTGACTTCAGTTTCATAAATGATGCATTTGCTTTGTGGTTTACATATTTTATTTTCTTTTTTTATGAAAAAAAAAAAACCCAAAACTTTGCTTTGCAAATTCAAACACAAAGTGGTTATGAAACAAGTTTGTCACCTTGATTTTCCTTTCTGGTTAAGTGTGTTGACAGCTCTGACATTCGAAATCCATGCGGTTTGAATCCCCTTAGAGAGCCATTTGCCAAGAAGGAATGTGGAATACTGTTAAGTGAAGCATTTGAAGCTTGCCATCCAGTGGTGAGTTGTGGTCACGTATAGAAAGATGTGAAAGTGAACATATCACTAGAGAGAAACTTTACTCTTTAACTTGCATAACTTTAAATCTTCATCTTGTCTTCCATAACATAATAATTTTGACTACTATAGCAAAAGAGAACACGAAGAAAGTCTAACTCATACCTATTCTGATTCCAAAATGTGAATGTTTAACTGGACTATCTGCACTTAGCTGCCCTAGTCAATAAGCCACTTTGGCACCAATTTAGCATTCTACAATATGGGTAGTCCTATTGTCTCCTTTGTAATTAATGCAGATAAAATTATACCAAATTTGTTTCACTTTTTTTTTTTTCATCCCAAGTACTATTGGCATAAGCATAACCACTTGCTTTATTTTGCTCAAGTGTATTACATAGCATGAACATTCTTCAGGCATATTTAAATAAATTGTCAGTTTCTTCTAGGCAGTATCAGATGCAAAGAACTCATTCCTAGAAAAAAAAAAATGCATATTTCTTCACTCAGGCAACCACCTAAGGAAATAAATGAGCCATTCAACATGTTCTGACAGTCAACAGGCTCAGGTTCAATTGGAGACTGGCAGGGGGACTGATTTCCAGAGCTAGGTCTTATATGGAAAATGATATATCCCAAGATGTTCAGGTATTGAGACTGTGTGCATGGCTTAAAGAGTGTGTCAGAATGGTTCCTACGCAGAAAGGAGATTTCACATGAAAGATAACCAGGAATCTAGCAGGGTTGCTTTGTATATTATTTTGGAAGAAAGTGGAAGCTGATGTTAAAGTTGTATTAATATAATGTCAGTTTAGTCCACGGTATAAGGTAGGTAGCAACTAAGTTCATCGTGAGTGTGTAAGTATTACTCAAGTGTAAATCCATGTGGAATGTGTAACAATTCAATAAGCAAGTTAGCATTGACAGTTTTCTCTGAAATTTTGTCACTTAAGACTTCAAAATAATCTAAGGGAAAAATCACAAATTCATCTGTGATATTGTCTAATAATATGCAGACAATGAACCACTCTACACAAAGAGTTTTCCATCTACTTCATTATTTCTTACATTTTATGTATATCTAACTTTCTTAACACTTCTGAGATTTATTGATTTGTGTTCAGCTTAGAGAGAGGTTCTCTTTATTTCATAAACTTCTTTGTCCTTTATGGTTTAAATACTACAAAACCATACAAAACACAAGCTCACACCAACTTCTTAGTGTGCATGTTCTTAATGGGTCATTGATTTAATTGTGTTACTAAGTACTGTTTCAGGAAACATTTAAATTAAAATCTTAATGCTTTGAAGCCTTATATATTAAATTTGGAAGAGTCATAGCTTTGTATTGAGGTGATTATTGCCAGTGTCTAGATGATATTTTTGATAACTGATATTTATATTTACAGATTGATGTCACCTGGTTTTACTCAAACTGCTTGACAGATACGTGTGGTTGTAACCAAGGAGGTGACTGTGAATGTTTCTGTACAAGTGTATCAGCATATGCCCATCAGTGCTGCCAGCATGGAGTTGCTGTAGACTGGAGGTCCCCTAGAGTGTGTCGTAAGTTTACTTAACTGGTGTTGCCAGTGGCTGCCACTGTCTGCATTCGTGAGACCTAGACCTGAAAAATCAATCACGTTAAGTTACCTGGGGTCATGAATTGAATCACTAAGCCACACTGGCAGGGATATGAGTGGGTGCTTCTCACTGCCCTCCGTATTCATTTTGGTCTAGCTAGATTACATGCTTTTTTCCGTGTTTGTGGGTGCTGCTCTTCTGTTTTCAATTCCTTGTCATAATGATGTGAAAGGAAAAGTCATGGGAAGTCTATAGTAGGATATGGCATGCATCCCCCAAACCAAAGTTACAAAGTTAACAGCTCAAGTAATTTCCGTCTTCAGGAGGACTGCACTTCTTAATAGGGTCTAGGAAGCATAGCTGCCTTACTACCGCCCCCAGACTAAGTGTAAAATATAAAGATCTTCTGAAGAAAAACAAGTAGGGTTTTAAACAGGACTTTTTCATTACCTGAGTATCCCTATTCAACAATGCTTAGAAATTGTAAATAAATATGAGGCCTTTTTCTATGGCACCTAGTGCAAATGCCTAACAGGAGACAGTCATTTCCCCAAAGATGTGATAAAAAAGGGAAAGATAGAAAGAATGGAAAGAAACAAGCATTTTTCTAACTTTGTAGTTGCACAGAGAGAGTACGCAACTTGCTCAAAGTCACACAGCAAATTTGCCATAGAGCAAGAGGGTTACTCTTAGTTTTTGATAGAAATGGTACATGTGTTTCTTATGTGAGCATGGAAGGACAGCACAGCTTATTCTTAACCACTAGAGGTCACAAAAAGACAGCTGTAGGTATGTAAGCGTAGTATTTCCTCCTAGAAAACAATGTTTTATTTAAGTCACTGTAGTTTAAGATTTTATTTAGAGCAGTAAATTAAATATTTGGCAATAATTTTTTCAGTAAATGTTTGGGTATGATCTAACTTGGCCAAGAATTTGGCTTACCTCTTAATTGTAAAGGGTAATAGAAAACCTGTTTATCTGCAGAATGCCTGCAACTGCATTTATTTTCTTTTTATTTTTTAGCTTATGATTGTGAATATTTCAACAGAGGTAAGTCCTAAAGGAGCTGATAAACAGAATCTTTCGTTTCTTTATTTGTCTTTTACTTTGTATAAAAATAATTGTGTTAATGAAAACAATTGCAAATGATTAGATTATTTAAATAGCCAAGATTCTAATTTACTGGTTTATTTTGCTTTTTCAAAGGGTTTTAATTTTAGTCTTTTTTTTATTCCCGGCTCTTCCCCAAAAATACGCGTTTAACTAATTTTCTTTGCATTTATGGATCATGATTAAACAATTAAATTGTTAAGTAATTAATAGACTATTCAACGCAATAGTACTGGTGGCACTACTTGCTTAAGGCATACAGCAGTTCAAAACTGATAGCCAGTGGCTCTGTTAGACCAATCATGAGCTCCTGTGCAGCCTCCAGAGGGAGCTAGCTATTAAGATATTTCAACTTTTTGTCCCCGAATGGGGAATAACTCTCCATTTAGGTATGTCTGACCTAGCTTTACGTTCCTGAGTGACAAGCATTGCTGCTGCATTAGAACAGCTCTCAGAGGGAGGTCCAAAACTTGCACAGGGTGCTAGAGTAAACCTTGAATCTGCACTGGGTGCTGTACTGCTGTGTTAACACTGGAATCCATATTCAGACTATTTTAAAGTTATATTGCGAGTGTCTGAATAGTTAGACATGGTATACATACAAGCACTACAAGCCAGCCTGATGTGTGGAATGGTAAAGACTCTTACTATTTATTCTATAACTCTTTTTATCAAGCTAACGTAGAAGCCCGTCTATCCAGATGGTTTGTGATATTTTGGTCTTCTGTTAGACTCCATATCGCAGCAGCTCACCCCCAGAAAGATCTTGGAGAGGGACTGAGTTTAAATTAGAAGAGACTTGTGCAACATGCCAGACCTAAATGTTATGGCCAAGAAATTTACATTTTCTGGTATACTGGCTGCTGAAAAGATCTTGAGTGGGGTCAAATTGCTAATGCAGTGGAATTTTATGTAAATCGCTATTTAAGCCTTTAAATTTTTTTAAATAAAGGCCAGTTGAATATAAGAGGGGATTGCAGTTTTACATTTCCTTTTTGGTTTNTGGTATACTGGCTGCTGAAAAGATCTTGAGTGGGGTCAAATTGCTAATGCAGTGGAATTTTATGTAAATCGCTATTTAAGCCTTTAAATTATTTTAAATAAAGGCCAGTTGAATATAAGAGGGGATCGCAGTTTTACATTTCCTTTTTGGTTTANTATAAGAGGGGATTGCAGTTTTACATTTCCTTTTTGGTTTTTTTTTTTTTATAAATGAAATAGTCTGGTACTAAATAATCTTATTGCAGGTATAACAGTTTGAAAGTGCAGTGTCTCTAATATCTGGGGTAGTAAAGTGAAGTGAGATGATAACATATACTTTTGAAGTGTGTGATTAGTTTTACTTGTTACTGAATTCTCACTGACAGAAATTAGTTGAAATAGTGGAGAGTTGTGCATGTAACTGGCTTGTAATAAACGTTGTTATCCTCTACTACTCACTTTATATCTTCCTACTGTTTGCTAATTCATCTCCTCAGTATTCAACATAGGATATTTCAGAGCTGCCAATGGGGAAAAAATTATGCTGAAGATTTTCTTCTTTACCTCAAACGTAGTAGCATTCCCCAGAATTACTTATTTTTGGAGTCAGGAAGGTTAAGAAACTCTCTTAGACCAGGGAGAGGTTTTGTCTGCATAACTTTGTCATGCATCCAGAGTGAAATGGTTCCAGTCCTACTAGAAGCAGGAGCCTTTTGTCTTTGGCGAGGGGAAATTCTCAGCTGGTAGCTGTGGTTTCTCAAGTTTTGGGTGGACCTGAGATATGAGACTTAAATGTTTAATAACATTTCCAGAACACTAGATGTTTTAATTAATTTTTTAAAGTGTTTTTCAACTCCCTGCACTGAAGGTAACCAGGCATCACTGTACATGTTTAGCTAGGTACGGGCTTGTGTCCTAACTGGCCACCTAATTATGCTGTTAGAATCTGAAACTTTAATTGTGGTGCAGCCTTCTTAGGATTTCAAACTCTTAATAAATTTTAAGATTAGGGACAAACAGAATACAAGGGCAGGCTGCAAATTGCAGTCCAAACTTTTAACCTGTTGGAACGGATTTTAAGGGTCAATGGTATTACCTGCAACTACCAGCTAAGAAGTTCTGGGACAATTCTACCTTAAATGTATGCTTGCTGTGTCCTGACTTGTGGGTAAAATGGTAGTGAGGTGAATTGCTCAGGTGTGGTCTAAAATGCCTGGTTTTAACAGATAAACTTACATAAAATAACATTTAAAAATAAACTTTAAAATACTTTTCTGCAGTGAAATTGGAACTGAGTGAGGACGTGTGACATTGTAAGATTTGTGAAATGGTAACTTCGCATGCTTTTGGCTTTTTTTACTTATAGGTAAAACATGACCATTCCTTTGCTTATGATGCAAATTTCTTCCTGTCTCACTTTCCAGTGGTTACATTTGTATCTATACCGTTCAAGGAGTTCTTGGATACTTGAAGACAACAAACTTTTATTCCCTGCAAAATGCCTCACACTTTGGACACTAATAAAATAGGTTTTAAAGAATAGTAAGAAGTGTATAATGAGTTCAACCGTACAAATAAACAATTTAGAGGGATCACAGGGTGGTCTGTAGAACGCTGTTTACTTCTAAATCAAATAACTGAGGAGTCAGCTAACTTTAATAAAGCGACTACGAAACTTAAGTGGATGAGAGGGAGGGAAAGGAGAAGCTAATCATGAATCTTGAAAATTTAAACTAGGTATTTTAGACAGTTTTCAGAACAGGTATTTTCTAGAAGAGTTTGGCTTTGTTTTGGTTGTCATTACAGTTTAGTGGATGGCACCTACAGCTGTTTTCGGAGTGGAGAGATGTGTTTTTATTTATGTGCTGTATCATAATATTTAGAGCTCAAGCATTTGTGACACTTGACATGAAAGGTAATTCTGATATTTTTTTTTTTTTCCCTCAACAGCTCTGGGAAAGGGCCCATACAAACTGGTCAGCTATTTGGATGGAGAATTGGTAATGGCAGTGAAATTGGTGGATGGTGGTGTTTTCCCAGTGCGAGAAGAAAATACTGTTCCTAGACATGCAGTGAGCTTTATGCTGACTTCAGGACTTTATAAACCCAAAGCACATGGTAAAGTCACTGTAACCTAGAGGATTAAATACGGCAGAGCAAATTGTGCCCTTGAATATGAGCCTACATTTAAGAATAGGCCTGGGTCAAAAAAAAGTTTTGTTTTCTGTCAGCTGATTGTGCACCTTAATGTTGTCTGGCAAAATTTTCATTTAGTTGGTTTTAATTAGATGATTGTAGCATTATGAATAGATACTTCTGGTTGAAAAGCAACAAGCCCTTCCCCCGGACAGCCTTCAGAAGTACCAAACAGGTGTTGTAGCCCAGTGCTTCAGATATGGGCTGCTCCCTCCACCTTTCAACTGGTGGAACTGGGATATGGGAAAGAATGGGAGAGAAATGATACAAGGAAAGTATTCCCTAATTCACTCACTTTGCCACCATTGCTCATTGTCTGCCCACTTGTACAGAGGTGCCCATTGGCACTAACGTGAGCTGTGTAAGGGTGTGTACTGCAAATTTGTCTCCTTCAGGTCCCAACTTAAGTTTCCACTGGAGGAATGTGTTGCTTATTCAGCAGATGAAAGAAGTCTTGCACGCCTTCAGGCAGGTGGAGAAAGCTTACAAGAATATATTCAGCACTTTGTGACATTGATTAAATGCTGGAGTTGTCTGCATACACAACTTTATTGCCCACAGAGCACTTGAGTCTCAATACAGTTTTACTGCCCAGGGTCCACTGATCAGCTCTTTGACAGCCTGAAGGTGGCTGTCTTTGTGTAATCAAAGAAGGGATATGGGTCAGTTGAAAAAATGACAAGCATTTGATTAGTAATACTGCTGTCTGTAGAACTGACACAAGAACTCATGTAACAATATCCAGGGCCAGATTTCTTTTATTAGTCATAGTTTTTAGACAGTTGTACATTGCGTTCAATTTAGGTTTGGAAAGAGAAGGTCAGTCCTACTGTTCTATTCCCCTATAAAAATCTCTCACTCAGAATTTAACCTGGCAAATGGAATTGGTGCCTTATAGTCCGATTTGAGTGAATGGCATTTCATCATTTTGCCATGGAGCAGTATGTACAATCAATACAATATTTTTTTATACCCATGTCTACATTTATATGACACTCTGTTCTTTGGTACCTCAGAAAAATGGGTGTGTTTTATCAGTTTCAGACAAGTAGTAGACAATGGAAAGTTTTGGGCATTGGTGCACTGATTGGCTATATGACAGGTATTATAAATCACACTGTCCATTGTTACTTATCAAATAGCTACTTGCTACAGATGATTAATAAAAAGATATTCACAAATGCCACTATGTGTTTCAGATTAATTGAAGTTTTTATGCTCAGAAAACAAGTTGGTCTTGCAGAAGTGTTCTACCAGAATGTGACAGTATATATGTTCAATAGAGATCACTTGTTTTCTATGCATTCTTTTTTTCAAGAAGTGCTACCCAGGCCTGGAGTGTTAGTTGATTTTACAGTAGTTTAATGGCTGTTTTCAAGAGAATAGCAAGAGTTTACAGGAAAATAGAATGAAGTAATTCTGTGAGCAACAGATGCCTGTAATAGGCTCAAGATCTGCCACTCTGCAACTGGTTGTACAGTCTTGCTTGAAATCAGCAGTACTGTTTTCAGGGTAAGGTATTATGTGGGTACATTTGCCAGAAAACAGACCTTGCTGTTAGCATTCTTGGGGAGAGGGCTGGAGAGATGACTGCTTAGAACGCTGAATGCAAAATTCATTTTTTTATTTATTTTTAATGAAAGGCTGAGCTCTTAAGGTATTAATTCCTGATGGCAAACATTACTTGTAAAGATGAAGTTTAAGTTTTTATTAAATTGCTTAGGGAAGGCTGTAAACTGAGGTTCTGCTTGACTGCGGGGCTATATTCCTTTATCCTGGTGCGGGCAAATGTCTTAGTCTGCTTGTATTCCTGTTGAAACCTGTAGGGTATTTAGAAAACTAAATATCCATCAGAATCTAGCACTCTGAAATCCATATATATTATATTTTCTTACAAGATGCAGGCTATTTTCACTGGTAAGGCTAAAGTCAGCTTTCATTGCTCAAGCTACTAATATCAGGAGTGGTACATCAGAATGAGTTTAGTTTATTATACATTTATCGGCAAGTAAATGAGTTCTCTGTGTGTTTTTCAGATTCCAACTTGATTTCATTTGAAACAGCTGAGAGACCAAACTATTTTCTTCAGTTGGTCTCCAATAATACTCTTGTTCTTTCTAAATGGAAAAAAAGTGAAGAGTTTCACAACAGATCTACATTTGTCATTCACAAGAATACATGGCTTTCAGGATACAGTTCCTTTGAGTCATTTGCAAAACCAGGATACTTCATCCACATTTCAGCCTCTTCAGTTGAGCTTTTGAAGTACCATCATTCAGAGGAGTTCAGACTGTCGACCCTTTTTAAACTTGTAGGTAGGTAATTAAACTTGTATTTTATGAACTGCAGTTTGCTCCCTGTGAAAATAACAGGCTAAATGGTATTGATATTTCAGAGGTGTTGAGATTGCTTACTTCTCCCCTACATCATTGGGAGCTGTGGGTAATCCGTGACATGCAGGCTCAAAGTCTTCTTCCCTGAGCTTTGTAGCGATGATGAGATTCTGTTTTCTTGTCAAAAGCCATTAAGTAGCCTAACACACAACTTGCTATATTTGCCAACTGGTTTTGACAATATGTAGCCTAGTGTATAGTTTTGGGGCAATACTTGCTTTGTAGGAAATTCTTAAGGAGTAGAAAATTCATGCTGATGCATAATGGATTCACAAAGGGAATAGAGAAGAACCGAATGCATCTCTAAAAGTTAAGGTCTGTGGATGATGTTTTCTCCTCTGATTGCTGCCAAGNACTTGCTTTGTAGGAAATTCTTAAGGAGTAGAAAATTCATGCTGATGCATAATGGATTCACAAAGGGAATAGAAAAGAACCGAATGCATCTCTCAAAGTTAAGGTCTGTGGATGATGTTTTCTCTTCCTTTCCCTCTGATTGCTGCCAAGAGAGTTTTCTGTACGGTGTATTCTCATTGCAAGCTTTGTGGCCTCCTCAGAGGTTATGCTGTCCAGTGCTAAGGACATTGCCTGTAGATTGCACCTCTCAAACCTCATGTTTCCCCTGAAAAACACCCTGACCTTTATTCATGTACCCACTCACAGAGGCTCTGCCTTTTGAGATGTTATCCCCTAGTGTTTCAGGTGCCATCTAAGTGGAGATATATGCCGACTCTTGGGGATCTAGATGTCGGATTCTCTAATGGACAGCTACAGCTCTTGAATACACAACATAGACTGCTGTGAGAGTGTTTCTGCCTGCCTGAGAGATTCCTATTCCTGTAATAGCAGTCCCATTCCACGGAGACATAAGGATCAGAAATGTAGGAGATATTCTTAGGACCCTTCATGGGAGCTGGATGCAGGAGTTGCTCCTACAAGAACTGATGACAAAAACCACACATTAAAAAAAATATCACTAATCAATCAAGCTCTTTCTTTTTGAGATTAGTAAGGAAAAGAAATAATAAGAGTAACTGTTTTCACATATTCTTAAAGACTTGGGAACCATGTGCTGAAATGAAGATGGCCTTACAGGTCAAGAACAAGATGCAAGGAGTTATATTGGCCTATAAAGTAAAGCTAAGTAGATTATTCATGAAACCACCATTTGCTTTGGTGTCTGCTTGTCTTGATACATCAGATACATCAAACACATTCAAATGATTTTATTTATGAACTTCAGGACAACTACTACTTGCGGAAACCACTGGCCTTTGTGTGGTATATAAAATTCCAAAAGCACTACAGGTATTTACGTTTTAAAGCTTTTTATTGTGCTGTAATTTTAAATGTATTAGTAATTTTTTTATTTGGGTAGTAGAAGTATTTTAATAGGTATTCCTGGCAATGCCATTTTTTAAAAACAGTTNCTACAGGTATTTACGTTTTAAAGCTTTTTATTGTGCTGTAATTTAAAATGTATTAGTAATTTTTTTATTTGGGTAGCAGAAGTATTTTAATAGGTATTCCTGGCAATACCATTTTTTAAAAACAGTCCTTCATTCTCTGAAATGACAATTTGTTTTACAAGCAAAGAAAGAAAATGAAATATTGTAACAAATGAAGCATGGCCTGGCCATGTTTTACAGTGGCCATGTTGAATCTCAGCACAGACTAATCTGAAGCAGGCACTGACTTATATGACAGAAGAGGCCAACTGTATGCCTCATGGAGCTTCTTGTTATCAAAACATTGAATTAATGTGTTAATGGTGGCATTGTGAATCTGCCGATGTTTTGCGGTGCATTATGCTGACAGCCTAATGCAGCTGTTGACTGGCACACTCCAACTTCAGAAAAAATGACAGATTTTGTCATTGCCAAATGCCTGTTGCCTCTTGACAAATGCTTGTAATCACAGAGCTGTTGAGGTTTTTGAACAGCAGAATTACAGAGCTAATGCTATTACCAGGATGTTCATACAGCATTTCAAGCAAGGAACTTTTTTTGGACATAACAAAAATATCTCCTTAGTCTTTTATCTTTGAGGGAGGAATGAAGAAGGTTAAAACATGTTCCAATTCTCAGTGGTCTTCCATTAACACAGAGTGGTATGTCTTTTCAAGTGTAAAGTCTTTACCCTCCAGTCATTATACCAAAAAATCCTATCTATGCCAATGGAAAACTAAAACAATTTACCTCAGCAAGTGGGATCAGATCAAATGATCAAGAGGCATTTCATTAATCACCACATCCGAGGGCTTGGGTTTCAGAGTTTTATAAGCAGAGAAACATAGGGCTTGAATCTTTCTCCAGTGTACTTTCACAAGGGCCAGCCTGCTGATGTAGGGTAATTACATGGTCTAAAAATACAGCAGCATTTGTTTAAGTTAATGGAAAAGTTACACCAGCTCCAGAGTGCACAGGCAAAAGCGTATTGAGTTTCTTGCTGACTATTGTAAATGCTTTGCATATTAGATCAGAAACTCTTGAACCGGGAACAGCTATTCCTGCGGAATCAGAGGATAAATATGGGGAGCAGAATAATAGGCCCAGTAAATCCCCTTGGCCAGAAAGTTCCTCATGAGACTTCTTCATGCCCTGTGACGCACATTCAAAAGGAAGAATTTTAAATGACCTGATCAACACAGCAATAGATACATGTTTGCTTAAAGTCAACTGACGAGTCACTTTTTCCACTTTCGTAGCAATAAATATTGTCACATTGAAATACTTTGACTATAAATTGCACAGATACGATGGGCTAACACTGCAAAGTATTTTCCATGAGAAGTCAATTCAGCTTTTAAATTGGGTAATTTTCATTATACTTAGATTTGTCTGATCCCACAAACATCTGAGGGTTTGAGTTGGTAACTGGATTTGAATATCCAGAGTATTCTTACAAGAAAATACATTTTGCATTCTATGCAGGAATTTTTACCAGCAATGGATTGGTATGGATTCACCCAAAGGAAAGAATACACTTAGTCTCACCAGATGGCCAAGCACAGAGGTGTCATGTAAAAGCAATAAATTCACATTTGAAATTGTTGGGAAATTACTGGGTGTAGGGAATTGATGACCTTTTTATGGGTATAATTGCAGTTTTCTTACATTTTTTAAAATAATATGCTCAAGCTAGNCATTTGAAATTGTTGGGAAATTACTGGGTGTAGGGAATTGATGATCTTTTTATGGGTATAATTGCAGTTTTCTTACATTTTTAAAAATAATATGCTCAAGCTAGTTACCTTTTACCTTTTGTGGAATTATCATAATATGCTTTACCTTTTTAGCATCACTGTGAGTTAATTTTATATACATTGTAAAAATGTGACTTGCCCTATATAAATTCTACAGCAAAGTTCTTAATAATATCAGTTATGTGCTTTAATAGCTAACTTGCTGTAAATACAAGGCCTGTCTCAATTTTCAACTAAAATCTCAAGATGCACTATGTATATGCACACTGCACAGAGGTATTTATCAACGTTGAAGTTTGATATAGAGCATTTTTGGTTGCTTTTAATGTTTGTATCTTAATTAACTGAAACACATTCAGAAACATAGTACAAAACTGAAAATTAAATTAATTTTAATGAAAAACTTTTTTTTACAAAAGCATCATGTCAGGTTTATACATGATATTGTTGACTATTTTAACTTCAACTTACTCTTACCCATTTCCATCAGTAGAATTAATTTTCTGGAATGTCCTGTTTTACTTATAATGTAATGCTCTGAAGTTCAATTTGAGCTCGTATGCTTTGTCAGTCCAAAAGATCATGACATGGGGCCTGGGACTGGATAATGCTGAGCAACTGCTGTTGTACCTGCAAATCCCGGGTATGTCACTGAACACATCTGCTCGGTAGCTCTTGAAATCAGACTGAGTTTACTGTAGAATTACAAAGTCTTTCCTATTTATACCACAAACACAAACATTTGACTTCCCATTTTTGACTGAATAAATAGGAGGAGATTAAATAGTTATGTTAACAAGATTACAGTCATCTAACTTTGTAATAGTAAACTAAAAAGTATTTGAGAGGTAGATAATTATATTTTGCTTTCACTGATGTTTTGGCTGGGCACAAAGTTCCATTTTTCCAGTGATATTTGCTTACATTTCTTATTGCAGAAACTTAGAAGTCATGGGCAGAGTTTGTTAGTAGTTTGTGTGTGTTAAGTGGGTAGATAGGATTTCATGTTTCTAAACTTGTAACTGAGGAGATAGGCAATCTACGTTACTAAGCAGAGTTTTGCTGCCGTTATAAATAGAACTAATTCTAGAGCAAATTTTGTTCCTACTAGATTTTCTGAAATCTTTGGGAAAAGTAGCAAAAACAGAAAAAAGTGTGAGGTGAGAATGAAAATCCAAATACTTAATTTTTTTCATTATTTTTAAAACCTTGATTTTAAATACAGCATTTTATTGACATTAGAACATTTCACATTTTAGGGTTTTTTTAAAAGTAAATAGCCTTTTTTGGAGCATAGCATGAAATTATTCATAATATGCATATTCTGAGAATGGTAAATTTTTGCCCCTATGAGGTAAAAGTCAGCATAGAAAAACAAAAAGCAGGATGGACTTGTGAACAGTAGGAATTGTCAACACACAAAAAAGTGGCCAAGTTACTAAGAAAGGTGTCTGTGACTCAACAAAACACCAATCTGTCAGTGGTTAAAAAATTAAAATTCTTCATTAAATGGTAGCAACTGTTCTCATTACCACGGAATTATTTTTGAAAGCCATAAATAGTGTCAATCATAAGTTACAGGGAACAAAATGCTTCTCTGATGTCCAAGTGAGAGAGAAAAAAATGAGGTTGGGAATTATCTTTTAATATATTGTCTTTGGGAACACATATACCTGCATTCATACAAAAGCTTTCTGCAGTACTGTAACAGGTTGGTATGCTCAGCTTGTGGTAGGTAAAAGAACTGTGGGCTCAGTTGGCATGTCAACTGGAGCAATTGTCATCCAGGGCATATTTTACCATTTTGTGAAGGATTTGCTGTGTCACTGAACAGGAGACAAATGCTGGTAGACTTCACCAGGAGACACATGGCTATTTTCAAACGCCGTGACAAATCTTTTTGAGGAACACATGCCTGATATAAGAAGCTTGACTCATTGTCTGTAAACTGTGTATCATTCTTTTGTTGTGAGTGAACTGTACTGTTGCACAGAGTACAGTAAGCTCGTATTACTGGTTGCAGGAGGGGGAATTTAAGTACTAAAAAAATGGGAAGCATGTGGTGGAGGTGGCTGATTAGCATCCTGGCTAGCATAAAGCATTCGTGCCATAACACTGGTGAAATCCAGAGTTTCTGAGCTGTGGTAGTTTCTGTCATGGGAATAGCAGCATTGTAGTAACAATAAAGCTGAGATTTGTCTGGCATGGAAGTTAATGTCTAAAATCAATACAGAGAGTGAAAGGAGTATTTCCCTCAGTTTAGGGAGAGGGATGCTTGAATGGCTTTAAAGCACTTTTACTGCTTTTCCTTATGCGCTAATGAATGTGGGTATTGGGATCAGAGTTAATATACAGATGTACTAAAAAGCAGCAAAATAATCTATTATTTTAGCTAGGTATAGAGATACTTTATTGTTCTCTTGGCGTAGTCTTGAATTCATGTTAGTTCAGAACAGGGCTCTGCCTCTGTTTCTCCTCCTGTTCGTTTTCTGTCTAATCTCTATTTAGTCTAAACATTTTAAGCAGGAACTGCATCTTGCTGTGGTGGAGTTTTTTTTGTTTGGTTGGTTTTATTGTTGTTTTGTTTTTGTTTTACAGTGTCTTGCACAGTCAATCAGCTAGGTCCTTGGGCTGTTTAGGTATTCCAGAAGGGATGCTGCCAATAGTGAAAACTTTAAATATGGTGAATGACTGAAATGGCATTCTCCTAATGCTGGAAAGGCATTTTCTCATAATTCATAATAAAGCACAGATTTCACTATATCTGATGGGGTTTGCTGAGACATACTGAAAACCTTTGAGATACTGGATACTGATTCATGCAATATATTCAACTCTTGCTGCGGTGATTTGGTCTGTCCTTTTATGTAACTTACACACTGAAAAACCTAGTACAGCTTGGCCTGGCATACTCAATTCTCTAAAATCCCTTGACTGGAAAATTAAATGTCCATTGCTTCTACAGCTCTTCTTTGAAAACAATTTTTACAACCAGGTTCACATGTTCATCTGTTTTCCATACTTCTTTCTGCAGTAGAGACAGAATTTGCAGACAAGTGTGACTGTTTGTTCTTGGCTGAAAACGGTGTTTATGAATCACTCAATAAATGCTATCCCTTTATGTAGAAATTTGCCCTATTTCCTACCAAGGCATGCAACACCAGAAAACTCTGTGAACTTAATCAGTAGGAAAGCTTGAAGGAAACGTGGCAATCAGTTCATAAAAGTCTAAGTTTATTTGGAGAATGGGAGATGTTAATCCTAGCACTTGGAAGTGTTAATTCACAATCAGAGTTCTGCTAAATTGAGAAATGAACGTTCTTCGTCTGGTTACAGTATATCTTCTGCAATGTTTGTGCCTTTATTGTGTTTGAAACTTCTTCTGTGATTAATGGTGGGGTTTGTGGCAAGAGTTAAGAGTTATAGATCTGTCTTCGTACTTAATCTAGGGTAGTCTGATGAATGAGATTTCCTAGATTCCACTTGGATATACTGTTATTGCTGGTTATTACTACTGTTGGTGGTTGTCTGTGCCAACAGGTCTGTGATATGTTCTGTCTTTTTGTCATATATCTTCTACTTTTGTTCTTAAACCTCACTACTCTGACCTGTCAGTTCTTACAAAACCCCATACGTCAGACAGCAAAATGTATGGAAATAATTCCCTTCCTCCATTAGATTTAAAAAACTTAACTTGGTTTCACTAGAAGGGGTCACAGAAGAACTCAGTGATGTGTACTTAGCTTTTTATGGGAATGTAACTTTATAAATGCATTTGTTACTGTTGTAAAAATCATGTTTTCAAAAGCAGTGACATGTTATGTCCCTGAATAGAGTGACATGTAAAAAAGATAACACTAGATGGCAACGTACACACTCCTTTTTTGAGTTTGATTTATACCTTTGATTTAAGAGAATTATTTGTATTTAAAAAGAAGACATTAATGGTTTATAATGGCAGAGAGATAATTACCCTTGAGTGCAGATGTCCCTAAATTGCAGGAAGAACAATTTCTTAGGATCTTCACAGAAAAAATGACTGTCTCCAAGATGTAAAAGGACTACTCTATTCATATCTCCGTCAAGCAAAGATCAGCACAACTTAAAAACAAAAAGACTTCAAAAGACCAAAAATGGAAACTTTTCCTAAGTAGTAAGGCTTTTCTTTCTGGCTATTAATGTAAACATTGTTTAAGAGCAGCTACTCTTTGTAGGCTCTGAAGAACATAGCTCTGAGATCAGGTTTACCAATCTAGAGGGGACCCATATGTCATGATGGTGGTCTTCTGTAAGCATAAATGTAAGGGAATTGTCACTGCCCTGCCCTGACTGCTACAGGAGTGAGGTGTCGTCGTTAAGGTACTAAAATCCAGATACATTGTTTAAGTCATGCAGGTGTTGGAAGAGCCACTGGCCTAATCTAGCGTTGTGTGGGAAACTGTTCTGCATGCAGATGAGGCAGGGTTGTATTGAAAAAGAAAGCGCGATACGGCATTTGATCATGCAAGTGCATGTCACCCACATGATGACTGGCACAAATCTGTTTTTCTCAGATTTTATACTCAGTCTACTTCTTTACATTCATTTTGTAAATTTCTGCATAATTTAATAAACACTGGAAGTATAAGTGACACTTATTTCTGTTTATTCTCATTTTGAAGTTTAACTCTACCTCTGTCTGAATTTGCACTTTGGGTTTCATTTATGTGAATTTGAAGTCTTTCAATAAACACTATCTGCAGATACTCTGAGGGCAGTTTAGGGCTCGTTTTGTTTTTTAATTTGACATGGTGTTTCATTATTGGTACTATTTTATCTGGTAAAGTATATGTTCTGAGTGAAATTTTGCAAGACTACATGTCTCATCTCGTTTGAGTTGCTTTGTTCATTATAGGAGTAGTTAGAATTTCAGATTCAAAATGTTTTGAGGTTTGAATTAATTTCTCTTGGATTGGCTATCTTGTACTGCCTTTTAGATTAACTGTTAAGATATATTGCTTTAAAGAGCCTAAATTAGCATAATTTCTGGTTACTTTATTTGGAATGGTGTTTGTTTTGGCTTTTAAAATACAGTTGTATCATACAAGTTATGTACACCTTTGTGCTATTTTACAGCACATTTTTCACGTGAAGTGAACAACTGCTATGACACATTATGTTATAAAAAGTATCAGTGTATCCAACGGGTGCTTTTTATGCTGATTCTAATAGCAATAATTGTACTGAATCAACATAATCTTAATTTTGCATTTTGTTTGAATAACCAAACATTATAGTCTCATTGTTGATATAGATTTTAGAACTTAACAACAACAACTCTAACTTGCCTGGCTGTATTTTCAAGTGATTGTAATATGCAGTAAATGTGTCTAGTTCAATATAATGTTTTATACTAGAAAGAGTAAAACAGGCTGTGGGGCCAGCACTCTTTAATGTGCACTGCAAAATGTAAACTGGTTTTCTATATTTTAAAGACCTTAGCCGTTCAAAAAATATTACCAAGTTTATTTGTAGAGAATACAGGTGGAAACAGTAAGAGATTTAGAGCTGCAGTGAACTTAAAGCATGCCTCTTAGTGATATGTATCTGCGTGTATTGCTAGAAATATATGAGAATAACAGATCTTTGTTTTTCAGATGTCAAATTTAAATTTCTATCCCGTTCTGCATGTGAATGGCATTATGATGCCTGTACAAGCCCTTGTTTCAAGACATGCAGGGACCCTTTGGGAAAAAACTGTCAGGCAGTACCAAAGTAAGTATCTGTATTTTTATGGAAAGGTATGTAATTTTGGTAATGTACTTATGCAGTATAATAAGAATATGAGGGACCAGATATAGGCTCAGTATAAGCAGGACTGTGTTCTTGTATAAGGAGGATAGTGAAGGAGAAAAGAGAGGGAATAAAACCTGCTGTGGCAGATACATGAAAGTGACATTTCGGTTGTTAGGTATGTATTGTCACGTTCTGGAATGACTAGTGTGTTTGTAACTTTCAAGCTGGGGGGATATTATAGAGTATTAATAAGCAGAGATGATTAGAAGTTTGTTTCAAATAGTTGTGTCCCTAGTTTTTCATTATGGCATTGCAACATCCGTATCTGTCCTTGCCTTTTGCTCTCATGTGGAATTTGTGCAAAGTTTGGTAAAACTGACATTTGGATTTTGGTGTGTAAAAAAAAANGTAAGAAAAAAAAAAAAAAAAAAAACAACCTCCAAGACAACAAAAAAAAAACCCCAAAATATTGAGCATTTCTTAAGCAATAGCATTCAGTATTGAACCTGCAACCGTTCATTTCAAAGGCTGAGTATTGCAGAGCTCACGCTTTAGCGTACAGCTGAGTGAGAATGGAAGTCATGACAATGACATTTAGAAGGAGTACACTGAGGGGATGAGGTTTAGATAGAACAAAACTGTCTAGTTAAAAGTAGTTTCTGAGTAAATTCTGTTTTCCTAAAATTAAATGCTTGATCCAGAAGATACTGTTCCACTAGTTATTTGTTTTTCTTTTAGAGTGGAAGGATGCATCCCTGCCTGTCCTCTCAATATGTTGCTGGATGAAATCACTCAAAGATGCGTGTATTTTGAAGACTGTATGTTTGAAAAGTTATATGTATTATGTATGATACTTAGCTTATTAATTTCTTAGGTCTTTAGTCAAATTTTCAAATATTGGTGCTTAAATTTATGTAACTATGACCTTAGTTATATGAATCTTGAGCTCACTAAACATACATTTTAGTTAATTTCACTTCTTAAAAATCAGAGAAATTTTAAACTAAGATGTTTTTTCTTCATAAAACATTTCAGTAACATTACACGTGGAGCAAATTAGTTAATGAATTTATTTTTTAATTTGTCTGTGAATTTTGGAAGTTTAAAGGCAATTGAAAAGATCAGACTTGTGTGAGTTAACGTAACTTCCTTCTAGCTCTGGTAGCTTATTCATATTCATTCTGTAGTTATTCATAAATTTCAGACTACTACTTGTATCTGATTACAGGCATTGAACCTGCAGATGATAGTGCACTTTTGCTATCCAGTATTCGAACACCAGCAGTTTCACACATAACATCAAGTACAAGTTTGACAGTGATCAGTGAAGCCGTAACTTCATTTCCTGTACTTGAAGCAAAGGACATGGAAACAACGCTTGCTTCAAAGCTGGAGCTCACTGCAACTACAGGGAAACCTGAATTTTCAGCTGTTACATCCAATAAAACACTTCCAACCATAACTTTATCATCAAATATTTCTTCACAGTCAACAGAAATGACATCTGGGAGAAGCACTACAGCAATGTCTGAGACAACAAAATCTATTGTAAGCTTGTCTTCTCCTGTTGGCATTTCTCCATTGTTTCCATCTTCCACAAAGATACAACTGACCAGTAGTGGTTCCACTAAACTGGTGAGGACTACAGAACCTCAGACAGTAACAGCTACAGATGCAGTGACTACAAGCACAGAATCAGAAAGCAAACCAATTTCTACTTTTATTTTTACTGGGACACCACTTATACTTAGAACAACAGAAATGCCAGTCAAAACTAAAATAATGGAAATATCAGAAATAGCCACAAGAACACTTCCCACAAAAGAAGCACAAGTAAAACCAGAAGGACTTACAACATTTACACCCAGTTCATTTGAATCAATAACAGAAAAAACTACTGCGTATCTGCCCCAATTTTCCACATCACCACCTCTGGGCATGCCTTCATATACACCACCAGTAAACCTATCAGAAACTTCAGAAGGCACTCAAATAAGCATAGGACAGTCTTTCACCACCATAGCTAACGTTACAGTAACACCATTTTCTCCTGTGATCACTACTTTGTTAAAACCAGTGTCTTCAGCAACAACAAAAGCAGCAATTGTTTTAGCTGAACAAAGTGTGAAGACTACATCTTTACCAACATCCACACCACCTATTTCATTAGGAAAGGCAATTACAGCACCTCCTATTGAAATGGTTCAACACCTGACTGGTACTGCAAAGGTACCTTTCACTACTACTCAAGGTCCTAAGACAACAACTCTGCAAACTCAAGAGAGATCATCAGAAACAGCTTTGTTATCGTCTACAACTCATATAAAGGAAACTCCCAAAACAATGTCTCGTGTGGAGCATATGTCGAGTTCCTATTTCCCTCCATATGCACTACACCCTAGTTCTACAACTGAAAAATCCATCACTCTTTCTACAAAAAGACCTTCAGTGTCTGTTCCTACTCCTGCTTCTCCAGCTTCAGGTGAATTAAAAAAAACATTCAAAACTGTATCAACTACAGGATATCCCTCATACGTAGTTCTAAACACAACAGAGTTCCTGACTACATTATACACGAAATACCCTGCTGTGGCTGAGACTATCAGAGTGACACCTTTGTCTGTAGAGGTAGTATCCAAAATAACATCCCCTTTTGAATTAGCAGCCAAGTCAACTTTGTTTTCTAGAAAAACATCGACTGAATACAAGTCAAGTCTGGTTTTGAGTACAGTGAAGACAAGCACTTCAGCATATTCAGGTAGTGTTACCACATCAGCAAGGAAAACCTCTGTCTCATCAAAAGAAATGACCGCAGTTCCTTTCATAGCTACAGAAAGAGAGTCAGTTCAAAGAACATCCTTCACTGGATCTCCGCTTACTCTCCTTAGTGCAACTGAAACCACGTTGTTGACAACACAGCCTGATAAATCACAAGTGGAAAGAATTACTAGCATCTCTACTAGAAAGCCATCTGCTTTCCCTTCTTCACCATCAAGTTCTCTAATCTCTTTAAACATTTCTCTTCCTTCACTACCCCCATATGGAAAAGAAGCATCACTGACAGCTCTCAGTCCTGTGCGTACATCCCATGAAATGACCTCTTTATATCCAAGAACAACTATAGCAAAATCTGTGTTACCAACAGGAAAGACCTCGCCAGTCCTGACTTTCTCTACTTCATCCACTGTAACAGAGCAATCAAGTCCAATAACAACAGTATCACACGATGAATCACCAGGCAAAGCCATTTTAAATATCACTTATGCCACATTCTCCCCCTCCTCTGAATTCAGCAGGCAACTCATAACAACCAAAAAATTAGTGACAGCCAAGGAAAGATCAACTCTGTCCCCTTCTGTTGTACTTCCAGTAACAAAGTCGTCTTACACTTTCTCCACCTCTCAGTACCTAGCAGGTAAATTGGTTTCTTCACCTTCTTTGACACAAATGATACCAGAAGTAACAACCACACTGCAATATCCAGTACAAACTAAAACAGTTTCTACAGCATTGAAATCTACAGTCCAAAATATAACAGATAGAGTAAAACTTACAGCAGCTACAGCTCAGCCATTCTTTCCTCCATCTTCAGTAGGCCTCTTCTCTTGGCAGACATCTTCAGGAGATAAACTTTCAGTACAGACCACAAAGACCACGGCTATACCACATTTTTCTACTCAGAAGGCTATGGAACTTGGTCGTCAGACTTCTGAGCCTTCATTGACAAGCCAAAGCAGTACCCCAATTTACCAGTATCCTGCAGAAACTCTAACAAAATCCACTGGTCAGCCACAACATGTCTTTAGCACAACTGAAGCTACCGTAGAATTGACTTCCTCATACCCCTTAATCACCTCTCTACCTGAAGGCATTCATTCAAGTATATTACCTACCTCAGTAGGTCCTACACAAGTTATTTTACCAACTGAAGGAGAGTTGCATTTAACTGATTTAGTCACGCAGCCACATGTATCAGGAACTTCTTCTGTTTTGCAGTCTACAGTCCCAACTAGTACAACAGCTGACTTGATTTTTGGCACCAGGGTTCTCCCTTCCTCACCAGAAGTGCTTGCAGCTTCCTCTTTAGCAACGATTAAAAAAGAAGCACTTCCTTCATTTTCCACACAAAAGGCAGGTACTGGTCAAACACTTGAAACAACTACAGCTTCACCAGAATCTATGTCAACCTCTTCATTGGTTTTGTTATCAGAAACAACAGAAATTCCCATTGTGGTGGGAAGTGGGCCATCCACATCAACAGGCAAAAGTGGTACAGAGAAAACTGCGGTGTTGCCTAAGCAAGTCACACTTTCAACCACTGCCTACAGTTCAATGTTTCTAGCAAGTACAACGTTGTCAGCTATGGCCCATTCATCAGCTGCAGCTTCAGCCTCTTCAATGATGAGCAGTACTGGGCAGAGCATTAGTATTGTATCAGCAACTTCAGACAGAGCAGAAGCAGTAACAGAATCCATCACAAGCTCTGTAAAGCCCACCTATTTTTCTGTTACTTCAGAAGCAAAAGGAGCCATGCCCCTTGATACTGTAAAATCTGAAGAGCCAGAATTAATAACAGAAGTCCAAGCTGTCCATACTCAAGGTGCTACCATTACCCCAGAAACACCTCAGATGTTTTACTTTCCACATTTCACAAACACAACTGCAGTTCCTTCTAATGTAAGTGTGTCAGTACTGTCCACTATACGTTCATCCTCTGAACCAAAACATTTTTCTTCTATAGCTATGCCATCGGTCAGTACTACTCAAACTTCAAAACTTGAAATACCATCTGAAGTGCAAACACCTTCTGTGAGTTCACTGCTAATGATATCTGACCATCCAAATGTCACAACAGCTCCATTGGTTTCCTCAGTTGCCTATTTATCTACTAAACCACTTCATGGCTTGACTACAACGTTTTCTGATGGACTGACAACAGCTGAAGCTGTGTCAGGAGTCACAGCATCATCTTTTGTGCTGCCTAGAGAAACAGCAACTCTTCAGACTTGTACAGTGAGTAACTATACATATTAATCTGTTTGGCTTTAAATATGGCTTGGTTACCTTTACACACGGATCAAAAAAATTGTGAGCCATACTTTGCTCTCTAGGATTTAAAATATCTGTATCAAATAGGGAGCCCTATTATTTTCTCAATTATATCTGTAACTTTGGATGATTTCATTGTGCGTAACGTTTTTTGTAAATGCTGTAATACACTGTGTTTTGGGCCTCAGTTTTCCGAGTGTGACCGTTACAAGCATGTTTTTTGGCAAAATATGGTGCTTCGTATTGTTCAATGGCACTTTTTTGTCACACTGCCCTCCTTAAAGTACATCTTTCCAGAGATCCTTGTTGTTATTCTACTTGTGCCCTTCCATGCTTTTCCTTCTCAACTTCTTTTAATGTAAGGTTAAAAATTCAGTAATGCTGTTCTCTGCTTTACAAAAGGACAGCAGTTCTAAACTGTCCAAAGAATGGTCAGGTTTTCAAAGGTGCTCTTCACTTGTAGCTTCCATCAGTGTCACGGGGATTCATAAGTATTCTGTGCCTGAAGAATGTAAGCGCCTTTTTTTGAGCAAACACTCTGCGATATTGTGATGCTAGCTTGGTAAGAATGGTAACCTGTGTCTCTTATTAAATATGTCTTAGCCAATCACAGAGAATGAATGCATAAAACACATTTGCTTGGATGGACAACTGATCCAAGTTAATAAGTCACAGAACTGCCCATACAATGCAACTCAACCCAGCTGTGGAGTTTTAGGATTTGCTACTCAAATGAATGGTGACAAATGCTGCCCAAAGTGGGAATGTGCATGTAAGTTTTAATTATGCAGTACTTTTGAAGTGAACTTAGGTAACAATTTAATGCATGTTTCAGAAGGCTAAGAACGGACACTTCTTTTTATATCACAGCATAGAAATAGAAGATGCCTATTGTATGGGCTACTCATAGTCTAATGCAGTTTGTAATTCTAGTTCTACATCCAGGGAAATTAAATCAAAATGCTCCTTTAATGTAGGATATTCCTCTCACCCAGCTTTAGGTATCTGCAGTGGACGTTTCTAGGTCTGACTTAGACCTATCTTGTCTTCTGTCTAATCAGAGGACAGTTAGTGGATTTTTTGGTTCATCTTATATCTACTTCAGGATGAGAAGATTCCCTATACTCTGTTAACTAGCTCTGTTTACAGTCTGGGGACTCTGGAAGCATAACGGTACTGTAGTCACTCCCATCAATTACCTAGAATTGGGCAGGAAGAATCCAAACATTAAAAACCCCATCAATTTAGTTTGTAACAGCAAAGAAAGGATGCAGAGATAAGCAATGCAAATCTCTGCTTAGCCTCTAGAGTTTGAAATTAACTAGGAGTAGAACTCCAAGCCCTTTGAAACACAAAAACTTTAGCAATAAGACTGGGAAGAAGGAAACTTTCCACATGAGCTTCCTTCTTAGGGACAAGACTAGAAGCGAACTAAGGATCTGGCATGATCCACTGCCATTCGTGTTTTTTGCTATTTTGGGGGTTGTAAAAATTACAAACCTTTGCTGGCAAGAACTGTAAGAAAATAACTGATTGCAGAGGGCTGTACATTGTCCCACTGAAATATGCAGTATTTTACTCTACTGTCCATTTATAGAGTCGCAACAGTATCAAGTATAGCTGAAAATACGTGCACATATATGAAACGAGTAAGCTAGTTAATCTTATAAGATTTATTGTTTTATCTTCATATTTTGTAATATTTACAGAAATTCTAAAGTAAGTTAGAAAAAACATTTAATTTATTGTTATTTCTCTTAGGTCGTTGCACAATTTTCTCTGATCTGAGTGTTATAACCTATGATGGAAATCATTTGGCTTTATTCAAAGAAGCATCCTACGTTGTTAGTCAAACTCGAGATGAAACTATAACCATACATGTACTTGACTGCAGAATGGTAACTAACATTTATCGGCTAACAAATAGTGCTCAGTACTGCTAGTAAGATGTATCTTAAAAGGAAGGGTATAGCAATACTATATAGTTGTGGTTAATTATTCACTTCTGTGCAACATCTATGAATTGTACTTCTACTTTACAACACTTCTGAATTGGATAGCATTTTAACACCTGACTGTATATGCAATAGTTCCTTCTGAGAAATTGGAAACACCAATCTCCAGAGCCATAGCCGCTGTAGGATTGTCAGACTGAATTAGACCACCCTGTGCATTCCAAGTCTCTGACAGGGGCAAATACTTGTCTTCTCAGAGAGGGAAGAGAGAAACCCTAATGGGGATCCTGCCTAATGAGTATTCTGCCTAGCAGGTAGTGTAGATTGGCTTTATGTCATGAAGAGTTAATTCCTCATAAGCCTTTACAAAACTTTAAACTCCAGTCTCTTTTATGAAAGCTAGGTAATTTTGATGTCTATATAAATGTCCATCACAAAATTTGGTCCCAGGTAGTACCTTATGGAAGTTAATTCCAGAAGCTCAATATGATTAATATGAAAAAACAGATCTGTTTGACTTTCATACTTGGTTTTCTACTGTATCCAGTGCTTTTTGTTGCGTTCAACATCTTATAGCTGGGGAAGTATGGATGAATTTCTGATTCATTACTTCTGTACTTTTCATATATCATACAGATTCATCATTCCCAGTCTCCTTCTTGCTCACCTTCAGATATATAGTTCATATTTTCCAAACATCTAGTCCATTCTATATTTTTTCCTGAAAAACTTTTTCTGTTGTAATTTCAAGATTGAGTGATACAACACAGTTGCTGAACACGAGATCATAATATTTTGTTTATTTTGCAAGAATGCTATCCGGATGAACTTTGTAGTCCAGACTTGAAACTACAATCAGCAGCAGTTTTCCTGTCTTAAAAATGTAACCCCCCAAAATTATTAATGTCCTAGTACCTAAAAACAATAAGTAGCTAAAGTATAAAGATTTTGTACATCATGACTATGGTTGATGTATTTTTGCTTTCTCCACAGAGTAATTCGAATTCAACTTCTTTGTGCCTGGCAATGTTGAATTTAACCTATGAGTCAAACCAAATTATCATCAATCGTTTAAGTAGAAAAGTAAGTATTTTGAGGGTTAGTTTTTCTTTGCCTTTTAGTAATCATCTTACTTCTGTAATCAACTGCCTCTTCATGGGGGTACTGAAGATTAGAGTAGGACACAAAAGGTAATATAATTGATTGTTCTGACTTTGTAATTTAAGAAACTGTTTGTAAATTCGAAGAGTCAAACTGTGATACAAGGACAGTTAATGAGGTAAGTCGCAGAGCAAGACACATAAACTGTTAGTCTCTTTAGTACCTATATTTGTGGAGGTGAGCCTGACTTCTTTAGAATTCCTGTTGGGAATCTGGCCTTAGTTCTTCTACCTACAGCACTTGGTACCTGACATTTAACCTCTTTTCTGTGTGTATTTTAGATAACAGTAAATTCAAGATTTGCTTGGCCTACTGTTAGAAAATACGGATACAAAGTCGAGGATTCAGGCTTCAAGTATGCAGTTGAGACCCCAACAAAAATCAGAATTCAGTGGTTTCACAGCACAGGTGTGATGATTATTGAGTTTAATAGTACCAGAGAACCAAGAGCTTTGGGACTATGTGGTAAGTATAGAGTAGTGCAAGAAATAAAGGTGTTCAGATGCTTTGCTGGGGAGGTGCATTTTCCTAATTATATAAATCAGATTTTGCAGGATCTAGCCCAAAAGAGTTACTGCAGATCTTTGTAAAGTTTAAGATACTATTAGAAATAATTTATTATTAATTTTGTTAATTGTTGAAATGATGTTTGATAGCTATCCATGTAATCACTTTTTACCTGTAGTGTTGCTTCTGACTGTAACTTGTTTGAATCACAGGCATGATTGCTGTAACCAAACACAAATAAGTAAGCTGGGCCTAAATCCATAATGTCAAATAAGGTCATTTACAGATTTAGTGTTTGATACCCATCTGATAGGAAGTGATATGTGCTATTTTCAGTTTCTAAAGGTCAGAATTCAAAGGAAATGTTAACTTGAGAGAACTAATCTTAGTTTATCTGTTGGAGGAAATAGTTCAGGCAGAATTTCTTAATAGTAATGGATTAAATAACCATAATTTTGCACTCTGTTAGGTCTGCTCAATAGTTTCACATAGTTTCTTTCTTTCTAAAAACATAGCCTTGAATAAGCTGTTGGTGCTGTAGCTTTTGCAAATGTGTATTTGTTGATGTAAATCCTTACTGTGACACCTGAATCTGTAAATTTATCTGCTGTAAATTGGAGCTGGAAACCCGGGTTACAGAGTTCATATCATTACAGTGGATATCTTTCCAGTTTCAGAAAGGGCAAATGCCTGTAGCTCAGTATCAAATACCAGTGATAGCTCAGTCCAGTTCCAAGTCCTGCAGATAGTAATGTGCTTCTTGCAAGGGAAGAGATTTTGAATTTACTGCAATTTTGAAATTGGATTAGTATCTGTAATTTGCCCTAGCTTTTGTTTTCAACATCATTCGTGCTGTATTTGGCTAATTGTTATTGTAATTAGATCAAACAGAAACAAGAAAGTAAAGACTGTATTTTTTTGTAAGCCTGATTCAAGTTATCCTGAAGGTCTCTTTTGCCTTTACCTGTTTGAATACTGTGATAAGGAGAACTGGGAACATTAGATTTCTGGTTTACAAGGCACTTTAACTAGATGACAACACATTTCTGTGGATGGTGTTCCAAGCAGAATTTCTTCAGATAATGTGCTGTATTTTTCTGCTATTCATCTCTGATTGGGATTCTCTGCATAAGTCTGCCTGCACAGTGCTGTCTGCTGGAACTTACCAGAACCTGCTTTAAATGAGCTAGTTGTACTGCATCTTCTCAGTGTAAATTAGTCTACCCTGATCTCCTGTGCTTTCTGTGTTAGTCTGCTTCTTGTACTTGAGCTTTCTCAGATGTCTTTTAGCTGAACTGCAGAATAGGCAGATCCTGATTTCTCAGCTTCATGGAAATGATAAAACTGAAGACACCATTACAGTTTTGTAGCAGCAAGCATCCCTTGGAATGATCTGTGTCAGAGACAACAGTGTCTTTTACAGTGGAAAGATCGGGCAAACTTGGCAACTGTCGAAGAGCTGGTGTGGGAGATGAAGGACGTGGGAAGGGAACATGAACACCTTTATAGCAAAACTGGTGAAAGCGCAAGCATGTCAGTTTTAGCTGCAACCAGATCCCACCAAGCCAAACGTGAAGCCTTAGTTTTGTTGTGTTAAACCTCCTTGTCAATGTGTAAGAGAAGAAGTGGAAAAAGATATCCCAGACATGACAGCAATCCTTTGAAGTCTCTCAGATCCATCAAGTACTTCCTATTTGTGTTGCATAGCCTCACAACCTCAAAAAGTTCAACCCAGAAGCATTTTCAGTTCAATAATCTTTACAGTTTCAAAAGCTATTTTACTCTCTGAATGCCTGTTGCTGTATCACTGATGGTCAATGGCTTGCTCTTGTTGTCAAGAATTGTGAAAAATGGTAAAACAGACAGTTCTCCAGAAAAGGGTTAAATTCACAAATATTTTTTTGAACAGATAAAGATCTAGAATAGCCATGCAAGTTTGTGGAGAAGTCGGAAGAAAACATTCTAGAAGTCTGATACGAAAGTCTCAGAAATTGTGATTTAGAAGAAAGAATGGGGTACTGCTTTTTTGTACCTGCTGGTTCTTAAAGGACCTTCCAGAGGATACTACTGTAATACTTACATGTTCTGTGTTGACCAGTCACTCTCCACATGTTACATTACTTCCTTTGCTCCGAAGTGTTTCAAAATTGCCAATGACCTTAGTTTAAACAGAAACAAAATGCGATGCTGCCTTCAGAGAAGTGAATACAGAAAAGTTTGATTTCTTTTTTCAGTGCTTGTGCAACTGAGGAGTGAAGTTTGTGTGCCATAGCTGGGCCCTCTGAACAGCTCTTTGATATGCAATAGATTTCCACTCATAGATGATCTTTACTTTTGCTTTGCTTAATTCGTCTTAATTTTGTGGATTTTGATCCTAGCAGAGACTTTCTACATCTGTTTTGGGTTGTGATATTGTCATGTTGTACAAATTTTTTAAAAGCTATTTATTTGTTTGAATATGTCACTTGAAACATGCTTCGGAATGAATCATGTGGTGTTAACCTGCTTTTTTCTTCTGGTAATACACAGGTTTTTGTGACAGAAGTTTGGAAAATGACCTGATGCTACCCAACAGGACAGTTTTAAGCAAAAGCAATGCTCCATCGGCTTTTATAGACAGCTGGCAAGTGCCAGACACATTAAAGTATGTTGGAGAAGACAGGCATCAGGAAACTAATTGCTCAGTCATGGACTGCTCAGAGTGCTTAAGAATGGTGTTGAACCAGACCTTCAGCAGCTGTCATCCCTATGTATGTTAACTATTTCAGAAGCTTACATTTTGAGAGAGATGCATTCTGATAAAATTTTATATACTTGATAATTTCATTAATGTGAAACTACATGTAACCATATCTGTGGAATGAGATACATACTTTTTTTGTATTTACATTTGTAAGGTAAAAATAATTTAAAGGTGTGGCAGCTTGATAGAGTTGCAATAAGCAACTTACACTTCCAGAATTCATAATATATATCTGTTAGTTTTGACAATACCATCTAGTTTATAAATCAGTCCCAACTAATTGAATTGTATCAAGATGATGTAAAGCAAAGTAAAATAAAGTAGTTTTAGGATTTAATTAATCCTTAAGTGTTCAGTAATTTAACAAGTTCCAAATCGCAATAGGTAATCTGAGAGCCTGCATTCTAAAAGGCTTTAGAGGCAGGGAGTTCCAGCTTAGAGAGATGAGAGGGTAGAACAGACCATTTAAAGCAAACAACAAACTCATAGTATGCAAATAAAGTATTTATTTGTGCTCACATGAGTACATTTACCATTTCACCTTTTGTATATTGTTGAGTTTGATGAAGAGAAGGCCAAAAATAGACAAAAATATAGAGGTAAGGAAGAACAAAGAATAGTGAGTAATTATGCCTTCTCTTGGAAAAACTGTATTAGCTCTTGCCTTGGCACTTATAAGAGATGAAGGGTGTCTTACATTTTTTCAGCATTCAGGAAGCCTTACTCTTAAATACTAGTAGAGTTTCTTTGTGCACCAGTGAAGAAGGCTGGTGGCCTCTTGCTTACTGTGATCCAAGAACTTTTGGCTTCATTGTTTGTAGCTGATATTTAAAAAGGTCAGTCTTTTTCCTACCTAGCAGGGTCTCTATGAAGGTGCAATGTTTTTTATTTTTTCTTTGTTAGGTTCCACCTGAGCTATTCTGTGATATATGGGTTCAAGACACTGCGTACATTCAAAATCCATGTATTTCACTAGCTGCCTATGTGGCAATGTGCAACAAATTTAATATTTGTATAGAATGGAGGAGCTCTGATTACTGTCGTAAGTATTCTGCATATATGTGTACCTCTAGTGTTCACAGAGACAAAGTTTACCTAATATAAGAGTTACTGTAAGTTGAAAATACCAATGCCAATGAGTCCTCCTGTACTTTGGGAGTCATTATTGAGATAAGTTCTGCATTTTTAATGATACAATTCAAAACAATGTGCAAAAGGAATCAGGATTGTTATAGCCATTTCACAGGAGGAAAAGGTAAGCTAAAGAACCTTGCTCAGAAGCGTACTTCTGGCTTATTATGTACTTAACTGTAGAAGTCAAATACTCTCATTTACAATGTAGTGTTCATTTCTCTTAGCCACTTTCCACTGATGAAACCAAAACACAACAGAATTGGTTGTGGAAAGGAGGAAGCTACAGAAAGAAAGTTCTGTGGTACTTTGAATTGACGATGTGTGCTTGATGCTGGTCCAGAAAGCTGTGTCTTTGGAGAAGGGATTAGAGAAATGAAACGCCTTTGAGATTAGATGGAAAGCAAGGAGTAAAACCTGAGAGCTAGAGTATCCTGGCAGAAGACGTCTCCCATAGCAACATACTGAGATGTAAGGCCAAGTGGGATCTATATGTGTGAGTAAATAGAAAATTTGGATTACAGCATCTGTTAATGCTCTCAATGATTGCCCAGGAAAAGCACTATGCCGTAGTAACATAGGGAGATCTGTGGTTTCAGTGCTTGAAAAGGGAAAAACTTATTGATGAAGCATGATCCCCAAAAATAAGAGAACTCATTGTACATAGAAAGCATAAGTGATGTCTTTTTAGAAGTGATTTAAGGAGGGTACGTGTGTACAGGCTTCATGCAGGCATGTCATAATGCCCTGCAAATAATAGTCATAGAGCCTAAAGCTTAAAAACAGTCAATTAAAAAAATATTTTCAGTTTGTATAACTGTTTAAAAAGAGATCTGACAAAATATATCTGCAAATACAGTTGTGTATTCTATCCACCGTGAAGGGACACATCGCTCTCTTATTTTTATACCACAGTGACCTCTGGTGGTGCATCCCTAGCAAGGAAGAACCATGAAATCGCATCTGGATTTTGTGGTTACTAAGCATTGATATACTGTAGACTGATTTTTAAAAGTCCGAGTTCCTGTATTTACAGGGCTCTAGCAGATATTTCCTGTGGGGTGTTATGGCCATTTTTAGTAGTGAGGAGCTGAATAAAATCAACCTCCTCTCTCAATTAATCTTTAAGGTCTACACTGGAACCTTCTTTATTTTTGAGCAGACAGTCCCTTTGTGAACTGGACTTTGTCTCATTACCATGATTCCAAATGGTGTTGCTGCATGATTTAGGTATCATTACACGATGAGAATCATATATTTTGGTAGTCCACAGAACCACACTGTTGGCATTTGTAGTCATTCTCTGTTTGCCGTATTTATGCAGCTTTAATCACTGGTTTGGACCAATGAAAGATCATGTTATTTTCAACAGCAAAAGTTAAATCAAAATGAGAGGTTTTTTTTATTTATTCCTGCATGCACCCATAATATGCTAATGAATTTACATTACTAGTATAAAGAATGTTAAATTTAACTGTGTTTTTGACTTAAAATAACACACACACACGAGAGTAATTAATGTGGATATATATTAATATAGTAATGAATTAATCCCATTTTTTATTTCATGTAAAACAATGCTGAATTTGCCTTTACATATATATTTTTGTAACTGACAAAGCTTTGTCCTTTAGTAATCACTTCATTTTCTTTACCCACTGCAAAGTATTAAGAATGACTCAGAACACTGTATTACTAATCTGTGTAGAATTTGCAGATGATTTTGAAGTTTAAATTACTTTGTGTTGACGCTGTTGCATGTTTTGATACCTCTACTGCCAAAATGCAAATGGAAGCCTGATGAAAATGTTACTACAAGAAGAGGAGAAGTAAAAGTCCTTGCAACTTCCTTTTATTTGAATTTGTCCTGTAGCAGGTAACTGATCTGTATCAATGTTTTAGGTTGGTAGATCCTACTGAATTGGCAAGCACAGGAAGTTGACAAGAAGACAATAATGTCTTCTCTTAGGTACTGCCTTATGTGATTATAACTTCAAAACGAGTGATTTGTTTATTTCCTTCCTAGCCTTCCCCTGCTCTGAAAACTTCTCCTATCAGGCTTGTATAGCTGCCTGTGAGGTTGCAGATAGTTGTCAGAATAATGAGGTTGCTTCTCTGGACTCAGACTCCTGCTCAGTGTTGACAGAAGGCTGCGTCTGTGCCGGAGGGACCATCCTTCACCGAGCTCACACTGCTGTCTGTATTCCTGAAGAAAAATGTGGTATATTTGGATGTGATTTTCTTCTTCATTATCTGCAAGTCAATGGTCAGATACTTCATTAGTAATAAGTCAAGTTCTGGCCTGATGTCGTGTGGGTTCTGCATATGTCATTCAGCTGAGGACTCTAGATATTCAGTAGACAATAACTGTACGGATGAGCAAGCAGAGAATGTCCTTGTGACAGACAATTTTGTCCACCTTCTCTCAGCTGGAGGATGCTTTTCAAAATGGAAGTCTTTGCTTATGTTTGTGCATTCTCTTATTCTGAGTATGGTAGTCATGGCCTCCTTTTCACCTAGCCCTTTGCCAAGGGTCCAACCTATTGATACTAAATGGCATTCAAAAGACATGCAGCAACAGTTAATTACATTTTTTGAATAATACATGTGTATGTCCTATGTTCTTTCTGCCAGCATTGATATTTATTTTCATTACAATTCTGCCTGAGCACACCAAATTCTGGACCAATACACTAACACCACAAACCTTAAAGATGCAGTTTATTATATATCAGATTACATAAAGCACTGTAAATTAATAATAGTTTTGCCGTGTGTGAAATACAAAAGTAACTTTTTTTCAGATCTCTGCTTTAAAAAGAAAAGATTGGATTGGGATTTTAAGTGACTAGCCTTGCAGTGGAGACACAAAACTAAGTGGAGGCCCTGATCCTCTGGAGGGTATTGAGTGTCTTGCTTTCCCATACAAACTCAGTCTCAGACTGTCTCCTCTTTCACTTTTTTGTGGGGTGATGGGGATAGGTGATGCCTTTAAAATTTGGGGATTTTCATACTTCATAGATCCACACGCGCTGTGGAAGAAAATGGTGGTCAAAATTTGAAGTAAAAAGGAATTACTTCCGTTTTCTTTTGTCCTGATCTAGCTTGTACAGACAGCTCAGGAGCACCTCGTGCAGTAGGCGAGATCTGGAAAACTTCTTTGAGTGGATGCTGTATGCAAAAATGTGTTGACAGTGAGACCATTATTCCAGTGGAGTACAACTGTTCAGATATCCACAATTTAGACTGTCAGCGATTTGCAGAAGTGGCCTTGCTTGTTCCTGGTGATCAGACATGTTGTCCTCAGAAGATCTGTAGTAAGTATTCCTTAATGATCATGGATACTGTCCACTCAAATACGCAGATATACTTTCTCTGTGGTTTGTTTTCCTGTCACACGTCCCAGCTTTGAAGTGAACGGAAATTACTTTGGTTTGAATTTACAGATTATATGGAAAACTGTAGAAACTTTGTAATATTTGGCTCAGTATCCAGTAGGTTTTGGGGGAGAGGTAAAGGGAGGAGACAAGGGTTATAAGGGCTGAAATAGCACTGTTTATTTTGATACAAATTGTAGTTCTCTCAGCTGTACAGGCTACTGATTTATTCTTAATATCCAAATACAAATAAATGATATAATTAATTCAGAGAAAAAAGATCAGATGATTGTTTATCTAATTTACAAAGTAAGCAGCAAAAAAAGCATTTAAAAGCTTTTTTTTTCCTCCAATCCTTATGTAGCTTAGAAAGACCATCTTCAAAAAGAAATTGGAAGCAGTTTTTACTACCTGGGATCATGTTGCAGTGAGATTTCCACAGGATTTTTTTTAATTATTATTATTAAATTCTCACAAGGACTCAGCTCTAGTTTAATTTTGGCTCCATGGAGAGTGTTGCAAATGCCAGACACTTCTGAGTATTGCCTCAGGGTTTTTTGCTAGTTGGTTGTGGTTTTCGTGTGCATGTTATTATTTAGAGATTTGGGGTATCAAACTGCAAATACTGCTTGCCACTGCTCTAGTCAACTTACAAATGCATAAGATAGTTTAGAAGGTTTTTTTGTTTTCTTTCCCTTTATGTAACAGTTTGTAATCAGAGTCTATGTGAATCCCTAATCCCTGAGTGTAACAGCTTGGAAAAGCTGGTCACTTACTACAGTGAAGAATCCTGTTGTCCCAGCTACGTGTGCGGTAGGTTTCTTTTGAAAAAGTAAAAAAAGTTCACCCTGTAAAAGTCATTCAGTAAACTAAATAGATCACCTTAGAAGCCAAAATGTAGTTAGCATAGACATCATTGTTAGTATGGCCCTTTACAAAATTCTCTTTAATCTAAAAGCTCAGGATTGGGCTGTGTCTCAGTTTGAGCAGATATAACGAAGAAGGAGTCTTGTGTTTAACGATCAGGCGAGAATGTGTCTTTGCTCTCTTGCGATAAAAGGTAAAAATTTTTCTGAAGTATCTTGTAGTATTTCTCTGCTCTGCACTGCCATTTCTTAGGGATGTAGCATAACAAAGGCAGAATGCTATACTTTGTATAAAGAAATACATCTGTTGTACTTTTTTCAGAATGTGATCCAGCAAAATGTGAACCAGTGGAGCAGATGCCAAGCTGTCGAGATGATCAAACGCTAATTGCTGCTCGGGTGGAGAGTACCTGTTGCATTTCCTATATATGTGGTACAGTATCCTGGCTGGTTGAGACTATAACTGTTTTTGCATATTCAATGATGTCTACTATTATCTTGCCAATTAAGGCTCCTTCTGCTTCCTTTAGCTCTCCCAACATAGTAAAGCTTGAAGGTGGTTAAAAAAATGGGCATTAAGATTACAAAACATAAGAAATGACAACCATCAAGAGTCACAAAACAGCTTTGTGTGACTGAGTAGTATTCCTGGGTCATATAGAGGATTGGTGGTGGAGTTCATGGATGAGGGAGTTGAGGGTTTTGGGAGACTGTCCATGTGCAGTGAGTGGACTAGCTGCATCAATATTTTAGCTGAAAGAAGACTGAATTTAAATATGCTCTTGCTCCCTATATCCTGTTGTATCAGCTATGGCCCATCTTATTCATCAGTAAATATCCCCTATCAGAGTATTATACAAATTTGTTCAGTTCTTTTGGGGTTTGGCCTTTAATGACTTAATAGTAAAGTGGCATCAGTATAGGAGTTCTTATGTTGCCATATGATTGTTTTCTGTATGACAATAATGTAATAATGAGGTCCTATTGAATTTACTCTTATTTTTGCACAGATACCTGTGAATCAAAGGCCGAATCGTCTTGATTAGCTCTTCCATGTGCAAAAATTTGAGCGTTAATAGTGAATTTGAATTACATTTCTGTTATTTACAGTGATCAGGGCGTCACTTTGATCATGTGATAGCGATGTGCTGTGTTTGGCTCTTCGCACTGTCTGCACAGCATCCTTCTGTCTCTTTTTTGATATAATGAGTCTTTGCACTGTACATATTGAAAAGTACCTATTGTGGTTTTCATATGTGTTCAAGTGGGAGGATAACACTGGGATCACAGGAGATGCCCTTTATTGGGGATCAAAGATCCTATAATTCAGGCAGAGGAGCGTTCCTGAAAACAGGGTGACTTGGTAGGAGGGAAAATCTAGCAAAATTTTTCATAACCAAAAGGAAGAGAAAATCCTGTTTGTTGTGATCTGACTCACAACTAATGTATTCATTCTTTATAGCAGGGGACAAAGAAAAGGCAATCTGTACAGAAAAGTAGCCTCTTATGTAGGGACTATAAGGAATGCACACAGAGTATCTCTGTTCTCTTTCATATGCATCTGTGACAAACTTACGGACATGTTTCCTAGGCAGTAGTAAAATTTCTTCCTATGTTTTATGTTTAAATAATTGTTTTCTCTAGCGTGTGAGGCTTGCTCTGATCAACTACCCAAATGTCAAGAAGGAGAAGTTCTTATTGTGGATGGCAATACTACGGAGAGGTGTTGCCCTACATACCAGTGTGGTAAGTTTGACTTGATTTTGATATTTTAAGTAATAGAGAACATGTCAAATTTCGTAGTGTGGATGTTCAGTGCCAAAAATAGTGGATTAGAGATACAGCTCCACTTGTGCATATAAGCAAGCTATCATTTGTAGTCCTGAACAAATAAGCTTTACTTTTAAAGCTTCGTGTGCCTAAAGCTTTATCTGAATATCTGTATCATGGAGACAAATGAGTAATTTCGGGCCCCAAATTCTGGAGATTTAAAACTGTTTTAAATATTTGCCTAGAGTATTTGTACTCCGCGCTACTATTACCTGATGGCTGACGATTAGATTTTGGTTATTAGTCTTTTCAAGTAAGATGTTTTCTAAAGGTATTTATTATGAGTAAGTAATTTACTATCTCCTGATTCATATTTCTGTTCATCAAAATATGACAACCTTGTGTTTATTGGACTTTCTTTTCTTTAATTTTAGTTTGCGAAATACATCGTTGTCCTGAATTCAAATGTATGCTAGGCATGTCTTTGGTGGAGGTGTGGAGCCCAGAGAAGTGCTGCCCCTTTCGGACATGTGGTAAAATGACTGATTTTCATTTTATTTGCCTTAGACAGTAAGACACAGGCAAGAGCTTTGGTCTCTTTGGTATAGCTGGCTGAAACCAGACCTAAACCCTTGTGATCTGCTCATGAGCAAATGATATAGAAAAGTTATCTAACGGTACAGAACTTCTTAATCTGCCTGTATTGTTTTTTCTTGCTTCACAAGGGTGATAGCATATTGTAGAGTTTGCCTGTCTAAACTAGGTGACTTACCATCTTGAAAATTTTGTAAGAATTAGTAAATTATTTATAGCTTTTTTTTTTTTAAAAAAAAGTTAGCATCACAGGTCAGGAATTTGCCAGTTTACAAAGATGGTAGTGTATCATACATCTCTTTGCCTTAAACACAATTCTTATTACTTTATATTACCATTACTTTATATTAATTGTAATGATTGTCATCACTGCAAGGAGGCTAGTGGCTAGAATGATCATCTTTTTTTTTAACATGTTCATGGACTGCAGTTGATCCAATTGTTGTAATAAGTAGAGGTGGTCATAGAAGCTGGTATTAGTTTTCAGGATGGAATAGAAATCAAACATAATTCTGCACTCCCCAGATGGGTATATGTCAAAAACAAGCAGAACTTCTTCAGTGATGACTTGTAAATCTGGAGTTTCTATTCTCTCTGATGCTCTGTTTTAAGCAAATAGCTTAAATAACTTTCTAAATTGTTGTTTCTATTATTGTATTTTTTTTAGAATGTGCATGTGAAACAATCCCCCAACCTCAGTGCAAACCGGTATGAAATTAATCTTCTTTGTCAGTATTCTTTTATTAATTTATTAATAAATCTTTTTATCAGTATCTCCATATTTCACTGACAAAACTATTATTAAATGCCAGGTCACTCTCTTTTTTTAAAATTGCTTTACAGGAAGATATATGCATTTTTAAGAAGACAGTTAAGTTTAAGTTTGTCTTGCAGAATAAAATGGTTGATATTTCTGGACTTTTTTATGGCCATGTCGTTCCCTGAAGTATTTGTAGAGTGGAACTGTTTTCATGCACCAGAGGATGATATTTTGTTTTTAAAGTGTCAGAACTAAATGCTTCAAAGCATCATTGTTTTGTTAATATTATTTGTTATGGTGGGTATGTTGACTTACATCACACACTCAGACAGCTGACTAAGCAGAACTTTTAAACTGTATTTCATTGTGACTTGTTCTGCTTACAGAAATGCTTATTAGCATTGCTGGGTTAGGTTCTCAGTCAGTACTGGGTGTGCTTTGATTTTTCTTGTCATTATTCTATCTAGAAAATAATATTGCAATGGGAATAATTTATAAAAATTATAATTTGGAGTCCTGAAGGAATCGGAAATAGTACTCATTTTTTATAGAGGAAATTCAAAATGCTTTGTAAGTGAGGTTGTTGTTAGTACTTTCATTTCATAGATGAAGAAACTTGGGCATAAGGAATCAGGACTTGCAGAAAACTGGGAGAAAAATCTTAATATGCATATAAACAATAAAAGGCAAAATTAAAAAGTACATCTGTTGTAATATATAAAAAATATATAAATCTGTTGTTCTGTTGTAATACTATTTATCTCTATTAAATTGTTCCATGAAAGAGTATACTCCACACTGCGTGGAGATTTCTTTACAAAGGCAAGCCATTGCATTTCATTGTTGGCCTGCCTTAGTCTTTTCTGTCCTAAATGTCTGCTGTACTGACACCAACAACCATTCCTGTTTTTCATGTGTAAAAAAAATTTCCATTCAGTTATCATTACTAAATTAAATGTCCCTGTGGGTGATGAAAGGGGATTCAAAATCGTTTTCTAGGGGAAAGAGATGCTGCCACTTAAATCCTGAAAGAAAGGTGTTTAAAAGAAAAAGATCATACAGATAAGAAACCAGTGTTGTTTCACTTCTCTTTTTTTCTGCTTTTATACACTTAGGGGCAGAAACTTCAGATAGATGAACAGTTTCAGAACAGTACAGAAAATATCTGTAACTGTGTTAAGTACAAATGTGGTAAGTCAGAAAAGAATTTAATTCAAAGAAGTACCCTTTCGAGTGCTAAGGTAAATTAGGAATGATAAATCAGATGTTCACTTTGAACGTGGTACTGAGGAGGAAAGAATTGACTGACATAATTCACAAATAGTGTAAGAAAAGGCAAGAACATAGGCCCCCTCGCTAAATATTTGTTTGATTACAGCCTGTCCTTGTATTCTGTTAGTTCCTGCAGCTGGAGGTCTGTGCAGCAAAATAGCAGACAGAGTTTTGGGAAAGTTGGGTGGTGTTGACTAAGCAGCCTGCATTTTGCTGAGCTGGAGTAAGGACTCCAGCAAGAAACTAAAACACACACCCAAAGTCCACATAAAGAAGAGTCCCGCTAACCCATTACGAGACTACTCAGGAGCTGGTATACATGCTTACGTGCTTTACAAGATCAAGGATAGCATTCAGCACCATGGGAATTCATCTTAGAGCATGCCCAGTAGTGTCTGCAAAAACTCAGGAAAAAATAATTCCCTGTGGGTCACCTAGTTGGCCAATAAAGTTGGGAATGTCCATGCCTAGATTTCTACAACAAAGACATTATATGTCTGAGCTAATTATCCTCTGTGCCCCCAATAATCAGTGGTGAGAAATAGACATTTCTCAGGTACATTTCTTATCCTGAAGTAGACTTATAAACCAAATCAGTTGAAGAAGCCTGCACTGTAATTTTGGTGGTGCAGCTAATAGAATATTATATATTTATTTACTTTTCATGCATGGTTATATTTGAAATAATTTGGCAATTGTAGTGAAGTATTAGACTACTATTAACAGTTTATATTTGAAAATCTGACCCATAATTGTTAAAGAGGTAGAGTAGCTTTTTCCATTTCTGTTTTACTTTTTGAAACATTTTTTAACAGAGTTTTGATACCAAGCTGATTGTCCTGAGCATGCTGTTTATTTTTGCGTTTTCTTGTAGTGAGAGACAAAGTTTGCCTGAGTAATGAGAGAGGTGTGCTGCTTCCTGGACAGACAATCGTGGAACACAGTGCAGATGGCATTTGCCATATTTCTTATTGTACAAACGTGATTGATCCCTCCACTAAATACTACCAAATAAACACGTCTTCAATAGACTGTGCTGTCAAGTGCAAAGCTGTAAGAAATTCAGAATTTTGGACATGTATATTGTGACTGGTGGTCTTAATTACCTTTCTTTGGGGTTTGTTGAGTAGATTAGTCATAGGAACAAGACAGAAAGAGCAACTATGAGATCTCCCTCTAATGATGTCCTAGTGCACTTCTGATAGAAGTTTATAAGTCTCACTCCCTTCGCTGTTTTCTCTCCTGTGTAAATCTTGTACAAACTAACGTATATAGCATACTGCCACCTTGCATCCCTGTTTGACTTTAGCTGTATTATGCACAAACTGGTACAAATTCCTGGAAGACATTAGCTCAATTAGAATTTGGAAGAGAATAATTATAAATAGAAGAAGAATTCTAAATGTCGTGAAAACAGCTTTATAAAATAAGCAACTGATACCTTGTCTTTTTACAAAGTATAATACATTACCATGGGAATATTACATAGATTACTTTTTCTAATTATGTACTTACTTGATGTCTAGTGTGTAAAAAGTCAAAATTTCAGTGGTTCTTGAAGTGAGCTGTCAGACTTACATTTGAAAATGATAGAAAGACCAGTTCATTCTGAGTTGGAACTTCTCCCATTTACTTCAATTAAGATGAAAGGTATTTTATAAAAGCTTCGTGAATGTACAGTGTGTACAAATGTAAGCTATTTGGTTTTGAAAGCCATTTAAAAACCATCCCTAAAATCAGATGCATGACAAAAATTTGCCTATTACAGTAGCAAAATGTCGAGGTGCAAATAGTCTCATGCAAGGAATAATCTATTTGATTTTGGCAGAACCAAGTCTATCAGCCTCCAAAAGATTTAACAACTTGCTGTGGTAGCTGTAAGAACTTGTCTTGTCTCCACACTTTCAGCAATGGCACAGTTTCTAGTTTTAAGGTAAGTTTACACATGTCTTATTCCCCCAAAATACTTAGAAAAAAATTATACTTACATAAAATAAATAAAATAAATACTTACAAAAAAATTATGAGATACTCTACAGACATTGCCATATAAAATGTGCAAAGAAGAGCTTTATATGGCCAAATACTAGGAATGATTTTGCATGTGCACAACATAAATTTCTTGGAGAGACAGTCATATATCTGTCTACAAAGATTAGGGAATCATTGTCAACTTGACTATTTTAGAACCTGCTTAACATTATATATTTAGCGGACTTTAAAGTTCTCTACTTAAACAGAACTTTAACATGTGTCTAAATTACATTTTGCTATAAGTATTACTTTTGATTCAGACAAGATCACATTCAATGGAACTGTATTATAAATACTTATAATACTGTTTTTGCTCAGTAAAGATTCTGTTTTACAATTCTTAACAGCCTGGTACTGTTTGGATTTCAAACTGCATCAGATACGAATGCACTAACACAGCAGTAGGACCAGTTCTGGTTTCCTCTTCCATTGGCTGCCCACCCTTTAATGAAACTGAATGTGTGAAGGTCAGTGTTCAATATGTTGTTTGTGTTCCAGCTATGATATATGTCTGCATGAAAAGATTAACACTGAAAAAAGACGTTTTTACCTCAAGAAGGAAGAAATTAAAAATTCTTGCAATGCCTGTGTTTTTGCCTAGACATTTGAAGGTGAAAAGCTCTAACTATACGTATCTAGTGTGCCACCAGACTGCCCAGTTACACAGCTGGAGAGACCTCTTCTTATTCTCAGAATATTTTTTTTTCCTGTAGAGGCTTGTCAAACTCGTCCTCATACAGCTGTCTGAACCTGGTTGTTTTTCTGGGTTGGATGTCTCCTTTCTAACTGATTTTCTGTGTATAGCAATTTGATTCATCACAGTGGTCAAAAACACTGAAGAAAATGAAAGATTGTCTGAATATCAGGAAAATCTTTTCTACACTGAGACATAAGGTTTTGTGGACTAGTTTTGCAGGAGAAGCAAAAGGTCTATTTGAATTTGCAAAATGAGATGAGACTAAATGCCAGGAAATGTATGCAGGGAGCAATCGCATATTGCTCTCTGTAATTCTACATTTACATGTGCATGGGAGGATACTTTCCTTAATGAATGATGGTACACAAGCAGGGAACAGTCCTAAAGGAACCAGGTGGCTGTAGTTCTTCCTCACAGATTACAAAGGATTGGTTCTTCAGAGAGAGTTTCAGTTACACAGCCGGTGAAAGGCCTGTTGCTGTTCTAGGCAAACTAAAAAAGATGAGGCAGAGAGATAGATCATCATGGCTTGAGAGACCGAGACATCAAAAATTGAACTTCAAGGTAATCCTGAGAGAGCTTTTTAAAAAGCTGCAGCTATTCTTCCTACAGTACTCTGGGGGATGCTTCATGCTACAGCACTAAGGGCAGCCATGACTCTCCACTATGGGGAGCGGGTGGCTTCTCATTTAGATGAAATTTTTTCCTGCTTTGATTTCAGAATCATTTTTTTTGTGATTGTCAGTATGGCCTCTACAAGAAGTCAGGGGTTTACTCTAAGAAACAGATGATGGTGTCAGATTTAACGCAGTTGTTTCCTCTCCAAATGTGTTATTTTGATAGCTGGTGATGTATAGTGACATTCAGTGACAACCACTTAATACCACTTGGGTTACAACAGTCAAGTTAGATCATTTGCAGCAAAACCTTCATCCATTGACCAGAGTGCTGCATTTGCCTGAATAATGTTGCAGATTTTTATCTGGAAGATATTTCTAATAGTGCAGATATATGGGAATAACTGTTTGAAAAAAATCAAGTTTTTTCCTCTTTATTTCTGTCTTGGTCAGGTTGGAGGCTATGTTGTACCATTCTTAGAAGGATGCTGCAAAACATGTAAGTGATTAATGACACTTCCTACCTCACAAGTCTGTATGATTTGTTGTTACCTTAGAAATAAGGTTGATTCTTTCCTGCATGAAAGCTTGATTCACTGATCTCAAAGGCTGTGCTTTTCCCAGCTTTACTAATTTGAATACCAGTGAAACTAGTGGAGTTAAATCAGAGGAAAGTAGTTTAACGTTGAAGGGTTTATTCCACTGATAGTGATTGTGGCTGGCCAAGTCACTAAAATTGCTACCTTCAGTATTTTGTAGTTCTCATGTAAAACTCATCAAAATATTAGTTACTGTATTTAGTATAATACAATGTACTATGTTTTGGAACACTTAACACAATGCTTAAAACATGCTTCGTCTACATTCATATTTTCATATTTGGTAAAAATGAAGATTGATCTATGCGGTTTGTAAGTTAATGCTGTAAATAATTGACTGATTGTAATATAGTCTTATGATCCATTAATAGACATACTGCAGAAGCTTTCAGGCAATATCTTTTAAAAGAACTTACAATTAAAAAATCCCCCCTTACTTGATTACCAAGATATGTTTTGATATCTATGAGATCTAATAAAGGTTCTCTGGAAAAAATGGAATAATTCTCTACAGAATAGGTTCCAAATATGCTAATTCTTAATATAAATCAAGAGCCAAGTACATTTTTCTTAACACACTGGTACATAGCTGAAACATTTTGGCTGATTTCATGAAGAATTTAGCCTGAGGCAGACACCTAACCTGAAGAATCTAAGCTCAAATACTTGAAGTTGACAATGCTATAAGCAATTGAAAAGGAGATTCTATAGTGGGCAGTATCAGATTATCTTTAGAAAGGTGCAAAAATCTCACTTCATTTGCATAAGTGGCTGGAATACTGTTCTAAAAGCTAAAGATAGTAGGAGATAAAGTGTGGGAGAGAGCTGGAAAAAAGTGCAGGTGTTTCCTGCTGGGTGAGATGGGACTTGAACAATCATGACTACCAGATATGGTACCATGTGCACAGTTACTGCAGTGGGATATATGTTGCCAACTGGGAGGTACCTTTTAGTGTTATTCATTATGTATTACATTTTATGGTACAAAGGTTATTGAAACTGTGGAAGATTTATCTGCTTTTTTCTTACTTCTGATCACTGTAAGGGAATGGTAATCTCTCTTCATGTTTTCTCACTCTGATGGGCCTGTGTTTGACCTAGTTTTATAGCAGATTCTCCATAGGCCCTTTGAGATTAGTTTTTGATTATCTAACATTACCCTTCAATGCCTTAGCAGCCATATAAGCCAGCTTCTGAACAAACAATTTATTAAGACTGTTAAAAGTCCATTAAGCTACTTCTCAGCAAGGCAGAGGATCTTGCTGCTATACTTACAGAGAGAGTGTAACCACACTCTTAAATAATTAAGACAAAGGAAGTTATTAATTTGGGGCATGCATTGCAAAGTAAAAGTAAACCCTTGAAAAATCCAGTGACTTCTGAGATGCATTTACAAGTAGATTCACACAGTTTTGATTTCACACCTGTTTATAAACAACATAGTACCTCTATGAATCACGTAGTTCATTCTGACTCTGAACAAATCTGGCATGAGAGCAGTTAGTCAATTGTAATTGTGTGAGATGTTTTATAAGAAGGGTTATCAGGTTGTTGTTTTCTTTTGAAGTAGTTTACCATTAGAAACTATTGTGATTTTTACTTTCAGTTTTAAGTGGTGTTTGAAAACTAAGTCCCAGGAATTCCATCAAAACCTAGAGAGTTTTTATAAACACTGCTCAGAGGAAATTAAACTATTTCTTTCTTGTAGCACCAAAGAACAACTTGCATTTAGGATACCAGATTGTCTTAGTTACACTACTGTAGATCAGATTCTTCCTGGTTTTGACATTAGGCTTAGCAATGCGAGTAATACCTGGACATGGTCCTGAGCTGCTGGCACAGTGATCCCTGCTTCAGCAGGGAGGGTAGGACTAGATGACCTTGAGAGGCCCCTTCCAACCTCAGCCATTCTGTGATCCTGGAGTATACAGACATTTTAAAGTTGAATTCTTTTCTCAAATATGCTGAAATCTAGTAACTCCAGAATGTTTCATACTGATAGGGAATCCTCTGTAACATGTATTCTGTTCAATATGTAATATTCTTACCAGGTTCTTCAGTGCCAATGCTCCTCCCATTCCCTGTTAGCCCAGTCACTCCTACAGCCTATGCTAGCTGTAACACAGGTACATTTTCCTGGAAATAAGTAGGACCAACCCAAACAGCATCATTGTTGATTTCCAACAGTGTACTCCCTGATAGGAGCATCAGGCCTCACGTTACCCAATTATGCCAAAAGCTGCAGTGTAGTATAACTGCTCATGGTTCAGAGTGGCTCACATTTTGATTTTGTTTTGTTTTTCATTTTGCACTGTGTGGGCAGTGCATTGTTGTTAGCCAACAATGTACTGTTGGTAGTAAGCACTTGCATAGTCTTTAGCTTGCTGCATGTGTAAAATTGCTGTGTTTAAAAATGTAAGCTAATTCCATTATGTTTACAGTGCTGTAGAACGTAGAGACTAATGGCTTTGCTTGTTAAAGCTTATTATGTAAGCAACATTTTTGCAGGTGATGTATCATACAGTTTTGCTTCCAGTGTCATATACAGTAGAAGCTGGTCATTTATTTCTCATACATAGTTAGGACAGTATACTGAAAACAGCAAGCCTGTGTTTACTCCATGAAAACTGGAGATTATTTTTGTTCTTTTAAAGAGAGCATGTTATTTTTTTTAATTGTAACATGGTATGAATGCAATTATTTTGGCATTTATTATGTCAAAACATCTGTCTGTATTTCTGTAAGAGAAATGATGTTGACTGTAACTTTGTACATCACAGAGTGATACATCCTTCATTAAATTACATTCACGACTCTAGAAGTACTACACTGAAATCTATATTACTCTTACATATTGTCATCACTTTAAATAACAACAGTGTTATGAGTCAACCCAATAACCAAGCAAGGATTTTCGACCATACAGATTGTGAAAAAGAATCTCATTATTATATGACATGTGTAAGATGCTCACATGTTTTGTAAGGTTGTTTATGGAAAAGTGTATTATGTTGTAGAGCTCCTTAAAAGCCACTGGACACTAAAGTACATGCATGGAAATCCATTCAATATTTATATCTTTGAGGTATGTACTTTCACTATAGCCTGGATGAAGTCATAGCCACAGTTGCACTGAATTCTCAATCCTACACACCATATATAATGTAAAAGAAGAAAGGACATGAATAGGACTATGAGAAACATGAAATAATGGTGAGTTTTTTATTTTCAAAAACAATTTAATTTTTTCTTCATTTCTCAATTTACTTTTTCTCTAAGCAATTATAATTCAATGGTAGTCAAGCAGTAGCCAGCCATTTCGGATTGTAGATTTTTATTTGCTTCCAGGAAGGTTCATTGCTGTCCTTTCTTTCGCATTCTAGAAAGCTCTGCTATGTCTAGCAACAGTAGCGGGCTTATATATTTTTTTTAAAAAAATGAACAACCTAACACAAAAAGTGCTTCACTTTGAGAAGCATTATTACCTGGTTTGACAGTGATTAGGGCAGGGAACGGGACATTGCACATGTAATAAACGTGTCACGGTTCAAAACTGGGTATTGGTCAAACCAATGAGTCTTTCATTGCCCTTGCTTTTCTGTAACTAAGTGTTCACCTTTTGTCAACATCTTTGAATTTCTTGGCTGAAAGAAAATGCAGCTCTGTAAGTGGAGAGTCCTGTGAGACTGCATCATGGTGTGTAAAATCTGCTGTGAAACTGTGGAAGCTGTTATAATGGAATGGACTATTCATTTCTCTTACAGATCAGCAATGTGATGTGGTTTCTTCAGCACAGAAAGGATCATCGTAAGAAGATACTGATACTTTCTGATCTCTAACAACTGAACTCTATACTGAACCTTTGCTTTTCTTCAAATGTTCAGGATTCCTTTAACTCCTCATTTCGTTTCATGATTTATTTTTATCTTTTTTATTTCATCCATATATTTTGTGCATACTTCTGTGAGAAAAATTGTGGAAATAATGAAAACGTAAATAAAAAATTTCATTTGTTCACTGGTGTTCTTTTTCTTATTTAATGAAAACATGCAGAACTGTAAAGACCCCTGAAGCCCTATTCTTCATTAGATTCTGCTGTTAAGTATTCGTTTTAAACTTTGTTTATACCACTGGAATGCAATTGCTGCTATTCGTTTGTTACAGTTATTTCACAGAAAATGCATTTTATGCATTATTAACAAGCCTTCTCACAGGACTGATGATCAATTTTACAAAACTTTTTGAAAGACAGTGGTCTTACTCTTAAAAGGCTTCTGAGTGAAGAATGAACCTTTTATAATTGTTATTGAAGGTATTAGGAGACAGATACTTTAATGCATGAAATAGAATAGTTTTAAAAGCAATACGACATATAGCTAATGTCACTTTGCCAAAGTTTTGTATGTACAGTGATGTATTGGGTATTTTCTTCTTTGTGTCTCTTGACCCCATAAAACCTTCTCATCTCTGAAATGTTTAGAATTTTGAGCTGATATTTTTCAATCAATACGCATTTTGCAGGTAAGGAAGATGGGAAATTCTGTAAAAAGGTGACTGTTAGGATGACTATCCGCAAGAATGACTGCAGGAGTAACACACCAGTAAGTAAATAACTATCACGATTTCTTTTAATAGAAGGGGAAAAAATACGAGAAATAAAAAGAAGAAAGGGAACACAAATTGCACAAGGCTGTTGTCTGCATCTCTCTCTGAGACAGAGGTTTCTCTGTTTCAGAGCCAGTTTAATGTTTCCCTACGTTCTCAGCAATCATCTTCTCAGATAATAAGAAAAAGGGGTATGTGACTTCTTTTGTATGCATTTAGGCACATGTTGATTTAGGGCAAATCCAAGGTCTAGGCTCACCCTATAATGCAATTATTATATGCAAATTAACGTCAATATAACTTCTGAAATCTTGCCAGTGAGATACTGCAGTTAAAATGGCTGCAGATGCGTTTCATTTTCCATCTGTCTAGGGAAAGTATTTAAAAGTCAACTTTTAAGGAATCTTGGGTCCTGAAGGCTTTTTTTAGACAGCAGCATGAGCATACTGTGAAATGTGTAGGAATAATGAGGCACTATCTGTATGTCTACCGAAGGATTTACTGTAGGAGGACACCAACAATGTCCTGCTGGGCAATGTGAGCAGCAGCAAGGGTGCAGACAGACGTCTCATATGAGATGTGTAAGAGCGGCTGGAAAAGCTGTAATAAAAGAGTATAGGGAAACAGCTGTAACCTCTAAAATGACTCTGAGAGTATGTTTTGTAGAGCAAGCTGTTCAGCAGCCAGGAAACTTAGTCTCAGTGTCTCATTGAAAAGAAACACAAATCCTGACTATTAAACTTGAAAAAATTATCAGTTTATATGACTGTTTCTGTTACAGTCTGTATTACAGTTTTGGTATCATTCGTAGTTATTCCCCTTGGCTCTCCAAAAGATTGATTCTTTATATTCCTCCTTACTGATAACAGTATAGCAACACTGCATCAGTGTATCACTGAAATTAATACTGTAGGGAGTTGCAGACAGAACATTTGGTGCTACATTCAAGCCAAGGTTGCTATGAATACTTTAAAATTCAAAACTGAAATTGTTTCTTTGTGTCCGTTAATCGCCAAAATCTGCTGTTACCAAAATTGACAGGAAAGCCATCATTAATCTCAGATAAAAATTGAGACCTATCTGGGCAACGTACTTCAGAGTTTATTACTCAGACATAGTGGGATTTCATAAGGGGCTAGAGGAAATACCTCCAAATTTTTCATTGCTTTGCCATTGGTTTTGAGTGCCTAATGTCTTTGGACTATCTTGAGAACGCCTAACTTTATTTCCTAGCTGCTTCAATTTGCTGATTATTCATGTTTGTTACCAGGTGAACATTGTTTCATGTGATGGAAAGTGCCCGTCTGCAAGCATTTACAACTACAACATCAACACATACGCAAGATTCTGCAAATGCTGCAGGGAGCTCGGTCTACAGAGACGAACTGTGCAATTGTATTGCACCAGTAATTCAACCTGGGTCAGCTATACAATCCAAGAGCCTACAGATTGTTCTTGCCAATGGTCCTAATAAAACGTAAAAGGAAAGAAAACAGCAAGCCCAGCTTTTCCCAGCATAAGATAATTTGAATAGTTTATCTATTAAAAATACAATACCCAATCCACTGAAATTTACCAGTTTAATGCTAAAAGTTAAAAGAGTAAAAATATTTTTGTACTCTTCTAAATTTCTGAAGAATGGCTTTGCATCGTTTTTATTGTGATTTGTCTTCATGTTCATTCACAGGGATACAGGGATTGTTTTAAGAGTTCTTGAGATATATGCCAACTTAAAAGGTGAAGTGATTTACATCAGAGACACCTCAACAGAAAGAACACCATCTGTTTTGTTGTGGAAGGCTGGCCCACTCTTTGTCAGGCACCCATTCCTATTTTAAATCATTGACGAGCTTATCTGGCGGCAGTTCACTATTTTGAATGCATTGCAATTGTGCAAATACATTCAGTGTCTATTAAGAAAAATTGTTTGGACAACACGCAAAGAATTTTCAGTTTAAATCATGTTCCTCTTGCAAAGTAGAGCATGTATGAGAAAATCAGTTAAAGATTTTTTTTTTTTAATTGGGGAAACATTGTCAATACTGATAACTATATGTAATATTCCCTGGTAATAATTTCAGTTTTTCTAGTGTATTTTAGATTATAGTGAAAAGCATTATGGCAAACATAATGTATGGAAAAGATATACTGTTTTTAGTCTATCTAGATAAGTAATTAGTAGTTACTTTATCTTTTTGCTAAACAATATGACATAAACTGAAAATACACAGATTTAACGAATGAAAATCATTTTACAGTCCTTTACATAGATATATCTTAAATGAAAACATTCAGCTTATGAAATGCACCATACTTAAACTGTTTCTTTAGGAAAATGAACTTTGTTTAACACTAATTTTAAAGATATGGAAATTCGTTAGGAAAAAGAAAACCAGGATTATGTGTCTGTCTAAAAGCAAAACAAAGCTGAAAATCTTTGTCACCAGTATAGTAGAATGTAACTTCTTATGGCAAGTTTTTGATATTAAAAATGTACAATTGTAAGGTTTGAAATTTCAAAAGCAATTTTGCTTATGACCTTGAACAATTAACATTTTGTTGTAATGAACTAATTTTTTTCTCCTCTGAGCTAATGTTGCAGTTCTGTTCTTTTCCAACAAATGCCACCAAGATTCAGCAAAAATTCAGTAGCTTTTGTTTTGTAGATTAAATTGTAGATAGCACATAGTGATACACTTGAGATCCTATGATAGAAAAGAGATCTCAGCATAACTTCTTAAAAGCTGCTTGTCTGCAGTTAATCCAAAGAAAAATGTGTTGTTAAAATCAATTGTGGGAACATTTTTTATGTTAATTTTGTATACTGTACATTTCATTCTTACAATATCTAATAAACAACAGGAAGTCTTATTTTGTTACAATTAATTTTGCTATCATTGTTAAAGCAGCTTACTATTGTGATTCAACATACAGTGTTTACTGATTTCTTTTTCAGCAGTGCACATGGTCATATTTAGGGTCTGCTGCTATCACTAGTAGTAATGATCTAATACCACATGAAGCAAGGACCTACAGATGGGTTTTTGAAAATCTACATCTTTTTCCGATTCCATCACAGTTCACTTTCATCCTCAGAAATGCAAAAGTCAACTATGTCATTTTATTCAAAACAAAAATTGGAAAACCGTTGCTCATCAAAGTATGACAACACATTTCTGACACTAAGTGTCAGGCTGTTTATTCTGGAAAAACAGAGGAAAAAGGAAGGGTAAATTTCTGCACATTCCCTTTCCAGAGCTTTTTGCTAAACTGTCCATCAGGATTGACTGCAATGAGTAGGCTGTGTTTTGAGTAAGTATAGGCATTTTGTTGTCGTACAGTTGTTGTGTAGTGATGATTACCCTTGAGTACGTGGCGCCAGATAAGTCCTTAAGATCTAACTGTAATATGCATAATATTCCCTACCCATTTAGTAAGACATGTTCCTTGTTCAAAGACATCTTCTAAATAGTTTCTTCTAAGAGTTTAGGAGGGTGCATCCTTTGGAAAACCACGGATTGAGGAGCAGAAAAAAATGCTGTTCACAAGACATAGAGCAGAGCTAAATCCTCCAACCCAAGTCGCTAAAATTCAAGTTTTGGCATTTGCAAAGGCGAAGTTCAGCCTCCTTAGTACCAGCTGGCAGATTCCATCCTAGAGGGCAGGAATTAATAAAAAGACCTGTTTCTTTTGCTCTCAAGCAAGGTGGTGTTTGCTGTGAAGTGCCAACCACCAACACGAGGGGCAGAATTAGAGCAGGAATTAGGCGAGCCACCATGCTTCCCTCAGCTGCGGTGTGGTCCCTCCTTTTGCCTCTTGAGCTAATGGCAAAGTGCTTATTGCTTCCAGCAGCACAAGGAGTTTACTCTGAAAACCATTTGAGATCCAAACTTCCAGCTCTTGGTTGGAGAGCACGTTAATACTGGCAGTGAGAGTAGAAAGCAGACTGTGGTGTATCCAGTAACCGTAATCAAACACTGCTGCTGCTTCTACTTCAGCAGTAAAATAATAAACGTAGTGTTAAGTCCCTACTTCTGATTTTGTAAACATTAGGCTTATGCTGAAACAAGGGAAAGATCCAAACTGCCTTTGGCTTGACAGGGGAAGCTACATTTATCCCTCCCTCCGTGTTAAATTACTTCACGGATGCTTAGCCTGCCTGTCTGTCTGGTTAGTTCAAAGCACCCCGGGCCCTTACCGTGTATTTACCTTATGCTGTGTTCACACGAAGCAGCTCAGCTGGAAAAAGGTTTTGCCTTATTTATACTTCCACATCTTCGGAAACCAAAGGGACCTCAATGAGCTGTGGGTTTCATCTGACACTCCCATGCAGGAGGTGCTTGGATTGTAACAGTATCTGAGTCCTAAACCAGCTTGACTTTCTTTTTGCTAAAGTGTTGTCTTTCGCTTCATTATATAGGTGTAATACGAAGGGTATACAGCACTGAAGCTACGCTCTTTAGAATACATGAATTTTACTATCACAACCTTGTTTGTGTCTTTATTACCCTTCAAGGTCTGTGTGCACTTGGGGCTAATGAAATACTGGAGCCTTTATGTAAGTTCTCATAGTGGAAAAAGTTAAATCCCGTATTCAGCACATAAAACAAGTCGCTGGAGGGAAACTCGCTTTCTGAAAGCACTGCTGCCGTGACGTGCTCCGGTGTTCCTGTCGCAGCAGCGCACTGCGCACGGTTCAGAGACAAGACTGACTGAATCCTTCACTGAGTTCAAACAAGATTTCTTGTTATATTTTGGAGAAGGACAGTGTTTCCTATGGATCAAAATGGGGGGGGGGGGGGGGNNGGGGGGGGGGGGGGGAGGGGACACGACACCAAAACAAAAGGAAACCTGGTTTTAGAAGCACAAGAGAAACAAAAAAGCAGCGTAGCCAGCAGCTGCTGGGTAGACTTTTGGAGAGCCCCCTCAGCTGGGTGACTGCTGGGGCAGCCATGGGCCAGAGCAGAGAGGCTTTGCTCCCTCACAAACACGGGGATGGGGCAAGAGAAACCACTGCTGCCATACACCTGCTGCCTCTCGGAGAGGAGGCCTGAAGGGGTTAAGGAGAGGCCTCCTCCTCCCCTCCCTCCAGCTAAAAAGCCAATTTGCCCCAGCTGTAGCCTGTTTCTGTGGGGCAACGAAGGTAAGAGGTGGTGCGGGGGCTGGGCTGGGCATCTGGGGGATAGAAGCATCATGGAGGGGACAGCGTGAGTGTGTGGTGAGTGCTTGTTTCTCTTTTCCTGAACTAGCCCCTTATTTTAGAAGAGAGCAACAGCCAGTTGATATGGGATCTGTGGGCTGTAAAATGAGGGACAGGAGGCAAGTGGCCTTAGAGGCCCTGGCAGAGGTCTTTATTTTTTCCCTCATGCCTTTCTCAGTGTGCCTGCAAGAAAGACTTGAAAATGTAATCTTTTTTTCTGGAAAAGCTGGCTTCCAGGTGGTGAAAGCAGCAAAGAAATAAATAAAGATGCTGGTGGTGTTGGAAACCTTTGTGCTTGTGCGGCCATGTTGAATTAGCTCTTCAGGCTCTGCTGGGGGAGGCGGCTGGAGAGCCAACCCGCCTTACCTTCTGTAAATCTGAAACTGTGGTGATTGCTAGGGGAAAACGTAGCTACTGATGTCCTCTAGGGTTCTTGGCTTTTGTTGTCTTCAAGGCTATCTGCAGAAGTGGATTTCTAGAGGCTGATTAATTTAGCTCCAGCTCAAAAATGGTGCTCAGGTGATTCCTCCAAACACATGAATGCTGTTGGTGCTCTTCTGTCAGATTTCTTGTGACTGCCGCTCTGCAAGGCTGAGTGTGGTGTAAAGTTATTTATCCTGAATAAAAGAAACCAAATAGGTATAGGATAAAAGTGGGCAGGAATAGTTTTCTCATATTCCTGATCTCTAACATCACAGTAAATGATTTTTTTTTTTGTTTAATGTGAATGAAAATGCTGTGGGAGTGAAACCCTGACCTTGAAACTGAGACCTGTTATATTTCTTCACAAGTCTCAAAACTTCACCCCTGAGGGCCATGTTGTCCTCACATGTGTTTGCATATGTGGAGTTTCTCCACAAAAGTGATTTCTAAAGTAGGTACAGAAACATCATAGGCTTGTATCTTGTTGGAACTAGGATTTCAAGTCTTTCCAGTGCTGGATTGTTTTCCATCTTTGAATAAAATATTTAGTGATTTGAGTACGGAATCCTTGCTTGTTTGTTACGGTGCTGAAAGCTGATTGTTATCTCCTCCTATCCTAACACTTCACTTGCATTACCTTGAGCATGTTCACAGCAAAATTACCCAGCTATGATTCACAGGAAAATATAAATGATTTGGCAGCTGGAGCCTTGAGTATGATGGATATTGGCCATTAAGAAAGGCCTTTAAAAAGAAATATAATGATATCAATTGTGCTATCTAAACTCTCACTGTCTGGGTTATTAGTACATGATCTGGTGTCAGGATAACAGCCTCTTGAGTAATGTTTCCTCTAATTAGTGATACTGCTGCCTAGTGGTTTGGTAAATTAATCTGAAATACTGGCATCTGTTAGTCTGCAGTTTAATGCAAACTGTTAGTCACAAGTTAAGTAATTTGCGTCTCCTCAGATGGCCTTTCAAGTACGCAGTCCGTGAAGTCAGACCAAAATACTTCAAAAAATTTCATCCTCACTCTTGTCTCTGCCCACACCATCATCTTTCTCCCCAGTACAAGTGGCTAGCCATGAATAATTAAAATGAGGTAACAGCTGCTATGCAGATGGTGATTTTTTGGAAAAAGCCCCTCTCAGTGTGAAGATGACATCTAACCTCTTTGGAAATAGTACCTGACTGACTGCCATACTCTCAGGTCTGCTTTCTGTATGGACTTTTGACCAAGGCTTTGATCATATCAGCTCACTTCAGCTGTTTAAAACATAGGTATCTGAATTAACTCAGGTGTCCAGGCTCCATCCATCACCAAAGAAAGAGAGGTGCATCCAGAGAGTGACTCATCCCATCCTAAAATAAGTGTCTAAGATTGATGTGATGAATTGTCCTCCAGATGTATCATCTTTCCTTTTCGCTATAGAGAGAACCTTGATGGCAAGATGTGGTTAGGCACCTTGTTTTTAGGTTGTTAAAATTAGTTGGAATGAAATTCACCCTTAATGGTTAAAGGTATCTTGATAGGCTCAAAAGTCAGCTACTCTGATAGTGTATATGGCATATCTTTTCTGGCCTCATATGAGGTGATTAATGGTAATATTTGATTTGTATGAAGCTGAATGTAATTTGTTTTGTACAGTTATGTCTTAAAGTATACTCATTTCACGTGACAGCTATACCTAAACTATCCCTGTATCTCTAGAGCTGAAGAAAGATGTCATCAGGTTCAAGATGGAAAAGCACAGCTGAATTTGGGAAGATGTGACACATTTATTGCCATGACAAGGTGTTACCTTAGCTGGAAAAGGTCCTCAAGGTTGTTGTCAAACCAGGACAAAGGTGAGTGAATATTAAAGTACTTCTGTTTTACAGACCTTTTATTGCGTAGGTGTTGGCTTGAGTCTTGCAGGTGATTCGTGATCTTGCTTTTTAAGCTTTTGGCTGCCAAGATATTTAAGGTAATGCAATTCTTCAGAAAGTTATGAAACCCACCTATGAAATATCTTTGTGCATTTGCTCTTTAGAGTGTCTGGAGTTGAGTTCGAGGCAGCAGAGAGGCTTTCCAATACATAGGCCTTTCCCAAATATTTGATGTTTTTGATGTGATTGCCCAGAAGCACATTCTGACCTCAGTTAATGTACTTGAAAGCAACATCAGATTTGGTGTTTAGTTTTCCTCAAGACTGATGTTAGGTTATGAGTTGAATATGTGAGATTTGTCCAATATGTGCCTTGCGTGGTAGAATATTGGAAAGAAAAAAAATTCTAGCAGAGCACTTTAATAAAATTTGGTTTTGATTAATAATGCAGTAGTCTGATCTTAAGCATGAAATATCAAAGGCAGAATAGCTGGAGTGGAGTGATGCCTAATGTTGAGAGCATGCCTGCTCTTGATCTCTGTTCTTAATCCTCCAACTGTCCTTTCTGGACCATATTCCCTGTTGAGTTCCACGTTGATATTTTTATTTTACTAAATAGGGGAAAAAGCAGAGAAGGACCTTCTGAGATGAGGGCATCAAGGTGCCTAATAGGCCTGATCTTTAACCTGGCTGTATGCAGGGTGATGTCCTTTGATTGTAAAACAGGAGCAACACTGACAATGTGCTCCTCCATTTCCTATCAGGAGAAGATAGCTGCTGTATTTTCCAGGAACTCCAAGTGTTCCATATGAAAACTTTATAGAAGAAAATTGGGGCTGGTGTAAAAAATAAATAAGTGCTTATTGTATCTGCTTGGGATAACTTTAAGTGGAAAAAAACACCCCACTTTTGGTTAGAATCCCTGAAATGTTAAAAATGGTTTTCTGGCAACCTTATTTTCAAATATTTTTTTTGACTATCAGTATTTTAGATCCTGACCCTCATCCTTTTCTCTTCCCCTCTGGAAGAGGGGGAGAAAGGAGATGGGGGATGAGATTTTTGAGGAAAACATTTAGAAGTTTATCTCTTCAAATTGGACTGGCAAGCCCAAATCTCATGAAGATGTTGTACAGGGGGAAGTGGGAATCAGTACCTAAGGGGCCTATTGTGACTTTTGGCATTAGAGAGAGGAAGGGGGGAAAAAAAATACCTCCCTTGATAATGGAGTAAGACCAACATATTCTGTGGTTACGGTGATAGAAACGGGCTTCAGTGCAACCCTTGGTGTAGTATTAATGTAGGTTTGCCATGTGTATCCAGTCCCTGCTGCCTGTGTGTTTTGCTGGTGATTCCAGAATAGGGTCAGAGCAAGCCAAAAAGGCAGGAGCTGAAGACTGCTGCTGTTTTCCATAGCAAATGCCTGCGGGATTTTTGAGGAAGGGTTCTGGCTCTCTGAATTGTTTCAGATCTGGATGTGTCCATGCTTTCTCAGGGCTGCGGTTTGGGACTTTTCTGTAGGCAGTGATGGAGACATCGCGGCTGTATGGGGCCACAAAGTTCATTCTCTGTTATAGTCTGGCTGTGAAGCTTTGGGTTGCCCACAAAAGTAGAGACGGATCACACTTAATGCAAGGATGTGATTTCTGTGATCTTACAGTAACAGGAACTGGTACTTCATTACCAGGTCTCTGTCCTGTATTTTTTTTAAATAAGAAGAAACATTCTGCAAACCCGTATTTGATGGAAAATCTTGTAAATATTGCTTTGCTTAAAAAATATGGTTTTAGCACTTTACCGTATTTTTTTAGTAATAGTTGCTCTTCTATCTTAACCATGTGTTGTGGGGCTAAAGAAGGAGTATGGGGCCTTCAGGTAACTCTAGTAATGGGATTCTTGTAATTACCTAAGACGGACATGAAATGAAAGAAAATATAACCTAGTGCCCTATAAAGACTGTACTTAAGCTGATCTCTGGAATGAAATTCACAGCACTATTGCACACTTGTTTCTCGGCTCCATGACCAGAGGAGAGGGGGGGAAGGGAAGGTAGCAATTTTAGGCTTTAGATTTGGCCGTATTGTAGCCCTTCTAAATCTTCTGTCAACACTGGTGTGACGTTGCATTCGTTAAAAATGCACGACCTTTTTAAACATCCATCTGTTATATAAATAAAAATAATGCAGCCCTATATTTTTATGGTATGCTAATCCTGCATGGCCATGGTCTAATTATCAAATGATTTCATGCTACCCTGGTGGCAGGCAACGTCCAGACCACTGAACACTTGCTATGGATCTCTTATTAAATCCCTCTTGCACAGTTTCATTCATAAATTTACCATGGCTTTTAAAACAAAATAGTTTGATGCTTATACAGCAATATCAAATAAAAGCAGTATGTTTCCAGAATGCAGCAAAATTTTTCAGATGCTCCACTTCATGCATGACTGAATAATTGGTGGCAAACTCCATTATTGACTTCTTTTACCTTGAGTGGAAGCCGTGCCGCTGGTAAGTAGTGCATGCTAGTTGTGCTTAAAGACGAGGTGCCCTGGATGTAACCTGTCCATACCTTCGTAAAGCTGGAATATTCTTCTCTCTACACCAAGCTTCATTTTGACAATGAGTGTCCTAAACTGGATATCAACACTCCTGATCCACGCCCATTTCCCTGCTCTGTTCTGGCCACGTTGGAGCTAGCACAGAGATGCTGGGTGCTGTAGTGCTCATGGCTCTTGCCTCCTCTGATGTTCCTCCAGCCCTGTCCTGTGTCAGCTCCCAAGAGAGATTGTGATGCCTTAGGGCTTTGGAAACATGCCGTGTTACACTTGGAGAGCCAAAATCTAAAGAAAACTGTGTTTTTGTTGGTTGCGTTGTTAATTTAGCTTTGGAAAGACTTAGAAAGTTACTTTGTGGAAGTGGCTAATGGAAGTGCTTGTTTACTTCTATAAGGCAATGTTTTACCTTTGAATTCAGTGCAAAGGGTTTATTCCGAAGTGACCGTGCAGTTAACTCCATTAACAACGGAATGATTAAAACCAGAATTAAAGTATTTGTCCAGATTTACCTTAGACTGCTATTTACCCTGAACAACTTCATGCCATCTATGCCAAATCAGTCCCATCTGGTCTCTTACAAGATAAGATTTACAGTTTAACAAGAAAACTTCCTTTTGTCTTGTCACTTGGAGTACTCCAGTAGTATTGTTTTCTCTGGGCTTGCACCATCCCCTGTTGCACGCCTTGTGATTGTGAATTTGGATTAATTTTCCCATCCTTGCTGTGTTTTTTTTTTTCTTTTGCTTGATGAATTGTTTATGACTTCTAGTTCATTTTGTAGTTCAAGTCACTTTGCACAGACGAAATTTTTTTTTATCAGCCTTTTATGTTTGCCCAAAATTGATTCAAATAAAAATGAGATAGTACCACAGGAGTGATTTGCACCCATATGTTACCAGCATCCCTGGCCTCCTGCTAAAGTTTAATGAATTAATTTCCCTCTTCTCTGACACAGCTAATTCTGATTTAAGCATTTGTAATAAGTTGGAAATTTCAATGAGTTGTGTGCTTACTCACTGAGGTATGCGACTTCCTCATTGCTTACAGAATCTGTTTTTGTTACCAGGTCATTTGAAGTTCAAAGTAGTTGAAGATGTTTGCAGCATACTCTTTAAAATAAGATAATGCTATTCTCTATGTAAGAAAATCCTCATCCAGAGCATTTTAAGAAATATATGTTGGATGTGGGATTTAGGCAAAATTTCTTCTAAACCATTTGAATAAAAGGTGTTTGGGGACTGCCAGCGTGCCAGCCTGTACCAACTTTCAAGCCACTTCCCAATTTTCTTGCTGGAAGCAGTGGGTCTGCTTTAACCACGTGCCATGTCCCCAGGTGCCATTGTCAGCAGAGGTTAGAAAAGCACAGACAAGGCAGAGCGGCATGATGGGGCATCGCATACACGTNAGCCCCCAATAATCAGAGCAGCCTGCCTTACCACTGCCAGCTTTTTCTGCTTCTGCCTTCCCCAAGCCTGCCTCTCTCCCTCTTTTTCGTCTCAGGTGCTTTGTTTTCTTTGTGGTCCAGCTGGCGTGTATGAAGTACAGGATGATGGAGTGTGGCTGAGCTGGGATTGCCTGAAGTGCGGTGTGGGGAAACAACTATATCTGGGCAAACTAGGTGAATTTTTACAGGGAACATTTTTTTGCTCAGGTTGGTCCTTGCCACATTTCTGTTCCAAAGCTTGTAAATACTAGAAACCCCCAGGCAAATGACTCCACAGACATATATATATATATCTTTTAATTATAGGGACAAGCAAATAACAAGTTGAGATCTTCGATAGCGCATAGCAAATTTAGAGAGAAACATGTCCATTACAGAAAAATTCTGTCCAAATTATTTGCTTGTCAAAACTGTAAACTTCCAAAATTAGTATATTTACAAGGGAGAGTTCTGGGTAAATTATTCGATGGGGTGCTGCCAGATGGTAATAATGCACAGAGGGTTAAGGGCTGTGCAGCTGAAATGCGTTACTTGCTCTCCAGCTAGTTAAGTGGTAGTGGGAGGGAGGAGCATGAGCAGAAGTCCGCACCTGTGGCTAAGTCAGCCTGGTACTTCCAGTAAACAGGTAAGTGAAAATGGTTTCACTTATTTGATGTTCTGGTTGCACTTGAAGCTTGTATACACTGGGTGTTTGTATTTATACATGCACACAATGGTAATATGTGGCCAGCAAACAGCATTCAATGGTCACAGATGTTTTCTCTTTATACCTGTTGAATATTCCATTAAAACACCTTTAATTTTATATGTTGGTTTGTGCAAGTAGGTAAAATAAGATATCCCTGTATATGTGTAGTAATAGTGGTTTTTATTCAAAGCACTGGTTACCAATCAGATTTTCAGTTCACTGAGCTTGTCACATCTCTGCTGGGTTTTAAGATGTTAAGAATATTTTCCAAATGGCCAAATCTCATATTTAAAATTCTAATGTATTTTACATAACATAAGAGGATTTTAGTACCAGAAAAATTCCATTTTCCTCAGTCCAGTTTCAGGTTCCTAACCTGATTTTCTGGGCTTAATCCTCTTCCTGTTGAAATCAATAAGTACATTGTAATATAATGATTCACGTTCAAGGTTCAACCATAGAAAATTAAGGCTACATGCTGATTTTACTGCCATTGTTGAAAGATGATCTCTTAAAATGTGTAAAAGCACAATAAACTCTTTAACTCTTTCAGCCCTATTCTTTTTTTTTTTTTCCTCTTCAGAGAGTCTAAACACTTAAAAATCGATCTTTGGTTTAGACCTAATGATGGCAAGAATATTCAAGCTGAGAGATGCTATTTAGACAGTAATATCACTTGTGATTTCAAATGCTTTATAGTGGGTCAGTCACTGGACAATGTGGAGCTTGACACAAGATACCAGGAAAACTGTAGTCTAATCTGTGCACCTTTCCTGACACTTGACTGTCATTTTATATTTGCCACACGAAAAATAAGGATGCTTTAGAAAACACCAACAGTTTCTTTGATATCTGTTGGTAAAAACGCATCTAAGTTGGGATGGTTTTGTTCCTTATTTGTGTAAAAAGTGCAGTCACTCAGTTCAGTAATGCTATTTTCTTTCCTTAACTTACGCATGTTAAGTAAGACTGAAAGGACGTAAAAAGCAAGTGGGGCATATTTTATTGTTTTAATATAAAACAATGTAACTAACACTGTGGAAGTGCGGGCTTTGACTTGTTTAACTCTGAGAGCAGTGGAAAAGAAGCCCCAGTCTATCTGTCTTGTTGAAATGTAGTGGATGTGCTGGGAAAGTTTGGGATGCCCTGTTGTCATTGAGCAGCCTGGCAGCGTCTCATGTGCTCTGCACAAAGGTCCCATAGTTAAAAGGGTCCTGACTGATGCTGGTAGCAATGATGTGGCTGCATCTCAAAAGGTGAATGTTTCAAAATTCAAAACTTTAGGTTATGCTTCAGGCTGTCTTCAATTGGCACTTATCACTTCCAAAAGAGCCACCCTTTCTGCTTTGCTGCGTCATGCGGATGCTATAACCACGGGAAATCAGAAGGGTGAATTCTGCCCTAGGCTGCCCCAGTTGGAGTGGGGGGGCTCTGCTCCCTGGGGTTGCACGTATGAAGAGCCTCTACCACTGCTTTCAAACAGAGCTGGCTGTGCAGGTCATAAACATCCTGATGCCATCTGGCTCCTTCCTCTGAATAAAACTCAATATGCATCCTATGGCTTCCACTCCCTAAATATGAAACTGCCTATTAATGAAATAAATGCACCTGAAGCATTAACTTCAGGCTCTTTGGCATCCCATTTGAACAACTCTGTTTTCTTTTTACCTCTAAAGTCTCTAGGAAAGGAAAAAAATAATCTCCATCTCCTCCCTCTTCCTCACCCAACAAGACTTTCTGAGGGAGCCAAACCCTTCCCATTATGTTTCCAGTCTCATTCAGGTGCAGCGATTTCCTTACAGCCACTGAGCTCTCCTCTCCCTTTCTGGCTCAGGTGGCAGAAATGCTGTGTTCCCTGCCAAAATACAGCCTTTCCCTGTCCTGCCGGACAAGGAGGGCATTCCGGCCTTCTGCCTTCTTTTGGGACCCTGTAGAGAAACACAGATATCTGGAAAGGGGAGTCTGTGCCAGCTATTTGGGGAGCCCTTTCTTGTGCAGAAGGACAGGGAAACCTGAGAGTATGCTTTCATGTGTTCCAGCTGACAGAATTACATGCTCTTGTTTCCCAATATGCATGTTTTTTTCTAGCATGCAGGCTCATGGAGAACTGTGGACTGATCAATGAATATTTCTAGCACTAGTGGAACCACATCTTTTTGTAAGCGTATTATTCAGAAGAACTTAGTCTGAAAACATATAGTTACAAAGTACACTTGGTGTCCCTGTTGATTCCAGTTCAAGTGTATCCATTATAGTATAAGGTACTACTTTTTTCCTAATCGTGTGACCCAGCAGGAATGGATTGCCAGGTTGCACATACTCCCATCCCCAGTCCCAGATGCTGGTTTGTACTAAATCAGTACGGATTAGGCTTTTTTTTTGGTGGGCAAAAAATGGCTGATCCATGTTAGACCAGCAAAACTTCACTGGAGAGAAAAAAGCTTACAAAGGAGAAAGCCAGAATAGGATACAGCTTGGTCTACATCCACATGTGTTCTGCTCTGTTGGTAGAAGAAAGATGTTGGCAGTTTTGGCAAGATTAATAGGTACGTGTGCACCAGGTTGGAAGATACTGGTGTTCCATACATCGCAGTAAAAAGGAAACTGATACAAAGAAATGCTAACAGGGCTGGCAGCTCCCAGTGTCTAGGATGTTTTCTCTAAATGTTGTAGTGGAAAGCACTGATGAGAAAAGTTAGAGATTTTTCTCTAGCTCATATCAATAATTGAAGAATACTAGTACAAATATATTTATTTCTTGGTCTCTTAAAAAAAAA
>RSEF01000005.1:13720196-13764038 GCA_003993805.1 Himantopus leucocephalus
TTCAATTTTAAAGCTTGTAGAAATTTTGAAAGACTTAATTTTGGATCAGATCAGGGGAAAACTCTGAAAAATTTTGAGAATTGCCATCAAGCCAGCACTGCCACATGGGGTCAGGGCCTCTGGGCTCACAGCACCTTCTGCTATTTTGGCAGGTCCCCTGCCTGCTGCAAATTGGTTTAGTACATGGGAAGCACAATGAAAGGTAAAGCTGCACCTTGTCTAGTCCTAAGCTATGCGCTGAAGCCACGAGGTAGCTGGTTAACTGCTAGTGAAGATAGTATACTGTCATCAGGCCTATTAAACATGCTGAATGGCATGTCTACTGGAGCACCGTGGCAGCTGTACAGATGTGCTTAACAAAGCAGTAACTCTGCAAAATGATTTTGAGGAAACAGTTATTGGTCACAGTGTTTTTTAGTATTTTTTTTATTTGCACGTTATCTCTAATGGCCCAGGTTTTTGATTGACATGTGTTTCCAAACATCTTAATTGGCGTCCAGTTACAAATAAGGATCTGGAGAATGCGTGAATTTTCTACTTGAGTCCTATTTGAAGTTAGACTGAAGACACATTTTTAGTTGCACAGATGTTTGCATCGTTGATGTTAAAGCACAGAATTCTCTCTGAGGGATCACATTAAACTCCCTTTCTATTTTTTCATTCTTGTTTTAGCTTCATTACTTGCAGATAAAACTTTAATAAAACAAGTTTGTTTGTGTGTGTTGAACATGTCAACCTCTCATCTATTGTGATGCTTTAAATAGAGAGAAGAACTTTGATGGGAGTGAGCCAAGACCTCTGCTGCTGGAAACGGATAGGGCTTCTCTAAGGCCATTTGCAGTAGCAGAGAATTTGCTGCAGTGTCAGAGTGCAGGTATTGGTTTTAGAGCACGAGTCAAGAGGTAGTACACTTATGTCAGCCAGAGGGAGGCTAAACATTTTTACATGAAGCACATGTAAAAAGCCTCTTTATAGTGAAAATGTTTGCATTAATGGAAAATATAAAAGGAAAAAAATAGAACACTAAAAGAATTAATTTTAAATAGCCAGAATGCTGTTATACCTTGAAGGTCCATATAGTTATGTCTTCATTATTACTTAGGTTTGTGAAAAGCTGGTAGTCTCACTGGACCTGTATCAACGGCTTTGTCTACACCTGTCTCTTGCCTGGCTCTTCACCTGATGCTGAACAGTAGTCAGCTGATGACATTTCTCTCTGCCTGCATTCAGATTTGTTTTTGTAGTCGTTGTGTTGTTGAAGTGATGTTTACAAATTTAGGGATGGAAATGTTTTTTTGGATCATCTTTCTCTTTAATGATGCCCCTTCTGTTCCTGTAGTTCCTCCTGTAAATCCCAAGATTAAGTATGCTGAGAGCCAAGACTGATGCTTAGCATAATTACTGTAGAGATTGCTCAATAAGGGTGGTGGAAGACCTCTGAGGGGTTACTGTAGCAGGCTCCAAAAAGGGGAATGTGGCAAAGAGGGACTAGAGCCCCCAGTCTTGCGTGCCCACAGCCCCAAGAGGTGTATCCTGCCCCCTAAGTACAGGTAGCTAGTAGCAGATGTAATTCATGAGGGAAAACTATAAAAGAAGTTGTCAAGGAAACCAGCCTGTGAGTGTAGACTGATGGGCCATCCAAAAAAATTATTACCAGAAAGAAGTGAGTAGTGATATCAAAACTCCATTACTGAGTTCATAAACAATTCTGGTAAATAAGAGGTTAATAACTCTGTTTATAGTAAGAAAAGACCCCTGCCCTATGATACACACACTTCACTGTACCAAGATAATCCCTGGAGCAAGGAGGTTTAAGGTAATTTGTGGTGCAGCTGTCCTTTTCTGGAACATGAGCAAATTCTCCTGCACATGGTCAGCTGCAAGAACAAATGTCTATAGCAAATGAAAAAACAAGATGTTCAACCGCAGCCTTCTGCACTTGCAAGAAAGGCACGTGAGCTGGGCTGTTCCTCCTGCCTGAATCAAACTCCATGGCACAAAAGGGTTTAGTACGCGGCTTATGGCCAAGTGGAAGCAATGTGTCAGCGGTGAGCGAGGAATGCTGGTGATGGAAACCCAACTGATTGACATACGGTGGCTATAAAGTCATAGTAAATCTATTGTTTCGCCAGAAGGAAGCAGGATTAGAAAATGTATAATCATTACAACCCCTGTACTATGCAGCATCAAGTGACGGTTGCTCTCCCATTGCTGGTGTGGCTCGTACTTGGCTTAGTCCCACCAAAGTCTCTACTTGGGTGAAATCTTCATGTGCTCCATGTGGTTCAAGCCATAGTCATTGGGATGTTTTACCCATGAAATACCTCTATGGCACTGCAGAATTTAGCTCAGTAGCTTTAAGGAGATACTTTTTCTGTTGTATTGCTGCAGAGACCACCGCAATGCAAGTGGCAAGTTTAAAAATTACTATCTGGGAACTGATTCTCAGTAAAATAATTTACAAAAGTCTAACCAATCAATAGAAGAAAAACCCGATTTTCTGAAGCAGATATCTTGTATGCACAAAGAAGTAAAAGTAAAAATACAAAAGAATGTCATTAACATCTAGAGGCCAAACTCACTTCTGCTCTAACTGAGCTGAAGGAAAAAGCTGCATTTTGCAGAAGTCTGAGTGGCCTGAAGAGGGTTGAGGCAAAAGTAGTATATGCAACGACACCTTCAATTTCTTACTAATTTACGAGGAAAACAATTGAGTTGCCCATCTGATGTGTTATTTGAACACCTCTTAAGAGATACAAAACTGCTTCTGTATTTTTATTACGTGTTGCCCTAAAAGTAATGTTTTATATTTCTGCAGTTCCTCTTGTCTTGCAGGATAGACTTTGAGTCTGCTTGACTCTCTTTGCACAGGATGTCCAAATGTCATACAGAGGTCTACATTAGCACAAATCATGTTTCTGCTTCCCAAGCAGACACAATGGCAAGAAACCCTCAAGGAATTTCCTATAAAGCAAGAGAGGCTGAAGTCTAAAATAGTTTCAGCGGTTTTTCCATGAGGTGAATGAAAATGTTTGGTGGAATATTAGAGTAGCCACATAGTGGATAAAACTGTATTGTGTGCTCTCTACGTTGTTGTTCTGCATTTGACCTGTCCAGTGCGAACCCAACATGATATCTTGCTGCTGTATCTACTGAAGTTGTTTTGGTGATGGGTTTATATTGTAACATGGTGCCTTTTGTGATTCAACTATGGCCTGTTTTCTTTCTGAGTGCTGTTAATAAGAGGATAGGATATGACTGCATGTACTATTGCTGAGATGGGAGACTGTACCTGCCTTATGCGTGCCAGAGAATAGCAAATGGAAAGTCCATATAGGTTGATGTTTGGGTTTTACTTACCCTGATGCTCAAGAACAGCAAGTGCTCCTTGTTTGTAGGGAGATACAGACTGTGTGAGAGGATATGAAGAGGTTCGTCTATTAGTGTTTATAGTAGAGGGGATGGGTACTTCCTAATTCCTTTCTGTATTAAAGTCCATTCAGAGCTGAGGTAATTGTGAAAATGATATTGGCTACTTAAGGGCTGCACCTACGCTAGTGTACTAACTGGCATGGGATTGGGAAGATGCTACTGGAGTACAGTCTGCAAGCGCTCAGGGGTGGCCTACGAGTGAGACAACGGTGATTGAATCGCATTGCTAAAAAAGGCAGAGAGGTTTGATAAACCTCATACTTTAGATTAAAATAGTGACATATTATGCAATATGGTAAAATTACTTCATGCCTACTTCCTTTTTTTTTTTTTTTACAGGAATATTTTTAAATAGANGTTACCTGTTGAATATGGCCAGTACTACTATTTTGCATGGGTGACTTAGGGCTGTCACAGATCTTGTGAAGAATGGAAATACTGGGTTTCTGCATAGGATTTTAAGCGTTTGGAAAATCACTCTTTCAGTTTAGAGTGGGGAAAAAAATATTCAAATTTCTGTTAAGGACAACTTTGAGTAAGTTATTAAAAACATTTTGTTTTAGCAAAAAAAAACCCCAAAATGATTATATTTGAGTTCACCTTTTTTCTGTTCATACTGTCTGGATCAGTAACACTGGAAGTTCCTAAATACTTTCAAAGTAAAATTAGCTATTCATCCTTCTTAGAGAGTTGAAACAAGACATTTTGATGTGGATGGAGTTTTAGCAGTAAGACTTGGAGTAATGGAGGAAGATTTTTTTTTTTTTCTAAAAACCTTGACTTTAAAATATCCATGAGTTTGAATGAGAGATAGACAAGATGAGGTTTTTTTGAAGAAATTTTAGCAATAGTTGGGTTTTTTTTCCTGGAGTGAGAAGCTGATAACTTGAGCAGTGCATGACGAGTACCTCATGAAGTGATGTATGGTTTGTTTATTTGTTTGGGTGGGAATACATGCTCGAAAATAAAGCTGCAATACCTCAATCACTTGATTTAGGATAGAGCTTTCTTTTGCATTAAATGATTGTGATTCATGTATCTTAACTTTGTTTTGAAGTTTATTTTTCAGTTTTTCTTTTTTTTTTTTTCACTGTGGCATTCATAGCTTTGGATAAGGAATTTCTGTTTATGTCCACTTAGAGGGCTGAATTTCATTGAAACAGAACAACTCCTTTGTTTAAACTGGGTTATGCTGGGTGTATACCAGCATAAATCTGGTCCTGAGCTTTTGGAGAAGTCACTTGGCTTCTCTCCTTCTCTTTGACTCCTCTTTAAAATGGAGAGAGGGTTACCTGCTCCACTGAGAAATTCAGTAATGGCAGGGGCTTTTGAGATTCTTGACTGGAAGGTGGAAGGAAGGAATGAGGCTTTAAATTCATTATCCTGATAGGCACAAAAGCCCTGAAATGAATGAAATGGCAAAAAAAACAGAGAGGGGGAACTGGAAATAACCATAATTCATCCCTGGGATTTTGCAAGCAGCTGAGCCCCGCTGAGGTGATGTTGGCAAGGGTTAACTCAGCAGCAGCTGGCCACCAGCGCTTGGTCCTTATCTCACTCTTATCCTCCGCTATTAACTGACCACAATTATGGACCGTATCGGTTACTGCCATCTGTTTTTTCACGAGGCGTTGGTCGGATTGCGGCCAGCAAAGGGGATTAGGGGGAGAAAGGCAGAAATGACAAAACGCTGCTGCGGCACTGGGGCGCTGCGGCGGGGTCCCGCGTGCGGCCAATGTCGGCCGCCATCCCCGACAGCTGCAGGGAATTAAGCGTAAAGATAAACTGTGAAGGCTGTTTCAAAGCTGCTGTAAAGGAAATGCATTTCTGCCTGCAGTTGTAATGCAGGGGCTGTGCAGAGAGAATTAAGGTGTAAAGTGAAGGTGGTCGGTGGTGGGGTGTGTTTTGGGCAATTTTTAGCTTCTAGTGTGTATTATTATTAGTGGGGTTGAACTTCATCAGCCACAAGCAAGCAGCAACAAAAAGATGGATATTGGGTATGTTGAATAGGAGGGAAAAACAACCTCAGACTTTTGACTGAAATGCCCCTTCAGTGCTTAGTTTTGCACTAGTAATTGCCATCTGGGCTCTTGCTAAAAGAAAAGGCGTGCAAATCGGGGATCGCTTCAATCACCAAAATGTGTGACCAGGGAAGGCAGCATATTTCAGTTCTGATTATCAATACATTAAAGAGCAATGAGACTTTTGATGAATATTAATTGACTGCAATGCTGTTTTTCTAAACTTTCCCAAATGTCAGACCATCTTGCAGTAATGCGAGAAAAGAAAAGTTTTCAGTGTGATACCAGGGATTCAAGAATCATTATGGCTCAACAGCTGTACTTTGATTCCAAGTTTTACTAAGACTAGATTAATTAAATTATTCCAAAGTACGATATACTGCCAAAATAAGGCTCTCTGGATTTTATTATTTTGGGTAAATTAAATTAAGGATAATACAGATTTTAATGTTGGAGAATTAATACTTAACTAATATTTAATATCCTTTCTTAATTTTTAATTAATACATGATAGTCAATATTCTAAGGATTAACATCAATAGATGAACAAATCTAATTCTTTATAACACACAAGTTAGAGGAATAACTAGAGGTGAACAGTGTGCTTGGTAAAGCTACTCCTTTCCCTCTCTCCGTTTCTGACAGAGTTGAGTAACAAATGGGCAAAAATAATCGTGTTGTAATGCCTTTTGGCTCTTTGGATCGGGCAGTGCTGTACTGATGCTCTTGACTTGATCTATGCTCTAGATTTGGGGTATGAGGTTTAAGGTTGTTTTTTTTCCCCCTCTGTATATGCCTAACTTCATGTATTATAGGGAATAAAATGCACGTGTATGAGAAACAAAATTAAGCTGTTACTGCAAGTCAGTGGTTTCAATTTGAGATGTAACCACCCTCTTATTCTGTATTTAAATAAGGATAGATGACTGTTGTAATCCAGTGCATTAACAAATACTGAGAAGTAATAGGGCTTTTTTCTTTGTTATTGAATTCTTTATATCTGTTTTTGTTAAAAAAGATCAGAAATTGAAGTAGTATACTCACTGGCTTCTTGAAAATTATTCTTGGTTATTCTCCTGGATGCTGCTTATGCTGTTATGTTTAGCCATTACCTGGGCTTGGGTCTGGCAGTGTGACCACAGAAGTTACGTGGTAGCTCTTGGTTTGTTCATAGCTTGAAGTCAGGCAACACCTAATAATGCTTCATGCAAACACAATCACCACTGGCCCTTCTGGATACTCCTAAAACTTCTCACATATGTCATGGTGCTTTCCCTGAGTGGTGGTGCTTAATCCCTCGCTAACGAGTCTGTTTGTACTTCAGCCACCAGAATCAATCTCAGGAGCTCAGGTCCTCTTACGTGCTGTGGTGCCTGCAGCACACCGGCGCTTTTCTGCCCTACAAATGCCAGTTTAACCTCTGTGGCAGATGATCATCATACAGGGTATGTGGCTGCCCAAAGGGCTACTGGGGGTGGTCTGTGGCCAGGAAAACTTGAGCAGTGAGTCCTTGGCAGCTTGTGCCAGGACATGGCATGAAACCTCTTTGTTGTCCCACCTCTGCCACACAGTGGTCACTTGGGACTGGTGCTGGGCTTGCCTGCCTGCAATGTTTTAAATGAAGTATATAATAATTTCCTAGGCCTTCACGTCAGCTGCTTTTCTTACTTCTATACTATTCCAGGTAATTGCTGAAATAATAAGTATTTCTTTTTATGTTGTGGAATTATGTTATTACTATTTCTATGTGCAAATGGGGTATAAAGTGTCAACACTCATTTAGAAATGTTCAGGTAGGTTAAGAATAACAGTTTACACTTTTGTGCATAAGTGAAGCCTATGTTGTTGAACTCTGTTCCCTTGAGACTCAAGGTTAATCTGTCAATAGAAGTCATAACGCAATGTTAATGTTTTCCACCTGTTAAAATCAGTTTATTAATTTGAAAAATTTGTACCTTCTCTCCTTGACTGTTTATGCAGAAATACTAGTGTGCTCTTCACTTACCAAAAAGCACACAGGGGCATATTGGCACCATATCTCTTTAGCTACTGGAATATACGTATGTCCATGTCAGAATTTCTTTCAACATGATTAAAAGATGTGGAGAGTTATGCACAGAAAGCTATACTATGTACACACATGCATGTGTCATGCTCATGTCAGGCTCCATGAATACAAATTCAAGACTAAAATTCAAACTCTTCAAACATTTTTTATATTCACCTATTTGATCGTTGCTCCCTTTATGTGCTTGCAGCTATGTGAGAGCTAGCATTCCAGACCTTTGTTGTACAGTGGAAATCTCAAACTCATGAATGCAAGAAAGAACTTGACTATGTGATGGTTCACAGTCTGCCTGACAGGTATATAAAATAACAGCTGTCCACACCTTCAGTCTTTACTGGAACTTTCACTGATAAATGGCAGAAATTTTAAAAAGATGCTTTCCACAAAGTGACAACCATTGCTTAGCTGACTCAAGTATAACAAGTAAAATGGAAAAAATGATGTTTAATAATTTTAAGTCCATTGTTATTTGTGTCTGCATGTCTAGTTAAGTAACTTCTGCATACACTTGGGTAAAGGATTTACTACCCTTGCATCTAGTCTGTGGAGATAACACTTTTTAAATGAAAACTTTCACCTCTCAGAGCTATGTTAGATGCTCTTGGGTCTAAGTTGGCTACCCGTACATCTGTCACCTAACACGTGGTCTCCAGGGCTATGTTACAAACTTTGTGCTAAACTAAATTTTTTCAGAAACTTAGGGATGAAAAAAATCAATAGATTTTGCCTGAAGCTTGTAATTCTGTCTGTTCATCCTGTTTAATTTACTCTTCCCTATGAACAAGAGCACTGGTTTTATTTCTGTGTTATTTTCTATGTTGTGCAAAGAGCTTATACCCAAAACATTTATGTATCCACATCATGGCAAGTTGGGATATTGCACAGGTGTTTCTTGGCCTTCATTTTACTCCAGTACAAATGACAACTCGAAGAGAAAAGAATCGGTGTCAGTGTGGGTCATTCAGATCAACCTGTTTGTTATGGGTTTTGGGAAGATGTTTGCTGCTGGAAGGACTCAGTCACATTTGTCGCACGTTCCCGGGGACAGTGGTGGCCACCTTGGCTGAGGCATGACTGGCTTCATGGGGTGCAGGAGTGGTCTTCCTTGGCAGACAGTGCCACAATATCTTTGGGGATTACACAGGGCCACCTGTGGAGCAGGAGAGAGGAGGTCAGGTCATGGCAGAGTCGTTACGGCTGTCGGGGCAGTGTGTTGTGCCCCCCCTGCCCCTCGAGGGCAAAGCAGGGTGGATATGCAGATGCAGCGTAGCCCGGTGGACCCCCGATGAGCATCGAATAAAAAGCAGCTGGTGGTCCCTGTCACAGGAAGCCGGGCTGTGCTATGGTGCTCATTGGGTATGGAGCAGAACTAATTAATGCCCGCGCTGCTTCATGGGTGGCAGCATCTCACAGCCAGGGGCTTACGGGTAGCGTGGAGGGGTGTAAATGATTTGGAGTGACAAGAGAGTTCACGGCTATCACCGGTCTCCCTAACGAGATGTCTTGTAACTTCATGTTGCTTAAGTGGGGCTGCAACTCTGCCCAAAGTGTGAGATGGCAATGTGCAGAGGAAATTGATAGTGGGGAATGTGTCATATGGTCTCATTCATTATTATTTATCTGCAGTGTTACATCTCCTGGTCCTGTATCAACAGAGAAGAGTGTAGTGACATCAAACCATGGAAGGTGCTATGGACGTGACTGCAGTCTGAATGGCCATAGCTCATTTGAGTGGTGGGGAGAGGTATATTTGGGGGGAAAAAAAGGGAGCTGAAATAATGTTCTCGGATTTCTTTTCTTGGGAAGGTGCATAGGGCAGAACTGGTCACGGGGAAAACCTTGTCCTTACCCCATCTCAGCATCAGCCTTGGAGCAGACATAGAGATGGGTGACTGCTGTGGGTCAGGAAGGAAACATCCACGTTTAACAAGGCATTCAATGTTAGCTACCACCCTTCAGCTGTAAGGAAAGATCAGTACTTTCACACGTCACGGACCATGAAATATGATCTCTTGTTGCCCCAGCAAAGATATCTGGTTACTGTTCCAGAAGACAACATGGACTGGTGTTGCACTTTGCTAGATAGATGGGGCTGAGCTTGACTTATTTTTTTCACAAAAATGTTTAATGCCTCTTGACTATGGGGAATGACTTCTGAAATGCAGGAGATGTATGGTTGTAGGCTGAAACCAATGGATTTATTTTCAATTTATCCTGCAGGCATGGAAACACTTCAGACTACCGTGTTTTCCACTAGTAGGCAAAAGGAACTTCATTTATTTTCTTACCCTATCTTTCAAAACTTTTTTCATGATCCTTTAGATATTTAAAGCAATCTCTAAAAAATCCATTAGACTAGTTTATAAATATTGATACGTTGTTAAGGACATTAGATAGCAACATACCTAAAATATCTTCAGTAGCGGAAAAATGAATGTATGCGTGAAACTTACTGGGAATGAGTGTGATAGTGGTAACTTCACCTTAAGTCTGTCTGTCTTTGAAAGGACTTCTCAAATTTTCATAAATGATGCTTAAACAACAAAAGCAGCAGTTTGAGTTAAATATGAAAACTGAAACTGGGCAGTCTCACTCAGATCACTTTTTAGTCTGCTCCCATAATTCATTTTCTTCAACTTGAGAGTGAAAGTGAATGTTTCTTTCTCTTTTTTTCTGAAAGACTAATATACTCTTCCCCAACAGAAGGAATAATATAAATTAGACTAGTCGAATCTGGCACCTCCTGTTCTGTGCAAAAATTAGGAACTTTTAATCGAAAATGGTTTAGGTAAATCAAAGCTTAACTCAAAATAAATACATACGTATTAAAAAAGTTTTGTTAGAAACACTGCCTTTCAGTAGGACAAAGGGCTTCATTTGGAATTATCATTTTAATTACAACATAAAATATCTGTAGATCCCTACTAAGTATTGCTAATTGAATACAATTAGCCTGTTGTTTCTATTCTAGTTGCCAGCAAGGGCTTGCGTTATTTCCTGTGGTAAGAGCACCTAATATTTCGTGACTTCCCTCATTTCCTCATGCTGATTTTTCTGCCTTGTGTCCTATTGCAGAAGCACAGGCAACCTGGTGTTTCCAGCATTGATCCTGATCATAGCCTATAGACTGTATTTAACACTGCTTTTTAAGGCTACCTGCCCCTAATGATACAGTATCTGGCATTTCTGTGCGGTTTGTGTGAAATATTTGTTGCTGTAGTGGTGCTTTTTGCCTGAACTGACTCTTGAAGGAACACATTGCACACTCTTAGCTTGATCAAATCAGGAAAACAGCCCAAGGTTATGAACCCAGAAACGGCTCCTAGCAAATGCCATATTTGTTACATCCTTAAATCCCTCCTGCACTTTCATGGTATGTGCTCCATGATGTGCTACTTCCAGCCAATGGCATAGACCAAAGAATTTTTGAAGGTCTGAGGAAGAGGAAAGCAGCAGTGGTGCTGCACGAGGAACTGTTAATTGTGAGAGGGTCAAGTCCTTGCCCTGGACCAAGGCTTTACGGTGAAACCTGGTATATAAGGAAGGGGCTGAAAACACTTCATGGCAACTTCCCACCTTGAAGGAAAGATATGAAAAAAGAGTGAGAAGTTATTAGTTTTTCTTGACAACTGGGACAGAAGAGAATTACTTAAACTTCAGATGGAGAAACTTTCGCTACATGTGTTAGCCCCTCTGAACAGATCTTGAAAAAAGGCTGTTGTGGGAGATTTAGCAACTTGAGGAGCAGTTAACACACAACACAGTGAAAATGTGTTTTGGGGTTTGTGGTGTGTGGGTTGTAGGGTTTTTTTCCTTCTGAAATTGGCAACGTTTGCAAGCAACAGTAGGGAAGATGAACAGTGCTGGCTAGTGGTGAAGCCCCTGGTCAGGGGTGTATAACAACATTTAAACTATCTCCCTCTGTTAGACCTGGCGAATCATCCATTTCTAAAGAACTACATCCCTGTTATGAAATTCTGGTTTGTGAATGCTGTGGGGAAAAATGGTACTGAGTTACCTCTCCCCAGGACAAGTGGGTGGAGTTAACAACAGGTGCCAGCCCTAACTAAAGCTGTGGCTCTGTGTAGCTTATCTCATACAGCTGCTTGGCACGGATGTGGGTAAGATAAAATACAGACTCAAAAAGCAGCAAAGGTCCTAGTTTTATGGGGCCTGTACTACATGCTAGGTTAGAAAAAAACACTTGCAGGACCAGAGGAGAAACTGTATTAAATGCATTTGGCCACAGAGGTGACAATCCAGCTTTACTGAAGGGTTGCTGTAGTGTGTCATTAAAATGGATCGCGTACAACTGCGTGTGCTATTAATGCTACCAAGTGCTCTAGAGTTTCTAGATTTCTTATGTGCTTCAGAGCAGAAGTACGGCGATGCCCTAAGGGGCCTAAAAGCCCTCGCTGAACACATCTTCCCAGATAGAGAGAAGGATTGTATTGTGGTTCTTGGCAAAAACACTGTCAAGTTAACTTTGCACATGAGTAAATTGTTATTCATTTTAACTCGGGTAGTTTCTTGGTTAAACATGCAGCCAAGTTGAATTCTAGGCTATGCAGGACACCTTTAGAACTGTTTTCTTCTTTTCATTATCACAGAACTGGTGAGCAATAGAGACAGTTTCTAAAATGGGTTTTTGCACATTTCCTGGTTTCGTAGGACTTGACCTGTTTGTGCTCATAGTGATAAACCTCTAGAGGGTTTGTTATTCTCTTTCTTGCTTCTTTCTCTGCAACAGAGTTGGCATGATAAATTATTTCTACCTATGATGCAGTTGCAAGTGAGTTATGAAACAAAACACAAGTAGAAAGCTGGGGGGAAAGTCTTCAGAAGGAAAAGGAAATAGTTAAAAAAACCCTACCTCTAATGGGAGATTGTGCTTCCCTCTATATTCTTGAAAAGCAGAAATTGTTAAACAAACAAACAAAAAACCCAAAACCAAACCCAATCCAAAAGTATGAGCATAAGATTTAGTGGCCAACAGTTGCTCGTATGGAGTTGAAGCGTTTGCTTGCCCAGACAAGTAAAGTGCTGGGCATCTGCTAGTATTTGAGCAGTTGACTCCCGGCCACTAATATCATTATTTATAGTGTGGCACAGGCAAAGTGACTTACTCCAACAGACACCAAATAGGTGGGTAATATTTTTACACTCTGATGTTTCAGTGGAAAGTAACCAAAGAGGACTCGCATTAGTCATGGTGTAAGCAGTTTAAAAAAAATAATCCTTCAACTCTTTTCTCTATTTCATCACTTATATAAGCAATGCATTTCTGTGGATAGAGTTATAGTTTTTTCCTTCTAAAGATGTCACATAACTTTCAAAGACCCCAGTGTTCAGCTTAACAGCTGCTCTTGCTTTTTTTAAACAGGGCTTTTTCATTCATAAGAAATATAAGGAAAGTGTCTCTGTACAGCGTCTGGCAAAGTAGTCCCCTGATCCCTTACTGGATAGGTAGGTGCCACCAGTATTTAGGCATACTTTGAAGCTTATTTTATGCTTTGAAGAATTGCACTTTTAACGTGTTTGCCAAATATCTGTTGAGCCGTGGCAATGTCGCTACTTCTCTACGATGTGCCAAAATTTGCCTGGTCCACTTCTTTTTTTTTGTACTATTATTATTATTTTTAAGACTGGGAATGGCATCGTGCAAAGACACAACTGAGTGAAATGATTTTTGCATTTTATGGCTAGGGCTGTATTTAAGGGCAAATGCTCAGCTGGTGTCTTGCTATGGTTCTGCCTTTTTCAGTGGATTTCTGACAACTTACCCCAGCGAAGGGCCTGCCCTTTCCTCCATAACTATTGAATTACATTGACCAAGCATTCTGCTTGCAAGAGAAAAGTGCAGCAAATTATGATTAGTAACATCAGCTGAATAGCAGCTCTGAAAAAAGCTTCTGTTATATTTTTACATGATTATTTACAGTGAATGAGAAATGCATTTAATCAGATATTTTAGTATATCTGTTAAAGAAATTAGTAGGCTAGGACAGAATGTAAAGATTGCTGACACCGTTAAGCAAGGGCTGAGTGTGCCAATAACCCATGGCACAGGGAGCTAAAATTGTGTGTTAACTTGGGAAGAATGATGCGAGAAGCTGGAGAAAAGGACAAGGTAAAAAACCAACCAACCAACCAAACAAAAAAAACCAAAAACCAAAAAAACCCACCCAAAACCCACCAACAAACAAACAGAAAAAAACCCAGCCAACCCCAACCTGATTTTGTGCCTACCTTGGGCTTGAGTTGGTCTCTTCCTAAAGCTCATTGCCCATGTTGTAAGCCCTGGCCTAATTGTGCAGGAGCTTAGGGAAGGGATTTCCAAGTGCTGGGGGCAGGAGCTGCGCCTCTGGCCTTGCACCAGGGAAAATGGGTCCTTTGGGCCCTGGTCACCTCCTTTTTGGCTGCCTGTCTCTGCCTTCAGGCAGAGAGGAGACACCCCACTTTCCCGGCCCTGTGGAAATGCTATTGATGAGGGGGTGAAAAGTCTATTGTTTTGGGGCACTTGGGTGCTGGGTTTGTCATGATTGAGCAAATCACTTTTTTTCTTCTTGGTCATCTTTTCAACTAACACTTTAGTTTGGTTTTCCAGTTCTGCAATGCTTTAAAAAAAAAAAGAAAAGAGTAATACACCAGAGTGTGGCTAACCTGGGCTGCCTATGATTGCACTGTCTGTGGCTTTCTTGGGGAGGTGAAAATTATTAGTGGCAAACTTGACAGACATCAGCTTTAAGCATTTCTTGGTACAGTTTTTTTTTCACTGCTTGTGTAGGATGATGAAGATAATATCGAGAATAATTATGGATTCTGTTCTTCCTTTCTCTATGGTTTTAGTTAAGTTTAATTTCTCTAGACAGAATCCTCTATGGTTTAGGGTTTGATTAAAGCCAAATGAATGGTCCTAGTTTTTGTAGGAGAAAGTGAAGGGGCTGTATGCCTACGGGTATTTACTGTGACAGTGTATTTTCTAGCCCATGTCTTCCTTGTATAAATCAGCCAGCAGTACCACCCATTACATGTTGTCGTTATGTGGGCTGCTTTTGTATACACAATAACGGGTCTTAGAATAGAGGCAAGAAAACTCCTCTCTACAGCTCACTCCTCGAGCAATAGATAAAGCCTTGTGTGACTTGCTGTGGAGAGGTGTATTTTGTTTATTCTTTTAATAGTAAGTTGTAAGACACAGAACTTAACTTCTACTGGCTTACAACTTGAGAGCAATTTCCAGAGTTCAGTTTATAAGCCTCTGGGAGGGCTTTTGCAGTAGCTTTTTTTTTTTTTTCTTTCTTTTTTTTTTTTTTGTTGGGGGGGTGAGGTATTTCAGCTATGACAGGACTGAATTTCATGCTCCTCTAGTGTCAGACACTATTACTTAAAATAGTTCTACCCCGCTGCGGGCCGAGCTGATTTCCCGTATGCCGCAGTGGACGGCAGCTCACTGGGAGAAGGGCAGTGCAGGGGCACGCATGAGCTGCTCAGGAAAAATCCACTCAAACAGCCATCTGCAGATGAAAGTTAGGGATTACTCATCAGAAATATCAGTTGTTTAACTTTTAATAGCGCCTCTGGTAGGGTCTTTGTCGGAGACGGCCCCATGCTTTCTGCTAACCTTTCCTGACTAGGTATTTCTAGCCAAAGTGGCCCCTGATAAGAATTTGAGCTGTTCCTTTCAGCTTTTTCCTTAAATAGCCCACAGTGGTTCAAATGTATGTGCTGATGTAACTTGGTATAGCAGGACGTCCTCTGGCACACATTGTCAGGTGGAGGTAATTGTCACCAGTTCATGCATCTCAGCAGAGCTTGAGTAATTTCTGTGGTTGGATGCTCTGCTTTAATGCTGCTGGGTGTTGCTTTAGGAGGGTATGCTGTATGTGGGTGGCTGTGCCCGCTGCTCTTGCAAGCGAGAGCCATTCCTCTCCCTGAGGAAGGTTGTCCTCTAATATGTATGGATCGTTTCGGGCATTGGGTCCGAATTGACTGCAGTGAAGAGAGTGAGCTGGAGATACTTAGCATCACTTTCCACGTGCAGGGGTGGAAGCACGGCATCCTCCTGTTTGTGCTAACCTGGCTGGAAGGGCTGAGTTAGAAATGAGACATGAATGTGGATGTGGGCACAGCCTGTTAATTGTGACATGTGTATGCTATTCACAAGAAATACTGACTTTGGAGACAAGACTCTTATACATGAAAAGAATGCTGCTCTGGATTTCGGTGCATCTTAAAATTCTACTGCCTTTTTTTTTTCTCTACCAAAATATTCTGAGTATTGTCAGACAGATGTGAGAAAGCAGGAGATGAACCATGGGGAAGAAGAAGGTGGGGAGTAGAAAAGAGAAAATGAAGGAGAATTTAGAGACATTCAGAGCTGAACAGCACCCAGAATATTGTATTTAAACTCTGTGCTTGCAACAGATGAGGAAATTTTTATCCAACTTAAAGGGGACTAAAATATCTAAATATTTCTTATGCAGCTTTTTTTTTTCAAAAAAAAATTGCTCAGACTGTGAAACTGCCACAAAATAAACTGCTTCAAACCCACTGATAATGGTAAATCATTTCCACTATGTAAATGACTGCCTACACACTAAACAGAGGATAGCAACAAAGCTTTTAAGAGTGTTTTACATGTAAAGAAGCAGTTACTGTTGTCTGCAGTACTGAGAGTAGTTGATTTGAGCCTAAATATGTGCAAGAAGTTGCAGTGGTGATAAAGACAGCTTGTAAAAGTGCCAGGGAGCTAAAAAAGAGCAGCAGCTTGGTTTATACGTAAGACCATGGCATTGGCAACATTCAGAACTTAGTCACTTTAATTATCAGAAGAATTTTTGGGATCTAGAGATTGTAAAGGAGAGTAGGTTTCAGGCAAAAGTTGTAATAAACAGCAGCCACTTGTATGAATGACAAGCAGTTGCTTGGTTGAGCTGGAGTCCAGAATGTGAAAACATATTTTTGTGTAACACCATGGTGCTTGCTGAACAGAAAATGTTAGAATTCAATAGCTTTTTCCTCGCTGGAATTCTTTAGAAAGGCTTTACAGGTAGATACAAAACCTGCTCTCTTTGTTTCTCTAGAATTATCAGGGAAGGCTTAAGGAGCATGTCCATATTTATAAACCGAGGAGAACTCCACTGTTTTGCCTCTTGCAATAAACACATTTTGTATGTCTGCAAGGCGGTCATGCAATTTGGCATGACAAAGGTAAGAAGTTTGATATTGAAAAGAGAAGAAAAAGCCCCTGTCCAAGATCACTTTTGGGCATGGGAACTGAAGTATTTCAGAAAGTTTTGGAACCTTAAAGCATATGAATGTAAAAAAGTCCTTCTGAAGAAGGCTTATCAGTCCTAAATATAAAAAGTTTTGGAGTATTTATTCAAACTCAAGTAGAATTAAAATAAGACTTCCAGTGAGAGAGTTGGTCTCTTAAGCGCAGTGTGCCTGGCATTGAGAAGACCAGCTGTGGCAGTGCTTCTGTCTAATACTTAGCACAGCCTTTTCTGTATCGATCTTTGAGGATGGAAAAACAAAGCTTTGCTATGAAGGTTACTGCACAACCACGTAGAGCACTGGTTTCAGCATGCTGCTGGCTGGCTTAACGAAGAGGGTACATCTAGAAAATCTTCAAGTAATGTTTGTTGCTGTGGTTGGTGACATTATCAAATTTCCCAGTGCAAATACCTTTGAGAGGAGCAAGCCTTCAGTTTTTCTTCTTAGGATCATTTAATGAGTCATTATTTACTTCTGTCACATAGCAATGTGGGACTTGATTTCTGGGAAAAAAATTTAACTCTGCCAAGGCTGTTGCTGAACAGAAGCAGCATATTTCCCATAACAAAGTTTCAGCTCATCACATGCAAAGTTTCCAGATATAACTACCATTGTCATTTCACATTTTTAACTACATTCCTGAGGGTCAGCAGCTCCTTTCAGATAAGGTCTGCTCAGTAATGAGGTTGAAAGCTTGCTTCTGCTTGGAAAAGGGAAATCCATTAATAACACAGGAGGAGTACCATAAAAAGTTAGGATGTAAAGGTGGGAACAATTCAGTTTGGGTTATGACAGCAGGAATTTTAGGATGGTCAGATGGAGTCTGTAAGGCCTGAGCATCACTGCCCTCCTCCTGCAGGGCGTGACAGGATGCGCTCCTAGATTGCAGTCTTGGGTTTTAGTTTCCCTACAGCCCTTTAAGCCCAGTAGTTTCAAGAGGCTGAGTTTGCCACCATCCTGATAGAGTCTGGCAAGTGATAGGGGGAGAAACTTGCTTTTGTTTGCTTTAAACTTCACTGGTCTGTTTTTCCTGCACAGTGTTGGTTCTGTTTCGGGTGTTTGGGGATTTTGTTTTTCTTTAAGATGAATAACAAAGCAAATAAGCTAAGCAAGTTTATGGGATGCTCCCCAACTTAATGAAAGTGGGGTAGACTATATGGTACCCAGCCAAGCCCTGGAGTGATGAGTGACAAATGCTCACTGTACATCAGATGAAAAGGAAACCCATCTATCTTCCTGGACAAGAGTAATATCTAACCGTAATTCAGGTAGAGAAATTATTTAGAAGGTTTCCTCGCAAGCCTGCCATGCCAGGTCTGTAGGAGAAAGAGGCAAAGGAGGAAATGATACATTTTCTCCAGACTAGCCTGGGCAGTTTACTACAGTGGTTTAGGAAGAAGTAGGGACTGATTTTTCACACCATGATAGTATGTGAGGTTTACCTCCAGTACACTTCTCAGCCGTGAACTTGGTAGGAACTACACATGTACAAACCAGCTCTTCTAACTTCTGCATGACTGCAGTGCCAGGTCCCCACCTGTCATAAATAGAGGCAGCTTCAGCAAAGCTACTGTGATATATGCCAGTCAGGGACTTGGCTCAAGATGTTAGGCTAAAACAGTGATAGGAGAAAGTCTCTCTGACTTTTATTTTCAAAAACTCTTAAGTTCAGTAGCTCTGCATCCATGTTAGGGCTGCCTCTTTCTCTTTTCCCCCTCCCTCCTCTCCTGCTAGTCTTATACGTTTTGTTTGTCAACTTTGGAAGTGCACCAAATGAAATCAAAGCAGACGTGTTGTTTGTGGTGGTTTTTTTGTTTGTTTTGTTGTTGGGTTTTTTGTCCCTGACTTTGTTTTCCTCTTGAATGTCAACTCCAGTGGAAATATAAGAAGTTTTGGCTCCACTCCTGAGGTGTGAACTGACAGTAGCCTGTTCCTAGGATGCCTTTCTCTTAATCAAAATGTGTAATAGATACCTTGCAGCACAAGACTACAAGAAACTTATGGCAGCTTTCTTTAAAGTAGATTTAGGCAAGCAGTCAGCAATCTTGTACGTGGGTCTCCCTGGTTTTCTGACTGATTGGTCGTAAGCTGTGGGTCACCCATGGCATCAGGTCTATTAGCGGTTACTACTGGGGCTGTACAACCCTTACATTAAAAAATAAGGTATAAGAATCTCTTTTCACAAAATAAGACTACTAAAATTTGCAAGGGAAGAAAGCACATTGATTCTTGATATGCTTAAAGGGATGCTTCTCAACCAAAGACTTGATTACAGTTCACAGTGTCACCATGAAATCTTGACTGTTTGCCCAAATCCTATTATCATTCAGGAAGTTCGTGATGAGTAGATTTAAGCTCTAATCATGCAAAGCATAGGAAAGTATGTGAGAATACCCACCTTTTATGGCATGGCATTTGTTGGCAGTATCGGCTTGGCTGTAGCAGACAAGATTAAAGGATTAGGAAGTAAGCCAGATACCAAACTGCTGCTGCTAAAGTTGTAATTTGCCAGTATATTGATTACAGAGGATTTTTTTTTAAGCCTTTAGAACAGCATCCTGTATCCTTATTTCTATGGTAGCTTGTAACTGTGTATCTTTAATAAAATGGAGACCTTATTTCATAAGAAATGAGAGGGTTTCTATCAATTTGTTTGGTCCATTTTTGTAGCTGTCTATGTGAATTTGGTTCCTTTTCTTTTTTTTCTATAAAGTTTGCTGTGGGAGAGAACCAGATTTTTGACAGTGTTAATATAAGTAGGGAAACCTGTGCTGAAGTCCCTTCCTATTCTAGGGCAAGAGCAAACTTCAGTCTCCTTCAGAGGATACTAGCCGTACCCCACACTGCCTGCCTGTGATCTAGTTTCTTTTCTGGAGGACGTTCCAGGACAGAGCCCTAAGGCTTGTCCTCTAAATCCCTGCTTAATTTATTTTTTTTTCCCCCGAGTCAGAATATATTGTAATGCCTCTACTTAAACAACAGAGGAACTCAGCATTTTTAAAAATTAGCAATATGAATGTAAGGAATTTAACGTTAAGCTCCTGACTTTCCTTTCTGTGTAAGTTTACACTCGGTAGGATGCTTTTCCACAAGGCTGTCTATCTGGGCTCGTTTTGTTAATAGCACCAAGGGAGCAAGCTGGTAGGAAACACTCCTGATAGATTGAGGCAGCATGAAGGTAGACTGGAGTGGGACTCAGGCAAAACAGAAATCCAGGGAAACTGCTCCATCAAGTGTTGAAAGGTAAAACTGGCACTGCAATACACTAAAAACAGAGGTCTTCCTTGGGCCAGAAGCAAGGTGCTCTACAGGTGTCTCATACCGGTGAAACATGCAAAATCCCTACCAGTCTTCATAGGGACAGATGTAGCTCTGAGCTGTGTAACATTTTAATTTGATGTTTACTCCCTTAAAAATCTAACTCAGTGGTCAGTTAAAGGCTGATCTTTTCTTTTTTTTCTGAGCAGTTCTAATAAGAGCAAATGTTTTGCATGTATGCAAATGGCATTCAACTGCATACTTTAAAAGCAAATATCTGCTTGCTTTCCTTTGAAATTGCACAATAAGAGTTGCAAGATTTGTACGGAGAGAAAAGTAAGCAGTCATTTCATCTTGAATTTTAAGAGTGTAGTTAATTATTATGTTAAGCGTTGACAGATATATAAAGGCTGGTCTACATGTACAAATGTCACTGAAATAATTTGTAGGCTTAGATATGGCAGGCTGTCTTGCTTCCTTCCAGCATGAAAATCAGAACCCTCCTAACCTGAACCTGCACTTATTCATTTAGGATATCTGCATTGCTCACTGCTTAGAAATAGTTTAGCATCTACATATAGACCTTGACTTTTATTCCACCCCCCCCCCCCCCCCCCCCNCAAATGAGTCCGTTCTCACATAACTGCATGAATCAATTGAAGTAGATTTTTCCTAAAGTTCTTGGCTTCTAGGGCTTTCTGTTGAGAAACTATACTGAAAAGCTTCTGAAAATTCTTAAAAGAGAACAAAAAAATTGTAAAAATCTTAGTTGGAAAAGCCAACTAGGAAATGCACAGGAGTAACTTAATATAACCTGATTTTCATGAAAATGTAGTATGAATAATTGCATTTTTGAAAAAACAGGCAAGAGCTCTTAAATGTCAGGTCTTCAAAATCTTGTCACTGATTAGATTTAAAAGTCACTGGTGACAGAAATTTTCAGCTGGGTGGCAGAAAATATGTAAATAGTTTCTTCTAGTATTTTTATTTAAAGCCATTGAGCTTTTGCTTGCTTCTGCCTGCATCCCAGGGGCTGTCCCAGGACTTGTTTTGTCACATCCTGACTGGTACCCTCAGGAACCCCAAAACTTTCTTCTGCTGCATTGTCTCTGTCACCAACTGCTGAATGAGGTTGGGGGAGTGTACAAAAGCTAAGAATTTTCTTGTAAGCCTCAGAAACTGGTGCCTAATATTCACATTGCTGATCTGCTAGGCAGAGACTGGAGCTGAGCAGCCCTCTGGCCATATCCAGTAGCTGCTCCTCATCATTGCTTCAACTCCTGGGGTAAAGACAGAGCTCAGGGAAATGTGCAGCTGGGAAAAAAAGTTCTTAATTCTGAACTTATTTTGGATTATTTAATTTAAAAATTGTGAATTCCTAAGTTTTTTAAATTAACTTAGAGGATATAGCATGGTATTCATCTTGCTTAACACTAGATACCTACAAACTGTATCTAAGCTAGCTTGTAGACAGCGGAGAGATAAAAGACACTTTTGGGGGGCAATTTAGATGGCATGTGCTAGTCACCAGCCTTAGATGTTGCTGGGGGCCTGATCTGCGCTGAATATTTTTAAATATTAGCAATATGAATGTAAGGAATTGAATGTAAAGTTCCTGACTTTCCTTTCTGTGTAAGTTTACACTCGGTAAGATGCTTTTCCACAAGGCTGTCTATCTGGCTCGTTTTGTTAATAGCTCCAAGGGAGCAAGCAGGCACAGATGCCTCTGGCCACCCCATGCAAGGTGCTAAGGGGAGTAGGAACAGCTCAGGGTGTGCTCCCCTCCTTGCTCCTGCACCCTGTTCATAAATAATTATAAATGATATATTCTATAAATAATAGAATTTCATGAAAATACTTCCAAATCCCACCTCTTTCATAAATATGATTTTAAAACCACTTGTACAAGAGCAGCACAATCTGAGCAACACTGTGCATTTCTGTCCATTTTATCACCACCTGAAGTCTTCCCTGAATTTTGAGTTGTTGAGTGAATGATTAGTATATAGAGAAATAAACAACAACCAACACTACCTTGTTTCAGCAAAAGGCATGGAGGGCCTATTGCCTCCAGTGGGATGCAAAAAATGTGCACTGGGATGACTTCAGGTACCTCCCTGAATTGCAGGGAGAATGTGTTTTTTGCTTTGTTTTTGTGTTGGTTTTTTTTCAGTGAATTCGTGGTTGAAAACCAGCCTAAAAGGGAGAACAGTAATTGCTGGAGGACCTGCCAGCAGAGAGTAAACAAAAGGAAGGTGAGCCAGTGCAGAGTGATACTGTTTTTGGTGTAAAATCCCCAAACCCCCCTCCACTACTGTGTGGAGTAACAGGTGTAACCACAGGCTTTCCCCACTCCCTCCCCCAGCCCAAGCTAATTTAGGTTTCTAAGCCTATGGAATGAGTACAACATGATGGAGCCAAAACTTATGAAAAAAAAATCCATGCTAATATAGGCTGTAAAATAAATGCAAACGAAAGCTAAAGTAAAACAGCTTTTATTCACATGAAAAAATAAACCTGTTAGCTCTGATAATCAATTAAAATATTATAGAATCAAGCAATCACAGATGTAGAAGCTTATCCTCCTTAAAGTCATTATAAATCACATCCTTTCCTAAATCTCTCTATTCCCTCTTATTGCTTACTTTATAATCCCTGCCCGGGTATCATTTTCATTGCTAAACATACTGTTTGCCAGTCAGTTTATTAAGATTTGTCTTGATAGTGCCAAAACAAATGCTCTTTTTCAAAGATAAAAGGAAGGCTAATATTGAAATAATAATTTCATGTCTTTGCTAGCAGAGCATAATTATTGAAGAAATTGGCATGTGAAATCTCTGAGGTGATAGGGAATTAGTATGTCAATAGGAGCCTGCTTTGAAGTTGACCCATACTGTTCTTGGTGGTGTTGGGCATACCCAGTTTCTTGTGATACAATGTGGGGAAAGAGAACTTTTTTTTTTTTGAGGGGGGAGGGAGGGAACAACCAACAACAAAACTGTACTTCTTTACCGATTTTAATTAATTAAAAGCTTTTGTAGAAATAGGCGGGACACATAGGAAACACAAAAAGTAAAAGCAGACGGAAGAATTATAGATTTGAGACTGATAAGGGTAGCAAAGGGGCTTTAAGGGGACTGGAACAATTAAAGAAAATGTGAAACTGTTGTTTTTACATGGGAGGTGTTTGCTGGTGACATCAGGCTTACAGCGATGATGTCAATAAATTGCTCTCAAGTACTGTGAGTGCAGTAGGGTTGAAGAGCGTTATTGGATATAGTGAGGAGTGCTGTAAGTTACTGCTACAAAAGCAAACACTTGCATTAAGCCTGAAACTGTTATCGGTCGACTCGAAGCCTGGAGCCTAACAGCTTAACAACCCTACTGATTTATATGGAAAAGCTATTACGAACGAGAAGCAGAGCTACTAAAACATGACCTAAAACCAAGCTTGAGAACAGACAAGATGTAAATGAAACCTGTTTATTTTTTCTATGTTTTAGTTGGTGGCAGGCAAACCCAGCGCCAAGGAAAGCTGTCAAGGTCACGGCTGTGCTAGTGCTCGGTAGCGTGAGCATTGAGAGACAGAAGCTGCTAGTAAGTGGAAAGGCTTTTAGACATCGAACAGTCAATACAACTTCAGTTTGAAATCCTCAAGTTACATGAAGGCTTGATGAAATAAAGTCTGAATAACATGCCATCCAAGTATCTACTTTAGATATATAAGATAATATATGTACATAAAATCTTGTTGTAACAAGAGTAAGCCAAGCAACATCCCCTTTTTGCATGGGTGAGACTATTTCAAATACGGAATAGAAATGGCTCCAGTTCATGGCAAGTAGCTGATGGATCACTATTGTTGGACTATAGTGGTTTGCCATTGGAAAAAATGGCAGTCTGGTGTCTAGTAGACCAAAACACTGGGAATAACAGCACTTGAGATAGAAATAGGTCAAGATGAGGTAACAGCAGGGAAATGTGTTGGTGGTTGGTTTTTGGTTTGTTTTTTTTTTTAAAATATTAAAAAAACCTGTCAGTGAAGAGCAGTCAAGTGCCTTCCTATGGAGTTGCATTTCGCTTCACATTAAATGTGAAACTATGCATTCTTTGATGTTCACAACTTCCTTTAAAGATCAAGCCAGCAAGAAACAATTGATGGTTCATGATTTTGGTCCTGGAATTGTAAAGGTCACCTCAGTGGTGTTATGTCAATTTATACCATTTGGTAGTCTGGCCTATGATATGGGTCCTCCATATCTTCATTAAGATTTACAGTAGGTCAGAGAAAGGCAAATGTTAAGAGTAGAGTGAAGAGTTAAATATGGTTGCTTAGTTATTATGGTTAATTATGGAGCTTAGTTGTTTGCATTAATGTACATCACGGAATCTCCTAGATTAGAAAAGACCTGTAAGATCATCTAGTCCAATCGTTAACATAACACTGACAAGCCCGCCACTAAACCATGTCCCTGAGCACTATATCTACACGACCATTAAATACCTCCAGGGATGGGGACTCCACCACTGCCCTGGGTAACACGTTCCACGTAATGTGTTAATAACGTAACTGGACTGATTTTGGTGTCATTCTTTCACATTTGTCTCTTAAGAATAGACTGTCTGTTGGGGTTTATCAGTGGGGAACTACCTATTTAGCTGAGGGAAATAAGTCTTTAATTTAGAAATCCTTTTTTTTTTTTTATGACTGAAAATGAAACGTAAGAGATATCATCAAATTTGAACACTTGCTTTTGCATTATGGAGTTTGGAGAAGAGTGCATCCCAGAAGATCCATGGGGTGCTAATGCCAGTGTCCCAAGGCTTTCTTCTGCTTTGGAAATGTCACCCAGAGGAGACAGCGCACTCTATAAACTTAGTGTAGAGGGCTGAAGTTCCTTGTCTTTTTGAGTCCTCATCACATTAGTTACACAGAAATCTAATTTTCAAAGAAATGTGACTATCGGGCAGATTTGCTTTGTTTTCTGATTAATCGTTAGATAATTAGTGCTGAATTATATTTTTCTGACTGCTGCTGTGTTGAGCCTAGACCAGAGTTCCCTTGAGATATCAGTTGGTTGTTTCTGGCAGTCCTCTTAATAAAACTCCAGTTTTATTAAATTCCTCATCTCTGAATGTAACAAATTCCTGTGTCAAAGTTGATGGGACTCCAACCTCTCCTCACTATAACCCTGCCTCGAGGCAGTGAGCGAGCTATAAATGTTCAGTTACTTCAGGACCAGGATGAATCAGCTGGAAAGATTAATATAAAAAGACATCTTAAGTTAGTCCATTTTTAGTCACAATTCTTTCTGCCTGACTGTGTGGAGAACTGAGCATCTTGGTATCCTGCTCGTTTAATGGAGGCACTGGTCATTGATGATACTGAAATCTGTTTTCAAGCTGCTTCAGTGTGAGTAACTTTAAGCCCACAATGCAATAAATCTTTCCTTGAACATATGTAGCCCACTATAAGGAGGTAAGTGAGCTACTAGTTCTTTTCTCGAACACACTAACAATCTACATGCTTAGCTGAATTTCTGGAGAAATTAGAAATTAAATTTTTAACATTCTCTTGCCCGGAGAAGATGATGCGTGTTGATTGATCTAAAGTTTGAGTTACCTTTTTAAATGTGTCTTGATTTGGATGAAGTGATATTGTCTTTTGTGTGTGTGTATATATATATATATGTTAAGCTTTCTGCTTTTAAATTCATCACTTTGCTGTAGAGGTAAGGAGGAAGGCTGTTGATAACTCAGTTTGAGATGCTCATGGGAGACAGGAGTTGGCCTGGTGATGGGCACCATGCGCTCAGCATTGAAAATGCTGCTCTGACCCTTTCCTGGCATGCATGCTCTGGACAGAAAGATATTTTGACATTTTTAATGTGATATGAAAGCATATGGATATCCTCTTGTGAAATACAACCAACTTACGTGTTTTATGTCACTCTGCTTTGAGACAGCTGGAGCTGAAGACGGGCTGTAACTATAAACACCATTAGTCTTTTTTTTTTTTTTTTTTCTCCCTGTCTATGTGGAGAATGGCTATCCCTCCTCCTCCTGTGCTTTTAGACCCGTAAGGACGGCAGTCTACCTGACCGACCTGCACATAATAGGGGCATTGAAAGGTGCCAGGTAACCTGAGACACTGGCAGCAAGACTTTTGTGTGTATAAGGTAGTGTTAATATTTCTTGGCTGTGCAAATATTAACTGAAAATGATAATTACTACTTATGCCATAAGACTTTTATGAAAAGTTCATAAGAGATCCTTCAGATTATTATTTTAAAATAAGGCAAGAAAAAAGTAAGAGCTAGTTGCTGTCCATAAAGAGGTGCTTTGGATCAAACATAAATTGTTTCATGAAGGTCTGAGAAACGTCTGTGGGCTTTAGTAGGCAGGTGGTCAGGTTGGTGCTGTCTGGTCCTAACAGGAGTTTAACCTCTAGCAATTAATCTCTGTTGACCAAAGATGAATTTCGGTGTCTAGTAAGAGTGGTGTGGCAGAGATTTTTTGCCTTTTAAAATGTGATGTAACATCAGCTGATGTGTAATGTTAACAGGAGCATCTCCAGGACAGCGAGAAAGAGACATGCCCTTGGGAGTCTGTTTGCAGAGGCTGGGATGTCCCCGAGCATCAGGACACAGCCGGGGGGATGCGAACCACATCATGGGCAGCAACATGGGAAGGGAGATGACCAGTGGGGTGGTGAGGTCCAAGGTGGACACATGCAGTGTAGTGGAGCAGTTTCCCAGGCTTTCGTCACGTAACATCAGTAGTGAAGGCTGCTGCCTTAGTTTGGGCACCATCCCCAACACCAGCATCGGATAACGTGTGCACTGACATAGCTGGTGACCAGCAGGAGGGTGCTGCAACCCTCCTGGCTGGTTTTTGAGCTGCTGGGAGAACCGATGGCTAGCGGAGGGTGTTCAACACGCATGCACTGTATCCAGATGAGCCCCTCAACCCAACAGCTACTTAAAGCACTCCCTGAACTCCCCCGAAGGAAGGGGAGGGCTCCCCCAAGGGCAGCACCACAAACCTTTTTGCAGTCATTAGTGCTGTCCCCCGTGCTGCAGGCTCCCTGCAACGAGCATGTCGACATCTCTGTGACGTGCTCGGATTTCAAAGGCAGTCCTCCCAACCAGCTGCATCTGAAGAAATGGAGCAATTTTTTTTAATTTTTTTTTTTTTTGAAGATACCATGCCAAGCCTTTTGAAATGAAAGCTGGGGCAGGCCTAGTGGAGATTAATGTAGGAAAAATGCTGCTGGCTTGATAAGCCACAGATGTCTGTGAGATTTGCTGAGGCTGTTGACAGCTTGTGATGGTTTGCAGCTTGCAAGGTCCCCCTGCCCTGGGACCAATGTGCCGGATACATGGCTGGCAGCGCGGGACAGAGTTCAGCCCAGTGTGGTTGTTGGGTGAAGAGTCTGGGGAGACCTGGAAGAAAAACTGATGACAGCTTTAGACCTGGTCTGGACCCAGGCTATGGTTGCAGGGAATTCTTATGTGCTGCACCTATTCATGCAAAAGGAGTGACTTTTTTTTTTTCTTTTTTTTTAAATAATGTCAGTACTAGCAGCTGTTTTTATAGCAATAATGGGAAGATATAAACTGATGAAATTCTGTGAAAGCATAAGATGGTGGTGGAAACCCAGCTTATTGTGCTGATCTTGGGGGGCTGAAAAGGTGACTTATGTTAGTAAAATCATGCCCAGTGGGTAGATAGGAGCTGTGCTTCTCTTAACTCTACATAATTAAAATTATACAACTTTTTTAGAGAAGACCTTCACTGAGTCCTGTTCAGTAGTGCCAATAATACTAACAAATTGACAGCAACTTGTTGTTTGCTGGCTTTAAGTTTAAGAGCATCCTCTCATCAAATAGTCACGGGATCTGTGCAGAGTGTGACGGGAGGTGCCCCTGCAGCCTGTTAGGAAACAGTGTGGTCTGGGTGCGATGAGAGTTTTGATCAAAGTCTTAATGATTCCTTCTCATTTGTCCTCACTTCCTTTTCCTAACTCTCAGCCTGCTGCTTAAATTTTGGTAGATTTACAGAAGGGGCACTCTAAAATCTCAGTCCTGAATAATAACAATCACTTCAGAGTCTTTAATTTTATATGTTAAGTTAGGACTTCTCAACTATATAGCTTATTTTTTTATGTATAGATAAATAATTATATATGGAAATTATATATAAAAATATATATTGTTTGATTCTAATGTCATGTGCCGTATTATCACCTGGTCATTTAGAATTTCAGGTATTGGTTGTCTTTTTGGAAGAAAATATTTTTTTAAGTTTCTTCTGTCAGCTCAGGTTTGTGTTGTTTTGTTTTTAGAAAGTTACAGATGATTGCTTATATAAAAATATAATGAAATTCAGAATTTCTTGAAATTTTCCACACATCTAGACTACATTCTTTGTGAGATGCTGCCAGTTAGACTGATTTTGAATGAAGCTCAGTTGTCTTCATGAAATTAAGGCCAAGTACTTCACTGACTTGTGGAGATAACGTACACATCAAGTTTATCCCTTGCATGCTGTCAGTGACCTTTCATGCAGAAATCCCTTGGGAGTCTCATCCTCTGCTTGGATTAAGGTTCTTCTGAAGTTGCATTCTTGCATGCCCTGATATTGCATGTTCAGAGTTATGTTAGACAGAAAATTAATTTAATTAAATTTGCTATTAGTTGTAATGTTGAAGTGATGTTTTTGTCATCACCTTAAAATACCTTTGCATATACTGGTGTTTATATGCAACTTCTTGGTAACAATACTTTCCCCATCTGGATAACAGATTGGAATTGGTATAACCCCAACATCCAACAAGTTTCAGGCAAATGCAGAAAATTGCTTTGCCAAAATATTTTGAAAATAATTTAAACCAAAATAGTCTTTTATTTTATTTTTTTTTTCTCAGAAGAACAGCAAAGTTTTCTGTAAAATTGTGATAAACACTAGGTAAGAAAGTATATTCAGATTATTTTGAAATGGATGTAGAGACTTAAATGCAAATTTATCTATAATATGAATCTATGCATGTGCTTGTAAATGAATTCGCAAAGATTCAGGCCTTTCTTGTCATCCTTGCAACACTGTCATTTTTTCCTAGCGGCAGTCTCTATTGCATACCCAGGCTGGTAGAGTTTGCCTTGTGTCCAATCAACATCTCGCAGTACAATTTGGAGGCAGCTGATACTCAGCACATACGTTTTTATAGGGAAAAACTTGTACATTGGTAGCATTGGTAGTTTGATAGAGGTAGCTGAGAAATAATTTCCATAAATGATAAGAAAACTTTTATTCCCTGTACCCTTAAACGTAGCAAAAGTTTTAGGGGAACTTTAAAGGAAAATGGTATAAAACTTATCAACAATGTAACTTTAGTTACCAAAATGTTTGGGTATTTGAAGAAGAAAATGGAAAATTGTTTCATTTCAATTGATCTATAAAATAAAGGGATTCCGATGTTTTTTTAGTAGGTGAGAAGGATGGAGACTGGCTATGTTATGTATCATATTATATATAAAATCGTCTTGATCTCTTAGATCTTTCCCATGTTCTGTGTTCACAACTTGGGGTTAGGGGGGCGGAATAAAAGGTGTTATAGATCATGCTCATCTGATTCTTTTTGCTCGTGAGCACCCAAGAGACTGGTATAGCAATAGTAAAGTAAATACCTGATGCCATCCAGTACCATCATGGTATTAGTAAAGGAAACACTGTTATCTGCATTTGCAAAGGGGTAACTGAGGCAGCGCTCAAGTGAGCCCCAGAAGAGGGTTGTTTTTTTGGGTTTGGGTTTTTTTTTTTTTTCAGCTCTCCCCTTTGTGACTCGTTCAATGCAAAGAAATCTTCTGTTCTTGTTGGGTTTGCAGCTCCTGTGGGGCTCTTGGTAAAGCTCCCACGTGTTACTGTCTAAAATCTTGTATCTTTGGGTGGCATTTAGACCTCCAGTATTCAGGACATTGTTTTACCTTACTCAGAGGAATAAATGATTAGTTCATCATCTGTAGATTGGTGTGCGCCTCTGTGGGGAAATCCAATGCTGTAATGTAAATTCAACTCTAGGAGTTTTGTGACGGGCAGCAGGGTAAAAATGTCCCCCCATCCAGGATGGGAACGTGCCTCCCTGTCTGCAGACAAGGTTTGTTTTAGGTAGCTTGTCTGTTGTGCCAAGCCAGCCTGCAATGAGGGTGATTTCAGCATTGTTTGTAGCTTTATTATGCAAGTCTGTAGGGTAAGACATAAGCGCAGTTTAATGAGGCTCTAAGGAAAAAGGTTTTGAGCAACTTCTGCATTCGCTGAGGTTTTGACAGACCACTGTGCTGTAGCTGAACTGAGCTATGACTCCTAAGTAGTTCTTAGTGCTTTGAATCTTATTTTCATGCTCTTAATGGTTACGTTATTTAAATCCATTATCTGTTGGGTGGAATGGGTCTTTAATCTGAAAATACCTTAAAGAAGCGGCTATCTGAATAAAATTGCTTGTGAAATTTTCTTTGTGGAAATAAAAATACAAAATTTGCCCTATAAAATGTCAGAAATGGCACTGCTACATAAAGTCCCTGCAGGACTTTTTTTTTTTTTTTTTTTTTTTTTAAAGAATAAGGGAAAAGTGTAATTTATGCCTAGATAATTAGTGATGTTTTACCACTGAAATGTACACCACTTGGAGGAACAGTCACCGGAGCCTTTCACACCTGCATGGGGTATGAAATTCCAAACAATTAAAACAATTAATATTTCCTCCTGAAAAGAAGTCTGTTGTGCCTTAGCAAAAAGGATATTGCAGGAATGAAAATGAATGTGGTAAAGCAGAATGTGTGATAAATGGAAAACAAAACAAAATGTACATTGCCATTTGGTCTTTTGGCTGAGAACTGAAAACAAGTAATATGGGGTTAAAAGTCATCTTAAAAATGAACAACTTCTCTGTATTCCTACTTATCTTCTGGCTGAAAGGAACTGTAGAAGAGGGGATACCATGCAAGTTTTTATATTAAATATTAGTTCACTTTGTCCTGTCCTTGCTGTGTAGGTGTTCACTCTCTATTTCTCCAAAGGGACGAAAAAAAGATCACAGTGTATCAGTCACTTCATTTTTACACTGGCATATTCCACGGATGTCATTAGATTTTAGTTGTCACAGTAAAAAATATTATATGTACCTTGAGACAGTGAATGCCTAAAAAGAAGGATCTTTTAGTTGACAGCTCCAAATGTCATTCTGTTTGTGGCAGTATATTAAAATTATTTCCTTAGAAGAGAAAAGGAGATAAGTTGTTTGACAAAGAAAAAAAATAATTGGCATTTGACTTCCAACAGTTTGTGTTTTCATAGTCATCTTTGTAGAGAAAGGGTGAAAAAAAGCATTCAAGAAAATGAAAACTGAGATCATTTGCATCCCTGGTGCAAAGCGGGAAGACCTGCCTATGCTCCGCAGGCACTCGGTGCCATCCCTTTCCTGGTTCCCTATTTTTGGAAGCCTCTGTAGAAGGTCAGTGGGAAACATAACCCCTGGCTCCTAAGGCAAAAGCAGCATGGATTATCATTCACAAGAAACTAAAGATGGATTGCTAGTACAGAGAAAATAGTTACTCCTCTTAGTATTTCCTAGATGAACGCAAGCAGCTTGAATTTCAGTTGTTCAAAAGTAGTTGCTGAATTAAAAAAAAAAAAAGTTTAGCTCTAGGGTTTTTTTTCCCTTGGTCAATCATCATTGCTTATATCTTCTGCTTGAAATCTAGTCACTGTTGCTGAACAAATATTTCCAAAACTACCTAGACAAAGCCTTTTAGTATAAATTTTAAGAAAACAGCTATTTGTGAATTTGGCAAGAATAATTCATATATAAATTCATAATCATACTTTGTTCTGTTTTAATGTGCAATTGCTGCACTTATATTGGGAAGAAATAAATACCTATATTGATACTTTATGAGTTTTATTAGAAATACCCATTGGAAAAAAACCATACAGCAGGTCACAAAAGAGCTGATTGGAAATCCCTCATTTCCCTGGTGGTGGTCTCGTATTGAGGCTTCTTGGCTCTGGTCTCTCTAGTTAGACTAGGATGCACTGGACAGGAGGTTGCTTCCCATATCTGTCAGCTGTGCTGGATTTTGTCTTTTACAATGACAGCAACAACAAAAAAGTGAGGGATTCGGATACAGGGGAGTGTAAGGGTGAGATACATGGAGGATTTGACTTGGGGTTTTGTTCCCAGTACACCTGAGCCCATCCTACTCTTTAGCTCCAGCTCCCCAACAAGTGTGTCTTCATGAGTGTTACAACGCTGGGTTTTGCCTGTCATAGCTGAGGCTCTGGTCCCAGGGCATCCCTGGTCAGGAGCTGTGACTTTGTCCCTTTCATGCTGAGTGGTGGCTGTGACTCTCTTAAGAAATCTCAGTACATGCCTTCTCCGAGGAAAGTTTGGTTTGTGTTGTCTTTTTAAAATTTTTTAATATTAAATAAATATACTTTAAGATTTGATTATTTTAGAAGTTGTGTTTTAAAATTCTGTTCCTTCAGAACAGTATAAAGTGCCAATTTTGTCATTTCATGAATACCAAAAGCTGATTTATGGTTTCTTTTCACACTCAGTCATGTGTCAGAGGCAAAGGAGCAGCTGGTAATGTAACCAGTAAAAGTTAAAATAAAGGGGAGGAAATGCTATATAACAGAAGCAGAGGGATATTATTAGCTCCTGCACTCTGCTAGAGAAGATCCAGGGAATGAGAGAGGCTCTTTAGGAGGCCAGGGAAATTTCCCCGAGGCTCCTGTACCCATCTCCCGCACACCAGCTTTTCAAGATTGGTGTTTCCCAGCAGGAGTTGGTCTGGACCAGGCTGTGCCACAACAGAGATGAAAGGTGACAGAAGCAGAGAGGTGCTGGGCAATCCCGCAGCTGAGTCTAATGCTTGCAGTGGTTTGGGTTTTTTTGCTTCAGTGTAATTAAGTGCGCTGGACGAGAGATAAAAATGTTATGAATTGAGGCAGCTTGAGGAATTAAAACTGAACCTTTTTCTGCATGTTGCATTATCAAATTGTGCAGGACCAAGGTTTGAAGGCAGGTGGCAAAGTACAAACCTGTAATTGCTGATTGCACCTGGGCTGCAACGCTCAGAGGATGCCATGTCAGTAACACATGGAAAATCAGGATTCCTGTTCCTGTCCTGTGCAGCCCTCTGTCATGGGAAACACGAGGCAGTCCCTCTTCTAACCCCACCGAACTTGCTCTTACATCTCTCAGTGGGAAACTGCTCCAGACATTGATTGCTCTGGCAGTGCAACCTCCTCTTCTTCCTTCTCCTATTTTACCACCCGCTTGTTAGATGAGCCCTCAACCCCCTGAGCTCAGTAGGCTGGTGAGGTGCTGTAATGTATACAAATTCATATTTCTGCAAGGAGTGAAAAGGCAAGAAAAATTAACATCTGTAATATTTAGCTTAAAAAGAAAAACAAAACAATAAAAAAAAAACAACCCGTAACACCCATCCCAACTTTCTTAAAAGAGAAAGAAGCTCTTCACATAGGAAACCACTGAAGGAGCATTTAGAAGGGCAAAGAAAGAATAATTCTGGAAAAGGTACATGTGATACCAAACGAGGCCAGGTCTGGCTCATAATGGTTTTTGTGACACTTCTGCACATATGCCAGATGAAATTCTCTTTCTTAAACACTGAGAGAGTTGAACCATACCCAATACACTGAAGGAGATACCATATACACTTGGTAGCGGCATGAATACTTCCCCGCGTCTGCCAAGGGCTCCTCTAGTGATACAGTATAAGATAGCATTCACTGTTTTCATAAGTGCATTGTGTTGATGCTCATGGTTATTGCAGGATCAGCTCAGACCCACAACTGCTCCTTGATCATTTGCAGCTTCTAATGAACTATCAAATTGTAAAAATAAACCCTTGCAATTAGTCTTGTACATTTAACATCGCGTTTTACACTATGCAAAGGTCACCCTAGCTTGCATTTTTTTTCTGAAGTTTAGCCAGTTCTTTGTGGACAGCAGCCCCCAAATTCCTTTCTGCTGGCAATGGTTTTCAACTGAATTCATTGAAAGATTTTGTATTTTTGTCTGAAGATAGTGAATGAAAATACTTAAAGATCTGTCCCATAGCTATTCTTGACAATTTCTGCCAGTAATTTTTCTCCAACCTGATACTTCTCAAAAATACTCATTTCCATGTTGTCTTGGCTCAACTTCTTGTGCAATTCACAGTTTCTCTGCTAATCTTTAATCTTCTGTTGAATAATGTTTCTCCTGTGTCACCAAGTCAAACAGTTTATTAACGTCCAAACATGAGAGATCTCTTGCATCAGTTTTCTTTGATAAAATTTTTCTGGAAGAAAAAAGTAATTTAATTGGGTACACACAAAACTTGCTAAGTCAGTCTATGTTATACACTCGCTTTCCCCTTTGTCTTGTCAAGCTTCTCTCTTCTTTCCTTTCTGTGCTCTATTTTTAAATATTGTCATTATGCTTTTTCACTATATTCTTGGGGGTTTTTTACCAGCTGAAAGCATCTGTGGCTTGGAAAACTTATCATAAATACTTAATGTAGCTGCTTCTTCCTTTCTTTCACTTCTGTGTCCATGAACCTGGATATACTAAATTTCTTGAGTTTTGCTTCCATCTTAGTTGCGATCATCTCATAGCCTGATTACCATTATTTATATCACCCTGATCCATCTTGAAAACAGAGGTGAAGTTCTCATTTAAAGCTGCATCTAGATCATCCTCAAACTATGTCCTATCTGTATTGTATATCACCCTCTTTTTTTCTTTCTATCTTGCTGTTCTCTTATTTGCACACAATAATCTTGTTGCTGTTAGTTCTGAAACACAATTATTCAAATATGCAAAACAGCATTTGTTCAAATTGTATTAAAAAATAGAATAATCTTTTTTTATAGACAGAGTGATATTTTTCCTGTACCTTGAACTTTTTTCTAAATCCATTTTGCACATTTTAAAATCAAGTGTGTATTTGTGTCATCTTAGAAAGTGAGATATGTTTTACTTATTTAAAAAAAAAAAAAAAAAAAAAAANAAAAAAAAAAAAGAGCTAAAGAGGAAAAGCAACTGCTCCCAAACTGCAGATTGAAAATTAGTTTGTCCTTAGCAAGTGAGATGGTTTTGGCAGCAATCTCACTAAACAGGGATTTTCCAATCTTGGCTGCTAACATGAGATTCCTTGTTTAGGATCACATTGCTCATAGATTACAGAATTGGCCACAGAATAGACACACTACTCAAATGACAGATTTGTCCAACCTGTGCCGTGTTACAGGAAACGGGGCCATGTTTTGTAAACCAGAGCTAATATTTTCCATCTGTAACCAAGTACAAGACCGATGAAGGACATAAAGAATATTCTGCAATGGAGAACGACTGGAAGAAGAAATCCCTAGTCTTTAAAAAAAAAAGCATTTTGTTTATTTCTCTTATTATAATTTGTAGTGCCCTGAAAATTAGTATTATTCTTTTCTAGAAAAGCATACCTTAAACAGCCCAAAGCAGCTATGAGCAGAAGGATTCTCCAGACTTTTGTAGCTCTTCTGCAATTTAAGACAAAACATTTCCATTTAGTAGTTGACCTTGTAACATTCCCATGAAAATGCATTGCATATGTTGTTGGGCAAAATGTCAAAGATGGGTCAGTTATGATGTGCTTCCTGCCCCTCCTTCCTACAGGACTGAACAGGCTCTGCCAAATTTGATTTCATTTCTAGTATATCCAAACTTCTATATGTTACGAGAAAACCAAGAACCCCTACTTCTGCTTTACCCCAGCAATCCCTGTTGAATGTTACAAATCTAGAAATGAACTGCCAGATATTGGCCATAGAGAGCTTCCTGTTTCTCACACGAAGAATGAGCAATGGTAAATATTTCACGTGCATCCACTTCCACAAATGCCTTATACTTGGGAATAGTCAACTTTTGGTAATTGTTAATAGCTATTTAGCTTATTGTAGTGCTAAAATGTCCTGCTGAAGTACCGCTTCCCATTTGGGGAGGGGGGAGATGAAGAGAGACCCCCACATTGGAGCTGCTCCTCTTTGATAGTCAGCGTGCAGAAATAACAATGCATCTCTTCCTGAAATACGTATGTCCAGGAGGCTGGGTGAATCCTGCCCTCAACTGGCCATTTCTTTTCCCTGATTGTAAAGGGAGAGCTGCAGATGTTTATGTGTTTATGGCCCTGATCCTCAAAGTTGCTGAGCGTCTTGTAGCCTGTATGCGTAACATCTGAATACTTGTATTTTTTCTGATTTGTCCTCTTCAGAGAGCACTGGGAGATGCTGTTGCGTATTCAAAATTGGTTTAGAGAGAGGGGGAGGCTCTGGCAGCAGGGTAGTGTGTGTGGACAGGAGTTCACATTTGCAAGACTGGAACCATGTTTTAGAAGACTGGGCCAGAAGTGCCAGTGTGGAAGGGAGAGCTGTAGTACAATTAAAAAAAAAAAAAAGTTAAAGGCCCTCAATGGATGATAGCGGGGTGCAAGAGGGGAGATGCATGCCAAGCTGGGACTTCCAGGGCGCTGAGGCAGTGTACCCAGCGAATGATGCTGCTTTTATGCAGAACAGATGGCCACAAAAGTTTCACACATGTAGAATGGGTTTTCTAAAAGGGCAGAATTTGGCTTGAAGTATTTCTCTGAGGTTGTGGTGCCTGCAGAAGTCATGAGGCTGTGTTTTAACCACAGTGTGAAAAATGCTGTATGTAGAAAGTATAGTCCTCTGCCCAGTTATATTCAATAGCAATGACTACACAAAGCCCATGAGTGGCTTTTCTTTTCCATAAAGATTGTCACTCCTTTAAACCACTGCACACAATTCCACCCTAATTTCCATTTGCACAGAGTAGCACATGGCTAATCTAGGACTGTGATGGAGGTGTACAAATATTTTAAATTGCTCCTAGAACATAGGTTTCATGTATAAAGATTAGCAAATCACTGGTGGGAAACACAACTCATTATGTGTTTCAAGAGAAATAAAGTAGCAGAGGTTACTTTCTTTTACCAGACAATGGACCCAGTTGTAACATTTCAGTTAGTAATCATGTATTTCTGATACACAGACTTATTTAACTTCTCGGTGCTTGTAAAACACTGATACTAAACTTTACATGAAAGTTAGCTCTAACAAAATAGTTTTCTCATACTGAGCAACAAACTTTTTCAGGAGGGAACAGCTTGTAGTGATGTTACAACCCCAGCCTTCAGTAGGCTATATAAGAGAAATATTGGTACCCTCTCAAATGGTAACAGTATTAGGGACTGATACTTCAAAGAAGCTGTCATCCTACCTTAGGTAGCCGGTGTCTATTAAAATTGTGATAGAAAAAAATTAGACCCTGCAATTAGGAGGTGGGGAAATGGGACCTGCTTAAGATGACTGCTGTTCCAGACTCTGGGAGTCTGTGCTAGTCTTATTGCAAACTAAGACTTTGAGCAATGGTCTTGGACATATTATAGTATTTGTAACTACAATTTCAGTGAATACTAACAATACAAATTAGCCTTAAAGAGAGGGTTTGAGGTGTCTAGCTATAAGTGGTGTGTGTGTGTATGTTGCTTTTTTTCTGCATTTTCATTTGGTAAGAGTGAGAAAAGTTTTTCCAAGGTAAGTTTAGTTTTGAATTTCCTTTAGATTGGGGTTGGTTTGGAATAAGAGCTCTCCTTGGGCCAAAAAGTAGTATACTTGTGTATTTGGTAATATTAATTCTTCTAGAGCGAACATTGGTATTGTTTTAATGTAAATACCTTTTTCACCTTATGAAGCAATAATCATTGATGCTTGGTATTGTTTTTGCTAAGGTTAAGTCTAGAGTTCAAGCTTTGCTTAGGTCTGATTCGAGCAACAGATGAGCCTCGTTATTAACATTTCACGTTAATCACAGGGAGATGGGACAGCAGAGCCAAGTACCATTTCCTACAGCTTCAGCCAGGAGGAATTGAGAGAGCAGCACTTTGGAGGTTGCTGTGTGGGGATGAAATTGTTTGGAATTGTAGAGTTTGTTTGACCTAGGTAACAGAGACACACAATAAAGCTCCCAAAATGAGAGCTGGTGTTGGAATTGCTAAATGCTGCCCTACCCTTTCCAAACAGGTCATGGACAATTGGCTATCTATCCACTGGGTCAGGGCTTATGGTAGTGCTTGTTCTGACTGGTTCAGATGAAAGCTGGTTGTAAGTCTTCTGCCTTAGCCAGTTTTGGCCGTGCGGTTCAAGGGCAGACATTAGCTGCTCCATGCACAGGCTGCTCCTCTTGTGTGGTAGGCTGTCATTGGTTTTAAGATTAGTAACAAAGTTGGGAAACAGGGTTGTTTAAGAAAAAGAGAGGTAGCTGAGCCTCCATAACTACTGGATCTCTTAATGTTTGCAGCTACATGATAAAGGCCAGCTTTAGCAGACACACATTTCTCTTCAGCATTTGCCAGAAATACCCATCATGACTGTGACTAGGTCTGCTGATTGTGGCTTTGTTTATGAGTAGAATTGGAGCCAGGTTTATGGCTGTCAACACAAAGGATTCAGACACACATTTATTGTGGGAATGTAGTCCTGCACAGGTAGGATGAGTGCTGGCACTTGCAGGAACCTGCTCCTCTCTGGAGCAAGGTTGAGTTTTAGTTTTCCTAAACTGAACTGAACACTTCTGTAGTATTAAGGCAGTGGTTAGTGCTGAGATGGAGACTCCAGCTCAGGAAAGCCGAGGCTGTTGACTGAGTTCTTGGATCCTTGTACTTTAGTCAAAGTTGGGTGAGGAAAAGGATAATGCTTTGTCATGTCCAGTGTTGGTCAGGGACACATCATCTTGCTAAACAGAGCCAGTCTTGCAGCTACCACTACCCCAGAACCCCAGGTGGGCCCCGTAACTGGTTTGCTAGTTTTAATTCAAGAATGAGTGACCAAAGGCTAGATCTAGTGACAGCTAAGGATGGAGGTTAGCAATGGGACTGCAGACTTTCTTCTGCTCTTTGCCCTGCCTTTCAGGTTTAGGCTGAAGGCTGGGTCCGGGTGTGTGGTTGTCTAGTGACTCATCCTGGGGCAGTGTCTGCAGGTGGGATTAACACAAGATTAAGTAAAGATATGGGACCAAAGGGAATTAAAGCCTTATTTGTTTGGTTCTTCCCATTGTTTCCCATTTTGGGAAATTTACTTTTCAGCCTGTCCCCAACTTGCTCGGAAGCTCCTTTTGTGGGCGATACGTGAAGCTCCGAGCAAAGCTCTGACCCTTTACATTTCTTTTCAATGGTAAATTGTTATTTATAGCAAGGAGTTTGACAGAGGCTGTGGAATTACTGGCTGTATGTTTTATAAAGCAAGCCAAATGAGGAACAAAAATAATTCGGATTCAAATTCCTCCAAGCCCAAGCTCTGCATCAGCTCTGCTGCTATTCATGGGATCCATAAAAATCTGCATTAAAGCCTTTCAGATTTGTTGAGTTCTTCTAACATCTTGCAGAATTTTGACCTTTAGCCTAATTAAACCTTGGAAAAATAAGAATTTCATGTAGCTGGAAATTTGATAGCAGACATGGAAGATGGCACAGAAACTGTTAAACTGCTGCCATATGAGGACGCAAACAGGAGGAATATATGGAGCAAGGGGGACTGTGGTGTTACAATTTGGGAAAATCTGTTGTGTTTTGTAGAGCATTTCTCTGGGATGGGGAATGACCTGGGATGCCCTGGAGACATACCTGGGCACCAAGTCAGAGTCATGCGCAAACACGTGGTGAGGGACTGACTTGCACTTGGCCCCGACAGTTTGCTTTTCCATTTGCACAGCAAATAGGTCGGTCACCACACAGGAAATTAAGAGGCTGCCATCTTCCTGTGACATGAGAGCAAGCTCCTGGGGCTAGGAAAGTCATTGAGAGGACAGTAAGAAAAGCCACAGCCAGATGGGATTGTAAGCTGCTGGGGAAGCACTAGGGAAGAATGGAGAAAATAGTTGTAATATTTGTAAATATTAGCTGCATTGAACTGTATGTATCTTGGTCTTGTGAAAAGCTTTGGCAGTGCTTTGCGAAGGATTAGGTCTGCAGTGGAATGGGAGCAGGTGAAAACTGGAAGTGATTGTGCTAAAACTCATGAGGTCTTACCCTTCCAACTGTTTATGTGGGCCAGCTTGTGTTGTCCCTGTTTTGATCACCTGCTTGCTGCTGAGTATTTTCCCTTTTCTTCTTGGACTTTAATGGAGCAGCAATCTAATAAAGGACTGGATTTCTTTTCCTCCTCTGTCCTGTTAATATGCTTTTAGGAAGATGAGTGAAATGTCCTGGCAAGCAGATCTGAAGCATGTCCCTGAGCTTTTGGGAGACCTGTGTTGTGTGTCCAGCACTCCCAGGGGTTCTGTCAGACTAGAAATGGGAGTTTTGTGTTTCTAAAAGGTGAGAAAAATCAGTATTTAGTTCCTTCCCTCATAAACACCACTCTTGTGCAGCCCTGCATGGTATGGTGGACTATGCTCAGGTCCTTGATGAGCTTTGGCCTTTCCCAGTCCATACTCTGTCCTCCAATGTATTTGGTGTGTGGTCAGAGAGCCCAGGGCTGCATGTGTTGAACCAGAAGGTCGCGGGTGGCCATTCCCCCGCAGTGTCCCTATGGTGTGCATCGTCCACACTTTCCTCACTGTGGGGGGCACTCTGAGAGGCCCATATTTCATACTGCCACGTTGCCATGACCCTCCATGACAAGGAGAAAATTTCAGTCGCTTGCCTCATTGGGTTGCAAACCTTTATGAATACCGCAACTAATAGCCTGGGTAAGTGGAAGATTAATTTCTATACCACCTGGCGGCAAGCTGTGGATTAGGCTGCTGTCCCTCGTGTGGGTTTAATGTTGGAGGAACGGGGCACTTGAGTACCCAGACAATCAGCCTCTTGTTTAAACAATGAGCTTCTCGGTCTTGTTAGCCAGCACTCTTAAATTTTCATTTTATTCTGGTATGCAGGCTTGTGTGATGTGGAGAATTGCTTCAGCTCAGAAAGACTGCAAACCTGTTCAATTAAAGGAAATGCTCAGATCCAGCTGTTGGCGTCCCATGAATGCCAGTGCTCCTCATGCAGTAAATAAGACCGACACACTCTGCCCTTGGAACAGATATGACGATTTGTGCCTTAATTCTCCCGAAAAAAGAGCCTTTGTTAGGGAAGGACGGTTGGGGAAAAGGGGAGGAATGCAAAGCTTGGTGCAGAAAATGCCCAGTGAGACGAAGTCTTCTGCAGATAACAGTGAGGGCTCTATAGCATGAGCCTAGTATCAAGGCGCCATAAGAAGCACGTACAGTACAAGCTCTGGTTACAGCTATAGAATTGTCTTGTAAATTTTGAATGCTTTCCTCTCATGAAAAAACATATGTTGCAGAGTAACTTACCCTATGCTTTCACTTCCAAGAAACAGGCTAACAAGCATAGCTGTGGTGTATGCGCACTCGCCGTGTGTGCAGGACTGTACACTGCACCATTTGTGGCTGGTTGTTTGGTTGCCTGGGCTTTGGTGATGTGTTGCTGCACTCCTTGGTGGGTGACAGGACTGTTTTGGGAGTAGTGGATGGTCAGCTGATTATGCCAGATGTCTTTGTACAGGTCAGGGAAAATAAGTGTGCGTATATAAAATATGTTTTATATATTTTTGGTATCGCTACACATATATAAAAATAATATATATGTTTATAAAAATTATAATATTGTATATATTTATATATACAAAGGACTGGAGCAGTTTTAGTAGGTGCTGAATACACTTCAACTACAAATGCACAGCAGCTGACCTAATGCTTGTGGCTGAGCCAGGAGCTCAGTACCTGGGACTGGGTCAGGGAAAGGAACATGTTGCAATGGGACCAACCACTGGAAGAAACGATGGGCCATTGACCCAGGTTTCAGCTGAGTGGCATGAGCCATCTCCCTGGAATCCGTGCCTCAGGAGCAGGGGCTGGAAACCTCTTGTCTGCTACCAGGAACCATTGTGTCTCTGGAAATGCAGCTTTCCCCACCCCCGCTGTCTATCCCCCCTCAGCCTCATTTTGTTCCCGGTTTAAAAATTGTTACGTGGGGGCTTTGAAATGTCACTGGCCCCAGTTTCAGCTGCCAAGACGGAAACATCTCTCTAAATGGCCCTTGGTGGCACGTTACCTGCTGCTGGCCCCTAGCCATTTTTCACAGAGGCTGAAACAGAAAAAGTCGCATTTTAACTTACTAGCTGGGAGTGTGAGGTGCACAGGATTGCAGCCCATTGCTGAACTGGATAATGAAGTGCTTGGTTGTTAATTGGCCACACCAAGTGTCTTTTTTAGTCAAGCACTGTCCATCTTCATCTGTCTATCTACCCATATATGTATACATACGTACTTGTATGTGGCACTGTGTGTGTATATACATATATCTATCTATATATGTATGTATCATTTGAGTATGTGCCCATATTAAAAAAAAAAAAAATCAAATGCCTGACTTTCTTGTCAGTGCTTTAAATGGCTGTGTCCTCAGCCACAGCCTCTGTGCAAGGATTTTCACCTCTTCTGGTGGATGGTGAAACAGTGGAAGACCTTTGAAGGACTGAAAAGAAGGGAAGGAAATTATGATGTAACAATATGTTTAAGCAAGGTATGAATAGTAGCTCTCATCCCTCCTTTTAGTATTGTGTACATTTATTTATTATTGTGTATTTTAAATATACATTACTAGCAACAAACTGAAAGAGCTGCTTTGTAAATAAAAAACATATACATCACGCCATGCTGAATGTTACAAGTATTTATGGTTTTCTTTCAGCTAAGTTAAAATAGCAAAAAAACAGAGAAGAGCTGTGGTCCAGCTGATGAGGTGGTATAAATCAGAGTTGTGACACTAAGGTGAGTGGGCTGAAAACAATCATTTAATGCCTCTGTGTTTGGATCAACTCATTGCATAAGAACACAGGGTAAATACTCAAAAGCATCCAAGCAGCTCCAAAGCCAAAGCCCCACTGAAGTTTTTGGTTCCCAACTAGTATAAACGCTTTCAAGACTCCTGCCGCAGCAGGCTGACACGGCCCTTAGACAAATAGTTACAAAGACGGATTGTTGCTGTGAGGAATGTCTCTAACCGTTAGCCCTGCTTGGGATCTACGTTTGTGCAGATACACTGCCATGAGGAGGAAGAGCAGAAGGCTTGTCTCAGGAGCTACAGTTCTGTCCCACCACACTTGGACATGTTCCGGCACCCTCAGCATCTCTCCCGCTGCGATGGATGTGCTGCATTGGAGCAGTTCGCCTTGCCTGCGCTTTCACCTTCGGGACCGTCTTGCTGTAGCAGAAACATGCTGATGAGCACAGAGGGAACAACCACCTCTCTTGACGGGGCTTCAGCTNCCACCTCTCTTTACGGGGCTTCAGCTCACGCAGAGCAGGGCTGTGAAGTGAGGAGGAGCAGGACACACAAAACCCTTTCAGCCTTGAAAAATGCCAGTGGGGCTGCAGGCAGGCTCCTGTTGCACAGCAGCCAGACTGGCTGGCACCCCAACAGGGTGCTTCATCCCAGGACAGCTGCAGCTGGCCCTGACAACACCCGTGCCGGGCAGGAGGGAGGGGGATGCGATGGGTCAGAGCCGGCTGGAGGGCAGCTGTGGGGGAACCTCAGTGGCACCCAGGGGTGCTTCTTCAGGTGCCACAGAAACCACTCACTCTGCAGATGTGAGACACCAACCACTCATGCATGCCCATGCACGCACCACGCGTGAGACACAAAACACACA
>RSEF01000005.1:13764138-13799979 GCA_003993805.1 Himantopus leucocephalus
CCAAAGCTGGGCAGGAGGCGGTCATTACCACACACTTTCAGAGGGGGATTTTTATCTGGACAGAGACCTTATGGCGTTCTCCTCATCATACACCAAATGAAGTCGTACACAAACAATGTCCAACGCAGCTTGAAAACTGGACTCCCATTTAAGTTGAGAAAGAGCATTTTTTCCAGACCTTGAAGGGTGTTAAGTTTAATATCCTTTCAGTGAGTTAAGGAAATTCATTGAAGATAAACATGTTCACACTGCACTGATATGCATGACCCTTGGAAAGTTAATCTATTAAACTTGTGTGCTTTACTGTAGCCTTTGATCCAGCTAAATCCTCTGTAAAGGAGTTCCTCACTGCCATTCTACTTGGGAGGGAAATTTTTATTTATTTGTCCAAATGTCTTCCACCCTGTGTTCCACATTGGTCGCATTTGGGTTTAGTACTTTCTTTACTAAAATTTTAGTGCATGGAAAAGCATCTTCCTTATATCTCTGACCTTAAATCAAGCTGCTTCAGAGACAGAGAGCTGTAAGAACTGGAGCGTAAGGGAACTTGAGGAAACCTGAATTTACTGAGGAACAGAAGAAACATCCACCACACCCTGAGGCTGACCAAGAGCTGGCAGCCTCTCTTCTTCAGACTTGCATCTGTACAGCCTGGCCACACAGCTCAGATTCAGAGGTCAATACCAGGAGACCTCAGGCTATGAAGCTCTCCAGAGGGCATAACTTGCTCATTCAAATAATAATAAACAAGACATAAGATAATTCAATAAGNCACCCTGAGGCTGACCAAGAGCTGGCAGCCTCTCTTCTTCAGACCTGCATCTGTACAGCCTGACCACGCAGCTAAGAGGTCAATACCACGAGACCTCAGGCTACGAAGCTCTCCAGAGGGCATAACTCATAACTTGCTCATTCAAATAATAACAAACAAGACATAAGATAATTCAATAAGCAAGACATCAGCATTTGCTTGCTGTACCAATTAGCAGCTTTGCATCACATCTAAGCCAAACTCATGCTTTCCACAGAAGAGCAGCTATTAATAACTTCCCAGCCCAGCCTGCTCTCCAGTAGCCAGGCCTCCCCAGTTCTCCTTGAAGGCTAGCAGCATGCCATGCAGATCAACTAATTCCAACTATTTTGAGCAGGAAAGTATTTTGGTGTCCTAGACGCTCAGACTGCCCTATGCCAGCCTCTGTTTCAAGGTGATACTACATAAATTTACTCACAGCTCACACTTGCGCAGGGTGTCACAGCAAGAGCTCAGAGGTGAGCAAACCCCCTGGGCTCTGGGATAACCCATCCCTCAGTGCTCTGCCAGCCGTCTGGATGTCATGTCTTTCCGACCTTGTGAGCTCTGGGGACAAGCAGCAACTGCTTACCCTCAACCAACGGGGTAAAATACTTTTATTCTCCTTGGTGAGTTGCCCAGCCTAGGACCTGTGCCTCACTCGCAGCTAGCTGTCAGCCAGATGGTTTACTCACTTGGGGGCTGAGGAAGTCACGTCAAACGCTTGATGGAGACATCCTTCCTGCCCCATTTCTGGTTCTTAGCAGACTGGTAAAGGCAAGTTTGCTTCCAGTCTCTACTCAGAAGACAACCTGTATTCTCTACCTTATTGAGATACAGCACCTCACAAAGAAGAGGCATTGCTGCCATTTGGGATGGAATTTCTTTACGTTAAGAACGAACAGTAGCTACTTCAGTCTTGTAGGCTTTTCACCAGAGCCACTTAACTATAATAATGTGGTATTTGGTTTTAAAACCTTCCAGAGGAAAACTGTAATTTGCATTTTAGAGTCGTCCCGTGCAGTGACTTGCCCAATATGTCCCTACACCCAATAGTTTTCTTGCTGGTACTCGTGCAGTCATTTCTCTGGGGGAGACAAGGATTCACCAGGTCTTGGTGCAATGCAGCCAACACATCTCAGTAAAGTTTCAAGTCCATCCTGGTAGTGCCAGGTGCTTGATGCCATTTTTAGCAAGTGGAATAACTACGTATTTAAGGACAAATCCTTCTCCAAATAGATGAGAAGAGCCAATCGGCAGCTGTTTCTCTGGAAAGATTTTGCCAGCACCACAAATGCTCCATATAGCAGCGGAAAGATGCTAGTTCTGAGCAATAAATGCATGTCAGATGACACTGCCACTAAATATACCTGGTGACTATTAGCACAATTGTTTTACTTCCAGTCTGGTTCCCCTGTTTGGTGCGGGCAGCAAGGGCATCTTAACTGAAACAGCCCCAAGATGAATTTAGTTTAGTCACTGAGTGAGGGGGAGGGAGGGAAGAAGGAAGGAGAACCAATATTAAGTGTGGAAACTAATACAAAAAGCTGCTGGGATATTAATAGTGTGCTGAACTAATAAGATGCAGTCAGAGCTATGAAGTTTCTGTAACTCCACAGCAGCTGCTACTGTGAAGTAAGAGACTAGAGTGGATCTGTGTATTTACAGCAGTTATCTGAAAGCCTGGGCATGTAATTCCACTCAGAATCCCCACCAACACAAATACATTAAAAGCAGTCTCAAACAGCCCCTGTAAACCCACTAAGCACAATAGCTAAAGTTTCCACAAGAAATAAGTCACAGCATTACAGCTATTCTCACATACAAGGCTAAGAGCCTCGCTGGACTGAACATGGAGCAGAAGCTCTTGCAGAGAGCAGGCTATACTGTAGCAGCCCAAATGCCTTCCAGCCCTCTTGATGGCTAAAAAGCCTTCTGGGACAGGCACCTTTAACGTAAGTCTGCCCCATATAAGTTTATGCTAGATATTGACTGTTTAAAAACTGTAGAAGCCCATTGGTTTGTTGGCTGGGGTTTTTTTTTGTTGTTGCTTTTTGTTAGTTTGGGGTTTTGTTGGTTTTTTTCATGCACCTACAGACAAAGTTGGTTTGTCTATTAACAGATGAGACAAGGCATCCGTTTCCTTCAAGAGTTTGATTCTGGAGACAAGAAGTCCCTTTGGCCAAGGACTCAGCCCTGCTACAGCTGCCTCAAGAACTGGAAGGCCAGCAATGCCTCCACCTGGGATACACCAATCACATGGAGAAGGAATATCAAGGCCCAAATTCACACCTCTGAAGGGAGAAATCAAGTTTCTCTTTGGAAGCATTATCTCCATGCTGTTTCTGGCAGAGAGGGCAGCTGTACAAGGTCAAGGACACAGCCTGCACAGACTGCTGAGCTAACAACAAGCAATGCCACTTACTAAGTCTTTGAAGGGTTGGTGCTGTAAGCAGTCCCTCAGAGGTAGGTCTGCTCTGGAGCTTTTGTTTTGGAAAGAGCAGGCGTTTGCAGCCTAACACAGGCTGCTGAGCATTTGCATGTCTGCTGCTCAGCTCTTGCTCTTCCTCGGACAGATTCAGGTCAGTTATGCTTGCAAATGGTGGAGTGATTTGTCCTCACCGCCTGGCAAGCCCATGTTACACCTAGCTGCGATCCCTCAGTGTTTCAGATTCTTCCATCTGCTTGAAAGATCTGATGGACATTTGACAGGCACCAAGGTCTTCAAGAAGGAAGTAGTACAAAAGTTGTTTTGGACACAGCCCTAGCAGTCAGCTCCAGGACGACAACTCAGATTCTTTAGGCTCATAAGCCTTCATGAAGTAATCAGGACACACACTTCCTCTGTCAGCAGATCACAAGAAGGACCCAAGTGCACGGAACAGGCCCAGGCAGAGACACATCCCCACAGAGCTGGGGCAAAGCTCACTGCACCCTCCACGCAGGGTGGCAACTCCCTGTGCTAGCTGGTAGGTGGCAGCAACACACACACTGACAGCTCTGTTGTGCCTCAAAAGCCACCCATGGGCTTTTACCACATCACCACAACCTTGCAAAAGGCTGGAGCCTACATGATTGAGATCCCTTTAAAAAGCACAAGAAAGGCGATATTCAGTGAATCCTATGGAAGATGGGGGGGAAAAACTCAACACACCGTACACATGGCACCTGCCGTGCCAGGGGCATGCTAGGAAGAGCTGCAACCAGAACAGCAGAATAAGTACTGCTATTGCCCAGAAACACTACAGTTCTTGGTATGGACCAGGATCTGAGAATAGATGAACCTGGTCTCTATACAAGATAACTGCAGTCAAACAAACAGGATCACCATGATCTCCTTGGACTCCTCAAGACAAGCAGCAGCCCTAAAGTGCCTAAAGCCCTTGCCATGGTTAACTATTCCAGTGAGAGCTCTCTGAAGGCTGAGCAGGGAGTAATAAATGTCTCTTTGTTAAGGAAGCTTTAGAGAGGAGTTACAGTTTTGAAGGCTCATTTTAAGCTTTCGTCACTGGCAGGGGAGGGGAGAAGTCAGGTTACTTAACTGCTGTTGTGACAGTTATCAAATGGAAGAGACCAGTGACTTGAAGAGAACATTGCAGTTCATAGTAAAATTCCACTACGCTTTTCACTAGGTGTGTCCAATTACTTCCAGTATAGATTAGCCAGACAGTTGAAAGCAGGCTTGCAGAAAATTAGTTTAACACCATTATCAAGTGGAAAAAAGAAAACGAGGAGAGATTTGTTTCCCATGAAATAGTCACAAAAGTCTAAAGCTACTTTGGAGATTTCTCAGACCCTGCAAAAATCTTTCAGGCTTCCCACATGCTTCATTGACAAGATTCAGGACTCCAAGATAGCACTTGATGTTCAGCTCACGCAACAGTTCTGGGAATAAAAACCCAAGAACTTAATAGGGCCAGGTCTAGTAGAGCTGACTTCAAAGTGCACTTTCAGGCTGCTGAGCAATGGCAGATGCAGGCAGATGGCTCATAACAACACTATTCTACCAACTTACTCATACAAAGCATTGCTAATAGTGCCGTGCAAGTAATATTACAAACTCTTTCCTCAGTCCTCCTACAGGTTCAGTGACCATACATATTGCAAACTAACAAGTCAGCTTCAGCACTTTCAGTTAGGCCAGAAGGCAAGTACGGAAAAGAAAATAGGAGTGCTACCATGCAACTCTACCACTGGCAGCATAGGCTGTAGTTTTCTCTAAAACTTTAGGCAATCCTGCTGACTCAGGCAAGTTTCTTCTAGAAAAACTTACGGTTTTCTATTGCCCTGACATGCAGAAGGAGAGCCTCATCCTATTTGCAATACCCAGCTCCAACAAAAGCAGAGAGTACATCATCCTATTTGCAAAAGGAGACTTCAAAAGCAGAACACATACAAAAATCTTGTTGAAAAGATGCTTTAGCTACTTTACATATGGCAAAACCACAAAGGCCTATTCACTTTATTTCAAAACAGAGGAAGGGAATGGTGCAAGCGCTAACCCAAGGACAGAAAGCCTGGAAGACCCTGGTCCTCGCAGTAGCCCCAGGACAGCTCCTCCATAGGCACCCTGAGGCTGAAGAGCACTCCCACCTGAATGCAGCGCCTCCTTACACCCCAGCCTTCCCTCCCCCCATCAACCAGAAAGGGCCAACCCTCACCAAGGTGACTCTCGGGAGCACAGAACATGATTACACACACACGGTAGTAAGAACAGCAGCTCTGCATTGTAAGGAGACAGGCACACCATTTTTTTCAAGGCATACTGTGGCCAGGTAAGCAGCAAGTTTCTCAGTGGCAGTTTATCCAGCCTGCCAAACACTAAGGGTTGTTTGTGCTCCAAATTTGATCATTAGCTGCCTGAACACCATGCAACTTAAGACTATTGTCTAGAAGCAGACCAACTGGGGCCTATTCTTTCAGTGTCAGAAAAAGAGGAGGGGGGATCTACATGGAGGGTAAATGAGAGCCCAAAGCACACCTATGCCTAGTTCCCCTATTGCCTGCACCTTCTCCTTACTGAGGGAGATTAAGCCTGGAAAAAGCTTGATTATCTGGAACAGTGCTGTGATCCTATGCTTTGCCTTTTTGCAGTTGGGCGGAACCAGACTGGGCGCACAGCAGTGCAGGGTGAGCCATGCACACATGACTGAGATAGGAACAGACACACTAATAAAACCTTCAGGGCTTTCTCAGACCATCCTGTCATTCCATATAAGAATCATCGAGGAAACAACTCCGCCTTACCTGAGCTGAGCACTGAAAATAGTCAAGCTCCAACATTAAATGAACAGACACTTGCTCAAGCACACGTTAGTAGTACAGAAATAGGCTAGGTGGTTTTTATGTTAGCACCCAGTTTCAACCAGAAAACATTAGCATGATCAAGAAGAGACAGTCATGTTTTACAGTGACCAAGATAGGTTTCAAGGAGAATTTCACTATAGTACTTCCTTTGTTCAAGGCAGAGTTTCAACCAAGAGGCACCAAAGACAGGTTTTTCATGGCAGAAAGCTTATTCTTCAAAGCAACATCTGTTGCCAGTTACAATAGCTATATAAATACTCCGAGCCCTTACTACAACACACTCATAATACGGAGTTAAAGGTTATAATATCTAGGCAATCAGATATGGTAGTCCATGTCATTATCAGAAACATGAGTGAACAGGATGCCTGCATTGAACTTCATGCAAAACAGTTCTCAGTGATGCTATCCTGACTACACAAAAGCCTGGAAAGAACATTAAGATTTCATAGACTTTTAAAGAAAGTACTTTCCACACACACTTCAAGGAAAAAACCCACCACTGCACACAGTGCCAGGAACGCAGTGCTGCTGCAGCAGATCAAGGGTGTCCCAGCCATTCCAAGGAAGAGCATTTCTATTGCTACTCTTTGCAACTGCCACAGCAAACACCCTGGTGGAAAACATTGTGCTCACACCTACTCAGCAAGGGCAGTGGAAGTTAAAATCCTTTTGCACAAGGGCTGCTACAATGCATCTTCTCCACCTGTGCAGCTTTGTAGCTTACCTGAAGTTCAGGCATTTAATTCTGAGCTATAAACGAATTGTTTTATCCATCAAATCATTATTCCTCTGATATATTTGCCTTCATCCACAGGCAGACTTCAGCATGGGCCAAACCTGTAAGCTTTTCCCACCCCGTGTTTGGACCAGCCACTGCTTAATCATCAGAATCCAATTAGAGAAGGTCTTAAAACTAGTTAGGAAAAACAGGTAATGAATTTAAACCCTATATATGATAAACTTAAGATATGGGGTCATGCACTAAAATAGGTTTTGAAAGCACAAGCAAAAGGAAACAATGTTCATACAGACAGGTCAGAACCAGAAGCATTTCCATTTACTTCCATCTAATCACACGAGTATCAATTGGAGTTGGACTGCTGTAGGTCCCCTTCCAACTGAAATACTCTGTTCTAATTCTATCCCACCATTATGATCTCTAGACAAGGAAACCTGGTCAGTGCCACAGGACTGCACAACAGTACAGGGCATTTTTTTTCCCCCTTCCAGCTTCCTGGGTTCTTTTTTTGAGAACTTTGGTTTCTCACCAACCAGCAGAAGACTTACAAGCCGTCACAACAGCCCCATTCTAGTAGAAAGTTATTTTATTACTTTAAGTCCTGCCAGTGTGAAAACTGCATGACAGAACTGTGCGTGGAAAAAAAAAAGTCTTAGGGATAACAGATGTGAGCATTAAAATTAAAGTTCTCACAAGAAACATTGGCTAAGAAACAAAGGTGACATTACGATAAAGTTTACTTTTAGATTCTCCTAGATCTGGGTCTCTTGACCACACTTGGAGACCAGCAAGAGCAGCCATCAGGGTGTAGGAAGAACCACAACAGATGACAGGTTCAGTGTCCTCTGCACAACTGGAAGTCTATCCCAAGTCTTTTTAGAGTCTCAAAGTAAAAGTACTTGGAAACTTGTGGGAGTTATTATTTCAGATATATGCACCAGAAGCAGAGCTCTGGTAAAGATGAGAATATACAAATACAGTAAACACTCCTAGGCTGCTGTACAGCAAGCTGACCATGATGTGACCCTAAAAGCTCTCATTACAGAGAACCGCAGTTCAGTGTCCGATTCTATCCCCTGATCTCACCATCCCCAGATGGCTAGGACTTCTGTGAATGACTTGATACTCCTCTAATCTCTGTCTTTCACTACAAAAGTGGCTATACAGTCAGGTCTTGCATACAGACCTTCTTTCCACGTTGTTAGGAAGCGATTAGCCAAGAGAAACAGTTACAAGGCAAATGCGATGAGCACAAAAGCTCCACTCCCCTTTCCTGCATACCAGGTGGCTGCAGGCCTGGGGATCCTGCCTGGATTGTTGGGGTTACCCTCAGGTCTCGCCCACAGCCTGCTATTGCTCCCGATCGTTTTGCTCAAAGTACTCTGTTTTCACCATTTCCTTGGGGCTGACCATGACTAGCTATCCACTGTAAAGCCTCAAGCCTGCCATGGAAGGAGGCTGGTAGGAGGAAGATGGTTTGCACATGAGCCCAGTACCCCCATTTCTGAGCAAGCACCCAGAGTTGGGCAATTAGTTGGCCACTGGCAGAGAAGGCAGCAAACATGCTTGTTGCACAAATGTGTGACCATAGAGTGATAGAGTCTGCCCCTTTCCTCGAGTCCCCAGCTCCTCCCAACTATGCTGGGCTGATCCATCAAGAATTCACCACTCACTCCCTCTCCACATTTTTGCCGGTGGGGGAGAAGCAAGGAGACAGCGAGGCTGCTCGTTTGGTATTTTTGCTCACTGCTTCCATGGTGCAGTGACATCCTAAACAATACCAACCAAGCTCTACCAGATTTTTGAAAGTCTTAACTCAAGAGACCTCACAACACCCCCATGTGGTTAAGAAAAGGATATTGGCTCATGCCACCCACCACTGAAACAGACACCCCTAGGCTGGAATGAAGCAGCTGTATGACACCACGCAGCAACACTTCACAGCATTTTAGGGTAGAAAGCAATTAACCTTTGGCTGAATCCCCTTAGCTCCAAGCTACAAAAAGAGTGTTTGTTCTGTTTTCTTCTCTACCCCCCACCTCCCCCAAAGTCTGCACAGCTCTGGTGTTCTCATTAGCTCACTGACCTGGCCGTTTTCTGCACCCTGAAATGGAGAACAACAGTTGTCATCAAATTAACGGGCTGTTTATTCAGATATTAATTTTGTTTCTTTCCTGCTTCTGCTCCACAGTAGTGGCAGCTGATTCAGATAAAATTGGGGTGAGGCTGTAGCACATTGTGTTTCTGTTCAGACAGTAAATAGACTAAAGCTGAGACCTACCCGAGATCTCAGCTGTACTTTAAAGCAAGTTCAGGGAGTTCAGACAAGGTCCTCTTTACAGGTCTGAAAAGAGCAACTACTTCAGCTGAGGGAAGACATCTTTCTGCTCACCACTATTTCTTTCTAGGTCCGATTAAAATTTAGTACTATTTTGTGTACTTACACAGAACCTTCATTTTCAGGTCCAGCCCTAAGACAGAGCTTCCCAGGATCCAAATCTGCCAGCTACATGGTGAACGCCTGGAAATCCCAGCAGAGTCAGCTGTCCCTTAGATTTTAAGCCCCGAATGAATATCCTGTATAGCACAGGTATAGAATGAATGATTTCAAAAATCAGAAAGCAGGTAAGTGAAGACTTAGGAAATTAATCTGGGTCTAACTCATCAAGTGGGATTCCCCTACTTCACCCTAAGCACATATTTCCACCTTCATCTGCCTCAGAGGCAGAGAATAAATTAATCTCAATTAAAGACTACCATTAATTTAAGACAGGCCTAGTGAATCCTGCCCTCGAAAGACCAGTATCTCCATCGTCTAAGCTCACTTTAGTCAACTCCTGTCCCATACCAGCATGGACACCTCTGTGCACTCAGCACAGCTCTCTCCTTCTGCTGAGACAAAGATTGGTTTTGTGTTGTCCTAAAAACATGCATCAAACTTTCCATAGTTGCGTGCAACCCCTGAATTTAAGTCAGGCTAGTTCCAGCCAACGTCAAGGAGATGCATTAAATGACTTTAGGGGTTATATTACATAGAGAAAAGCAGTACATAAGCAGCACCTACAAAGATAAAGCTGCTAATCAGCTTAATCCTATTAGCCTTCCACACTCTTCCAATAAAGCATGTTCATAAACAGGCATGGTTTGTAAGTACATCACTTCAAGCAGTCAAAGAAACTACTCTGACACCTTCATTTTGGTGCATGTGCCTAACAGTAAGCTTTCCCAGAGCACACTGTTCTGAGCCATCAGAAATTGGTAGTTGTGGCTGAGGCTGTGGTCACCTGCAGGAGCACTGGGCAAGCACAGCCAGACCAGGAGCAGTTTGTGAACTGCAGGGGGGAATGCAAAGTCAGCCTGACACAGGAGGCAACATTATTTTCTGCTTTGGAAGGCACCCTCGGGAGTGGTCTTTCCAGTAACCTTCAGGCACCACTAAGACCTGCCTGGTCATAGGATCAGCAAGTGATCCTATCACCCTCTAAGTTGGTGAGAGGGTGATCCTCAGCCCCAGGCCAAAACCTATTTGGCTACCTGTTGTTTCCATCACCTGATTGACACAAGACCTTTCCCCAGTCCTTCACAAATTAGGGTTCTCAGCTAAGGAGTGAGCCACATTAGAGACATGTAAAGCTACCTGGGTTTAACTCTGCCTCTTGGCTTGGCTTCAGGTAGTTACTCATGTGAGCCTGTCAGCCCCAAAATCTGGTCACAGGCAGCGAGGGTCCCTGAGCCATGCTGTGCCTGGCCACTGCACCTCCCCTTGGGCTGCAAAACACCACCGGCTGTACCTGCACAACAGCACACGCGGTGCCCACCCAGGTCAGCAGCAGGATTGCCACTGAACTGCTGACCGCAGATAACACCTTTCCTAGGTGTTATAAAAGTAGATTTGAGTATAACCCAACACCCTCTGATTCCTGTTGTAGGTTTGCCGTCATATTCAAACATGAGTCTATTACGCTCATCTTTTCCGATACCTGAAGTCCCTTTTGCCTTAGTTATCTACAGAAAAGGGTTCTGTAAATGCTCCTTCTGGAGGCAAACAAGGAGTCAGAAAACAAAATTAAGAGTCAAAAGAAAGCAGTGCTTTCCTTTCTTAAAAGTCAGAGAGTCATTAGAGCAATGCAGGCAGGAAGAGAGCCCGCATCAGCGGATACCCTGCTAGCAGGCTTAAAGGAGAAGGAATCCATAAAACCTCCAGTAATTCCAGCAGGCTGGGTACCCAGGATCACTTTCACAGTTTAGGAAACAGTTTCATCTCAACCCCCACAAATTGACCTTGGCAGAACATAGAAAGTTTGCACATAACAGCCATGTTTCTGCTGTGAGTAATCCAGTAATCTAAGTTAATGCTCCATTTTGTTAGTGGAACAAAACATCTTATTATCATATGAATAAGACATTACAGGGAGAAAAAAAACCCCCAAAACTAAACCACGTTAAAATCACATTAATGGGAATTTGTAAGTCCATTTAACAAGATCCTTCTACCCATGGAGTTTCATCATTTTGTGCATCTTCATGTCTTTCCCACGTAGTTTTCAGTTTTGCACATTATCACATTTTTCCAATACACCAGAAGCAATGTATGTACGCTCAGGCTGAAACAATGTATGCAGGGCAGTTAAATGACGGAGTATCTTCCTCAGAAACAACCTAGCATGGATCTTTTGATTACTCACAGCTCAGTGAAAGAAGAGAAGGTAAGTGACTCTACATTTACAGACAATATATACAGCCTTACAGTAATATCTTCCTTTTGCTCTCCATTTTGTCAAGCCTACTGCATACACTCAGAGCTAATCTTGTTGAACTCTGCAGTTCAGGTTAGAGACCCACTGTGCACCTGAACATGACAAGAGACTATTGCCTGCTGTCGGCCAGCAAGGGAAGGAACAGCACACTGGGATATCCAGAAGTGGAGAGTATTGCTTACATACCTGCTATGTATATATCTATACCTGCAATCAGCTAGGTTAAAAAATTAGAGTACTGCATTTAGGGGGTTGTAGCTAAGTTGTATTTCTGTTTTTCACTCACTTTGTCTTCCAACCTAATTAGTTACAAGAACTCTCCAAAAGACAGTCTAAGCAAACACAGACCTAAGCATCTAAGGAAAAAAATTCAGGGGTCTCATCTGTGTCCTATAACAGCTCCAAGACTGCACACCGTCTCTTAGAAAAGAAAGCAACTTCAGCAAGTAATCGGTGCTAATTACATGAAAATTAGTTCAGGTACCTTACCTATATTAGTCACACTTGTAATCAGTTCAGATGCCCTCTGAGATACAGCAGTTTCTGGAAATAAGAACCAATGGATCTGGACAAGTAAGCTGTAATTTGAGGGGTGGGAACAGTAAGAAATATTTCAAGGGTGATGAGTTCAAGTCCAGTAGAAGAGAGCTGTCCGCTTTTCTAATGAGACAAGGTGCCTATTTCTAGCCCAGCTGGGCCAGGTAACATGAACTGTTATAGTTTGCTTATATTTAAAAACCTGAATCTGGAGCCAGTGACGAGCTGGCTTTGCCACAGCAAATGAAGCGAAAGCACGAAGGACAGATTTAAGTTGTGGAATGTCTTTGAAGCTCTTGCACCATTTCATGTCAGAAGGATCTACAGACGAAAGGAGAAATAATGTATTAAGAAGTGTGTGCCGTCCAAGTTCATACAGCTCGTGGCTTTGCAAGTTCTCACGGAATTAGCACAGTCACGTGCATTAAAGGGTGGGTATATAAATACCTTTGGCTGCATTAATACCATGCTTATTAGTACCAACATTATTCCTGGGCAACCCTTTTCTCCTGCCTCTTCCACACTGACACTGCAATATTCTGAACTGTATCAAAATTAAGTAATTCATGGGTAGATGCTTCCAACAGCAGTTGAAGCTTTTCCCTTCCAAAACCTCAGTCACTGTGCCGTGAGTTCAGACGTGCAGGACCACCTTGCAAAGGATGAGTGCTCAGCCTCCCAAGGAATTTGAGCGCAAAGACAGAAGCTGATGTAGTAGTGATGAGGAAGTTTAAAGCGACTGACTGTTTCCCAACATCTGAAACACACCAGGTAAGGTCAAGGTCACCAGTCCTCAGACACTGGACACAGCATAAAACCCTAGCACAGTTTATGCCTGACAGATGCACGTAGATGGGCAGGCTGTGCTCAGAGGGGTGAGCAGTTACACACACCACACTTGCCACCATCAGAGGTTCTGCAGCTTTTAGGTTGACATCATGCAACTGCAGCTTTTCAATATAGAAACAGGATGACTCCCCATGGTTACTCACACCTTCACAGTTCGAGCCAAAACAAGGAAAAGAAAAAACATCCTTTCTCCTAGCTGATCCTGACCGAAAGGTGAGTCTAGGCATGGATTCATTGCTGAAAACCAGGGGCTGAAGAGCAACCCATCAGGACTCCCAGCACACCAGCTACGGTAACTAGCACAGAGTGAAGATGAGCCACTCCACAGGAAGGGCTGTAGAGGCAACTAATTCCTCCAGAGCAGAGGGAAAAGGCACAGCTCAGAGGTGTCTGCATACAGGTTCTCCACAGACTGTTCCCAAAATGGTGCAGTAGACAGTACTCCATCTATGCTCCCTGAGCGCACACACACACATGCAAAGGAGCCTTGAAGAAGGATTCCCCAAGATGAGGGTGAAAGTGTTATTCCAAGCTTCCTAGCTTAGGCTCACAGCTCCTGCCAGCCAGTGACTCCCACTGTATCAGTCACACATGTAGCACACAGGCTTCCCCAGCTCTCCCCACACATGTACATACAGGCTTTTTGCTGTTGCAAAGAGAAAGAGGGAAGCAAATCAAGGAGAAATGCATTCAGCCCCATGTTATTTGGCAATGCTGAGGGTGACAGAACAAGTATTAAGCAGCTAGCGCAAACCACTACGCAATAAATAACTAACAAGCTCCTGGAAGATCTATAAAGTGCCCTTTCATTCTTGCCTACCCTCAGATGGGCAGGTGCAGGCAGTAAGGCAGGAGTGTAGAAAGAAACTCTTAACCCTCCAGACAGTACAGTCTCCAAAGCTGATATTATGGTCAAACAGCACAACCCATAAACCAGCCCTTTTCTGTCTGTCATCATTCTTGCCTTATTGTCCTGGGCTTTGATTTGTTCGCTGTGAGCGGGCATGCTCCATTTCTCAACCACATGCCAGCAAACATGCTGGCATGCTGCCCACCCTAAATACCATGCAGGCAGGATGGCGCCTCCAATACTTAAAACAATATTTAATGTTTTACATCATTGTGGGCCTGTAGATTATTTTCTAAATCCATGAAGCAACAGTAGATCAGCATGTGGTTTGCTAATGCTGCATAAGGAAATAATGCACGAGGGGAAGAGATTAGTGTGAAGCACTTGAAATTACAGTTGGCATTAGCTACAGAATAGCGTATAGCATGTGATGACCCACTCGTCTCAGGCTCCACTGTGCATCTAACAGCAGACTAAGAAAGGCACATGTGGAAGAATGCCTGCCCAAGCAGCAGTTTCACTATTCTAGTTCTACCCTCCGAAATCTTTGAAGAAAAGTTTCTCTAGGAACTGCTTAGATGAATAGAATTGCTAAATATTAGTAGGGGCATTGTTTTCAGAAGAGAGGACACAGGTGTAAGGCAAAAACCTCAAATACAAGCCTGCACAATGAAAAAAAAAGATATCAACATGACAGGCAGGGAATGACACAGTCTGGTTTATGCCGACACGTACCACAGACCTCAAGTTTATATTCACAAATCATCAGTGGATTGTTCTTTCTGCCACTAGTGTTACAAGTCACCTTAAAGACCTGAGTGAACACCATCACACCGAAGTGATTAAGATAGTGGTATAAAATGCAAGAGTTCAAGAACAGTATCGTAAGTGAAAATAGCATTTGTTAACAGGAGAAAGTTGCCTCAAACCACATGAGGATATCTTACACTGTCTTCCCAGCTATATTTGCTTGTCCAGTTATCAACTCTGTTATGAAATTAATTTTGCAGGATTAGTGTCCAAATCCCTTTTGGTTGCCTTATATTTGTCACTACTGAGGGCGACAGCAAGGAGCATATCTGCATTTCCAGAACAGAAGTCTGACAATAAAAAAAGAATCCAAGATGAACAGTGAGGTCCACCGACCTCAAGGTCAAGTGACACAAGTCTCAAACGCTGCAGGTTCAAGAAGCCACCCATACATTTGCATAGTAACTCCTCAGTAGGTACTTTGAGCTGAAACTAACACACTAGACACTGCAGGTACCTAGACTGCCCCCCCCCCGAGCCACCACAAGGAAACTAAGGCAGCAAAGGAGAGAAGTTTCTCTTAAAGATGAGGAGCTGACAAAAAGAGGGACTGGCCATTTCGCCACACAAGCGGTCACCTCTGAAATCCAAGTGCCTTGGTCCCACTCAGATCCTAATACAAATACAAGCTATTCTTGTCACGGTGACTAGTCCTATGCTTTTCAGTAGAGTCAGTTCAACAAGACACTGGAGATTTAGCCCTGGCTCTCGAGTTGCAGTCACTGACCAGAAGTGACCGAGAGCACCATGGACACCAATATCAAGTAGACCATAGCACACAGTCCTTCCCTGGAGGCAGACACTGATAGCAGAGCAGCTTCTCTTTGTTTCAGCACCAAAAATCTTTAGGAGCAGGCTTCAAAGAAAATGTAAGCATACTTAAGTGCATTTCAATTCAACAGTTAGTATTTAATTATTTATCTGAACTGACTGTAAACTCAAGTAGTGTTGGGCAAGATTTAACTACGAGAGTCTTCCCAGCTTATTTGGGGGTGCCAGTCCTGCCCCATCCTCATTCCTTCCCCCCAGTGTTACAGAAAACACTATATTTTGATGTTACACCCGTATGGGAACTCAGGTACTACGCTATGGTCATTCTTGTTAGCTTTTCCACTTCATATCATTCATTCTGTGTTCAGAATCATTTTTGGATCCAGAAACTTGGATTTGGACCCCTTTTCTGCTCTGCCGTGCTCACAGGACAGTGTCAGCAGCTTCGTAACATACATGCTCACCGTACTGGCCACGTGTAAAGAGGTACAGACCCCCACACTCCCTCCCACAGGTATCCTGGAGCTGTACATGACTTCTGAATTTTACCCTGTAAAAACCAGATTTATTTAGAAAAAGAGTTTAAAAATCCCTGAAATTGAAGCAGTCTTTTGTTCTTAGAACACATGAATACTTTTTCCATTCTCCAAGAAGTTTGTCTGGCCCCGAATAATTTTTCCTTGCCTGCCCAGCCACCAAACTGAAGAAAAATAACAAATTATTTACACATTTCTGGTTTTCAGCAGAAGTCTGTTCAAAGAAAGCTTCACCATGTAGCCTTCAGTGCCAGTGTTTTCTCAATAGTACAAGAGCTTCCCCACATACACTTCTCAACTTTTCCTCTTCAGAGAGGACTGACTACTGAAGTCACCTAGCGGTGCGTTCTCTGCTTATTTACAGTACTGCAGCAAAACGCATTTTTGAAGTTATCTGTACCCTAGCAAGTGTCATTACCTCACATGCAGTGCAACTGTTACTCTTTTTACAATGAACTATTCTATTTTACTTAATGGCATTTTTCTATTATTTCTCTGTAGAGGCTTCCAACTGTTGCTGGATACAAAAATGCATCTAAAAGAGTTGTGTGCCAGAGACATATGCCTACGCGATGACTCCAGGATTATTTCCTTTAAAATTTGATAGGGAGATGTGTACTACTTTGTAGTATGATCCATTTCAACTGTGTTCCAGCAAGGTAGGTAATCCTACACTGTCCCACTTTTATAAGAATCCAGGCAATTTGAATTAATAGCATAAAAGTATAGCACTTACCATAAACATGGAACAGTTGCTTTATTGCACTTGTCAAATGCATTCCTCTCTTTGGTCACAGTTATGGTCAAAGAATTTAATAAAAAATGAACAAGCAATTCACAATAAAAAGGAACTCAAAAAAAAAAGTCAAAGCTGGAGAAAGCATCACAGACCCTACATGTTTGAATTCTTATGTTTTTTCCAGTCTGGCTCTCATTCTTAGTTCAGCAAGTTTCTTATGAGCCCCATCCCTCATTCAGTACAAATTCCAGAGTGGCAAGGACACCAGAGAGGCTCTTCCCTTCAGCCTCCTGATAAATATGGAGTGACTAAACAAGTAGTTCTAGAGGTGTTTAGCAAGCTCATTTCAAAATGTTTTTCTGGCTGTATCTAAACTGCCCCATAGACCAGCCAGGAGGAAAGAGCCATCCTCATCACCTCACCTGCTGAAACATGCTTATGGTGGGCACCACTGCCTGTGGGAAGTCTCTGCTCCCAAGGCTTAAAGCACCTCTGGACACTTTGCATGGCCTCCAGCTATTCCCTATGGCAATGGGGGATGACAGCTTGAGAAGTATTGCCCCCCCAAACTCCTCTGAGGGCCAAGTGGGATCTGCAGACATTCTGAGCCCCTATTGAGTGCTGGCTCCTTAAATGAGTAACAAGACAGGGGCCAGGCACTAGCTTGGCAGACAACTGTCCCAAAATTCACATGCTTCAAGAGGTCCACCTTGGGCAGACCCTTAAGGATCTGGGGGTCCTGGTAGATAGTAAATTATCCATGAGCCAGCAATGTGCCCTTGCTGCCAGGAAGGCCAATGGAATCCTGGGCTGCATAGGGAAGAGTGTGGCCAGTAGGTCGAGGGAGGTCATTCTCCCCCTCTATTCTGCCCTGGTGAGGCCACAACTGGAATACTGTGTCCAGTTTTGGGCTCCCCAGTTCAAGAGGGACAGGGAACTGCTGGAGAGAGTCCAGCGCAGGGCAACTAAGATGATTGAGGGATTGGAGCATCTCCCTTATGAGGAAAGGCTGAGAGAGCTGGGACTCTTTAGCCTGGAGAAGAGAAGGCTGAGGGGAGACCTTATTATGGTATACAAGTATCTTAGGGGTGGGTTGAAGGAGGATGCAGCCAGACTCTTTTCAGTGGTTCCCAATGACAGGACGAGGGGCAATGGGCACAAGCTGGAACATAGGAGGTTCCGTTCAAATATACGGAAAAACTTCTTTACGGTCAGGGTGACAGAGCACTGGAACAGGCTGCCCAGGGAGGTTGTGGAGTCCCCTTCTCTGGAGATCTTCAAGTCTCGCCTGGATGCAGTCCTGAGTAATGTGCTCTAGGCAATCCTGCTTTGGCAGGGGAGTTGGACTAGATGATCTCTAGAGGTCCCTTCCAACTCTGAAAATTCCGTGATTCCGTGATTCCGTGATTAAGATCAAGGGGTTCAGGAGTATTCTGAGCCCTGACACAGAGCACCACCTCAACTCAACAAGAAGCATCACCCAATTTCTTTGGGACCATGCAACTCTGGAGGAAGTCATTGGAGACTTGTAGTCCACAGTTTGAAAGAGAGACCAGTAACACACAGCTTCTTTGAAAACCATTGCTGATGGCAAAAGATTAACAGAAGGCGTGACTGGAAACAGAAATGCTCAACTTTGAGAAACGTGAACGGATGCTGCACACAGGATAAAGATCTGCCCTATTTGCTAAACAGAAATAGAAGCAGTAGCTATGCACAGAATGGCTGACAACATCATTGCCCAGGTTATTAACCTAGATGGCTCATCATGTGTACAGCCACCTGCCCACCGCTTAGCTTTGAGTCCCAGGTATCTGAGGGACAGCCCATGGGCTGCCGTGCTCACACAGAGCATGGCTGGAGCAGACAAATCCTGCAGCACTTCCGGCCCCACACCCTCACGCTGCTCCAAGCCTCGAAGCTTGGCCACCTCATTCCAGGCTGGCCACAGAACAAACACTTTAAAGTCTAAAAAGCTGCATTTTCCAGCACCAAAGAACAGCAGCGGATAGAAAGAAATCTCTAACATGATATTTAGAAAACAAACCCCTTTATTTCTAAAGCACCACAACTGATCTGGAAAATTCATGTGTTTGCTATAGCAGAGGCAAATAGCTTGACAGACCCACTATAAAACAAACGATTTACCATTTTGATGTGGCATGGTGGTGGCAGAAAGCATAATTTTATCTGCTTTTACTGCACTGACCTCTGAACCTTTGCATTATAATTTGAGAAGCAGCTGTGTATTTAGACTCACAACACCCTGCTATGTTCTTCCGTTTGTCCGACAAGCGCAGCGAGCGTCAGTCACTCTTGGCGATTAGCACAGCCACCGAGGAGATTGCCACAGGGGAAGACCTAGTGCCCCCTGCCCAAGACAGGTGCACACCACTGTCACATCCAACACATGTCCTTTGGGCTTGTTACCAGTGTTGTCATCAAAGCATATTATCAGCTTGTTTATCAGTAAGTGCAACATCACACAAGAGACTCCCAGTAGTTTGAATTTAATTAACATCTTAGTGGTGCCTGTCAAAGGCTTCTTTTCTTCTAGAAGTGTATCAGGAAGAGTTTAAAGATAAGGTACTGGGGTCAGAGCAGAAGATGCTACAGGAGGCTTTTTTTTGGTTCTCAAATGGAAAAATAAAATAACCTACTAAATAAAACTAATCTGAAGTCACAAATAGATTTTTCTTCAAGTCTGCCACAGGCCTAGTCAAGAATTATTCTTGTATGCAAAGTGTTAATAGCTATAATATAGCAAAACCTCATGAAGTTTAAAAATTAAAAGTTTAAGAATCCAAGTGTCTAATACATGTCAGTCATGGGTTTGTTTTAGTAATCCTGCAGGTCCAGGGGTCCGTATGAAGGTCCCAAACACTGCCTGTTACTTGAGAAAGCAAGGGAACCTCCAGCACATTAGCATTTTGGCCCTGATCCAAGAAAGCACTTAAGCACATGCTTAACTTTAAGCACATGAGTGCTCCCACCCACATAAAAGGACCACTTATTCACTGAAAATTAAGCATCTGCAGAAATACTTTACTGTATCAGCTTCTTTGCTGAGCATCTTACAGGATTACACCCTATCAAGTGACTCTCTGGAAAAAAAATACCACCTAAACAGAAGTTGACTTCAGGCAGGATTGCTGATTGCCAAGAGCTGCCTAAGCACATGTGGCACTCCCCTACAGAGGCCCATGTCCTCCCCAGCTCTCACAACAGCTGCACAGCAGCAAGGAGCCTCTCCCAAGGGCAGCGTGTGTCTAGAGCTGCTGTTTCAGCCTTTGCCTTGTGGTTCTAAAAAAAGGTTATGCAGAAGCTATTCACTCTGACCAAAAGCTTACCTGCTTCACTGAAGGGTGGGATGTAAAAGCACAGACCTGCCGCAAGGCACTACACTGCTTACACGAGGCAAGAGCTGCTTCCAGTTAAGACGAACAAGGTGTTAGGATGAAAAACAGCAATCTACTCCAGACTGGTTGCTTTGGATCAGACCCTAGAGACCTTAAATTATATACACAAGGAGGTGGTGAGAGGATAAGAGCAGCACAGAAATTAACGTACACAGGCAGAGGATAAGGCAGTAAAAACCCATTCTAAGCAGGCCATGGAAAGAGATTGTGTCACATCTCTCACATGCATTTTTGGAAGGTAATCACAGTGACAAATATTAAATATGGTTCAGGCTCCCACAGCAGAGTAATACTCACCAATTCCTCCAGCGACATTTAGAAAAGAGAGATTACTCCTAGTGACAGATTAGATATCCCTAAGAAAAGTCCATGCCCAAACACCCTGAAGCCCTTCCAGGATGAAGCCTACTTATGACTCCCTCTCACATGCTTGCTGGATCTCCCTCCTTGGGTAAGGAATCTGGATGCTGAAGGCAGGATCCCAGCACGAGCAACTGAGGAACTGCGGGCTCAGGTGTTCCACAAAAAAAAACACTTGTCTTAACACTACAAGGTAACCTTAAGGTTATCATGACTGTTACAGAACATAGAACTGGTCTTAAAGTAACAGTTTGTTACTAACTACAAGCTACTGATACCAATTTGTTAGTGGCAGAAGTTTAGGACACATTTGAGGGAAGTGATGGTGGAAACAGCAAGACAGCAGTTTATGGTTTATACAAAAATACTAGTCCAACCAAGGCTGCTGGACCTGTCTGAGCAGCTCTGCTTTGAGATGCAGAATAAATCCCTCTGCAGTGCATCTACATGCTGCTGCCAACCCACCCTGAAGTCGGAGCATAAGCAATAGTCAGTCCACTTTAAAGAAAACCAAATGTTTCTGTTTCTGCACCAAGCTGTGCAACAGGCTGCTCCTGAGCAGAAAGTCTGAATTATTTGTACTGAAGTCACAAGCTGGCCACCCACCACACAGGTTTCCTACCTGCTGCTCCACACCAAGGCACACCCTGCCTGCAGGACACGAGCACGGGCACCTGTCAGCTCCCATGATTTGTGACCCATCTGACAAGGACGGCTGGAGCCACTGTTTACAGCCCGGTGTCACTTTTGGCTGTGTGTGTTCCAGCTGCTGTTGTTGGGAGCGCTTTCCTTACCGATTCAGATCAAAGGCTGCACCAACACAAACACATGAGTTTTACAAGTCAGTCAGCTGTGCGCTATAACGAAGGTGTGCCTGAGATGCTCCCTAACATTCCTCTTGCCATGCCTAAAATTGGCATCAGCTTGTGCAAGGATTAAGATCAGGTAGACGGGAACTACCAGCCACAATGTTGGCACTAGCAGAAAAGGTGACTTTAAGCCACTTACTTAGTAAGTAGTTTTGAATGCACATAAAGTACCAAGCTATAGTTCTTACTAGGCTTTCTATAGTGGAGCAAATGCAAACCAGCTTTTTTTTACTACCTAAGCAGATACACAGACTACTTCAAAATCTAGATACTCAACATTGTGGCACATGACAGAAGGTTTCAACTGGTCCCATAAAGAAATCCTTCATGCTTCTTAACTGCACCATTTTAAGACCAGAAAAACAATTAATCTTGCACAGAGATCCAGCACGCAGGTCTTGTTAAGCAAGAAACAGTGATGCACAAGGCGTGGGGTAGAGTCACTGACCAGGCTGAAGTTAATGCAACAGAAGTCAGTTTCCTGCACCATTATTTTGCTGGCGACTCCTAACTTCAAAGTTTTACAAAGAATAAGACAACCATTTCCACATTTGACTATTTCACTTTGAAAGCAATGTAACCTAGGGTTAGCTACTTTCTTTCCACATGTATCTGGTAGAGATATATTTATCATCAAGAGAATTTCCTCCTCCTCTTCCCCCTACTTAACAGCTCTTGACTTTGTGTGGCCCTTCTATGCCAGTATATTGTTTGTGCTTTTTGTAAGACACTACTTGAAAGTATGACATGTTTATGTAAGAGGCGTTGATGGCTAACACAGGCTTTGGCGCAGTAGGGCATTTGGGATGGTGTCACAGAGGAATGCTCTCCCCTGATTTATGAGCACGTTATAGTTATTCAGGTGGAGTGGCAGGACGTGGCAGTAAGCACCATCATACAGATCAAATGTGTTTTAAGTTCATAGATCAGGCTGAAGCACTGCCAATCGCCACAGGGTTGTGGCAGTGGCAGCTAAGCCCTCTATTTTTAAACAGAAAGCAATCTCTGAAGACAAGGAGCTGCCCTCCTCCTTAAGCCTTACTAACCAAAATCTCGCACTGTTCTTATGAACCCTGTTCTGCAATTTGAGCACGGCGTATGTGCAGATTCAGAGACAGATGCTTATGCTAGCCTACAAGTTTGACATATTACAACATTCTTTTCATAAGACAAGTCTGATTCACTTGACTGTTTCCAGGTATTACTTTAACTACTCGAAGAAAGTCCTTCAACCCTGCCCCTTATAATCTGCTTTATTTAAAATGGGTACAAGTTGAAGAGATGTTCTTTAGAGGCACGTAACTGAAGTTTTCATGTTTATAAGCCCATTCACTCTATACTGTGCTCCCCTACAGAAAACAAGCTTTGGAGCATCACCTGCTTCCCCAGCAGCCAAGCCCCGTGCCCAGTGTTTGGCTGGATCCTTTCTACGTAAGGGTTTTTTTTAACATGTTCAGCTCTCAGTAAGTTCCTCTCATTTCCTTCATGTGAACAGCTTTGCAGCTTGTTCACATCTGCAGTTTGCACCTTTAAGTGGCATTCAGCTTTGTTTTTTCCTTCCTCTGATACTGTCAGTTTGGCGACACAACTTTGCATACCTGTTCTCATATAAAAGCCTATGCTGAATTAACACACCTCCCATGAAGTAACAGGAGAGCAAGTCCTTCACATTTTTCTAAGAAGGGGAGAAGAAAAGCAGGAAAACAAATTCTCCTCAGCATTTCTCATACTAAAACTGGACTTGTTTAAGTAAGGCCATTTAGGATACAACCTCTTTCTATGAGAAATGTATAATGACTTTACTCCTAAAAGTCTGTTTAATAATTAAGTGATCTTTATGCTTCTGCTGTCACAGAGCTAGTGAAGAGGTTACCTTGCATGTATTGTTTCAAGTTAGGGAGTTAGTCATCTCCACAGTGAGCATACAAGTGATATAACACATCAGGGAGAAGCCTTCACTAGTTTTTGCTGTCTTGACCAACTCAAAAATCCTATCCTCTTTTAATGAAGGCATAACTGCTCCCCCCCACCCACCCCCCCACACATTAGGGTCGATAAACAGACTCAGAATTCAGCTCAAAAGACCCAGACAGAAATAGCTTGATGTACAATTCTGTACATAGCAGTTACATATGCTAATAACCAGCCTGTGGCACATGACTTCAGCCATTCCATCCAGGTTTCCAGACAAGTAGTTCATGTTTACACAAATAAAGGATGATTAACTTCCACACAGACACCACTCTGCCAACATACTCAAAACCTGAAAGAACCAAACTACTTTAAACAGATTCCTAACCCAAGACGCAGGAGAAGAACCGAAGTTCATTGGAGCATACTTGATTGCTCTTTTGTTAGACCTTCAGCTGTTATAGAGCAGATTTTGGAAATTACTTTTAACTTCCTTTTCACCAACTACAACTCCAGAACAATACATCAAGCCTCAAGGGTCAGTTATATGCATTATAGGCATAATAAAAGGCAACAGAATCTGTTAACTCTGTTTTCCTCACACTCAAAAAAACCCCAAACCCACAACCCTATAAAACAACCCTCAGCCCAGCCATACTACCATTTTATCCTTCAGAAATGATGTTGTATACATTGACTATCACTTTAAGATAAAAGTACCTCTCAGATGCCCGTTGCTGCTCTGTGAAAGACTCCACATGAATGGAGTTCACTTCAGCTAGTACACCTTCCACAAGCCTCAGTCTCCTCTAGTACTCTTCCCAGAAGACTGCTGTACCTCTCCCTTCCCCAGCCCCAACTGCCTTTCCCTGCCTTGGCTGCAGCAATCCTGCCCAAGTGCCCACACCTGCAGCCAGCTCGGCCAAGGAGGCTGAGGCTGCACTCAGGCACAGCGCTCTCGTACTCCACAAAACACAATTTATGGAGCAGCTTGGTCTCACCTCTTTGCAAAGCGCACTCAACCAAATTTCTGTTCCCTGATCTGTCCATTTTCCTTTACAGTTATAGTCCCAGACTTAGAACCCATTGAAATATGAAACACCAAGTCTGGGGACTGCCTCAGATTGGTTTCCAGGTGGAGAAGGTTCAGGTGAACCTAATCTGAGACATTTGGGAGAGGAGAATAAAAGGAGTCACCTGTAACTGGTTTAATTGTAAGGAACATCCCCTACTATGGGACAGGACTGGGCTAATTGACTAGTCCTGCTGTCTTTGCTCAGTGCACAATGACTACAGACAATGGAAAAGCCAACAACAGTTTGTTGGGTTTGAGATTTTTTTTAATCTGCTTAGGACTTTGTGCACTAGCACAGCAAATACAAACCTACATGAAGTTGCTCCTCTTTTTTTTGAAGGAATAAGCTTAGGGGTAATGATCCTCCAGGTTTTGCTACTAGTGTCCTTTGACCTTGCTACTTTTTTGTACCACTACTATCTGTGATACAACAGCTATGTGAATGACTAAAAACATAACTGTGCAAAATACAAGTTTGATGATGACCCCAAAATATTCTACTGGAAACAAGAGATTTAACTGTTAAAGCCAAACTCTCTTCTTCCCTCCCCCCTGCCAAGAAAAACATTGAGAGGCAAAACTTAGAAATATATTGGGTTGTGGGGGCTACCCTGTACTAAAGTGCACTATGCTGGGATGAGTGGAGGCTTCTCTAGATTCATTCTGCTTTTGTTTGATTTGCAGAGATTTGAAATGCCAATGAAAAGCCAGGTTTGAGTCCCTGCAATTGAAATCTTCTAAGTATTATTTACCAACAGAGTAAAAGAGTAATCAAAGATTAGAGGTTAAGAAGAGTCTATTTTCTTGAAGAAATACAGAATTCCAATGTTATTTGCATTCTGAAGTTCTTCAAAAGAGTCATGTTTGGAGTTACACAACTTTTTTCCTTGCTAATTTTTGTAATAATTATAGGAGAAGTCTAAGCTACTGGAAAGAACAACATGAACTATTTTAATTGGCTACCGTTAAAGAAAATCCTTAAAATCAGACAAACAATTTAACTGCAGTTATGATGGCACTGAAAAGTTACTATGGAACATCCTTGTAGCTGAAACAGGGTTAAAAAAAGGACTGTTAACTACATGTAGTTGCATTATTGGCTTTGCAATTGTTGTTTCATCCCAGTGCATGCCCAGATCTACTCTATGTCAGATCAGCTGCTTACAAAGCAAGCTCCATTAGAAAGTTCTCCATTTACATGGAATCCAAGGCACTATGAATTGCACAGGAAAAAATACTCTCTGTGAACAGTTTCATTTATCTTTTTAACTTCAAAGTATTACCCCAGACACATACTGGTTGGCATGGACCTCCATTGGTCTCTAGTCTCGTGATTAGAGTAGAGCTGTGCTAGACCAAGTTGCTCAGAGTTTGTACAGTCTAATTCTGAGTATCTCCAAGGACAGAGATGCCACTTCCTCTCTGGGCCCCTGCTCCAAAACCTAGCATGCTCTTTGGGAATATTTTTTCTAGTATTTACTTTGAATTTCCATTGCTCCAAGACAAGTCTGACTCCATCTTCCATGCAGCCTCCTGGTAGGTAGCTGTGGACAGTGACAGATAGCACGTCTCCACGCTGAACAAGTCCAGTTCTCTCCTGGTGTATCACAGGCTGCAGCCCCTCACCCTGGTGGCCTGTTCCAGTATGACAATGTCTTTCTTTTAAAGGGGAGACCAAAACTGGACACAATGCTTCAGATGCCATCTCTCACGATGCTGTGCTGAAGAAGGCGACTGACTGAAAACTATTTGTATGGGCAACTCTATCTGGAAAAGTGGCCAGAGAAAACAGAATGTCCGTACAAATCCTTGTGTTCGAGTATTAGGTTACATAATTGGAGAGTACATGTACAATATTACTTGGATGTTTCCATTTATTTATAATAATTAATGGGTGTGCAAAATCCATGCGTTTTAAAATGAAATTGTGTTCCCAAAGCTGAGGTTCATGCCATCAAACACTCATCTTCCCCTTTTCTTCTTAGCATGAAAGCAAATATAATAGTCTTTGTGGCACATCAGACAGCAGTTATCATCAAAATGTCCTTGGGCTATCAGGCATTTCTTTGTTAAACGATTTCAGCCTATTATTCAGGTTACGTTACACCAGCATTTAAAGAGATCTAGAAGCTGAAGGATTTGGAAAGGCCTGGTGAGCCGGTTCCTCTGGCAGGACTCACAACTGATCTCCACGAGTTCCACTCACATTCACCAGAGGGTGCTTTTGTGGTACAAGGCCAGGCTGTGTAAACCTGGCTGGCAATCCCATTTTGGGTCCAAGCTGTGGGAAAGGAAACAAAAGTTTCCTTTTTTCATCTACTGAAATGCTTTTAGCTCCTTTCAGATTTGTCATAACAACAACACACTTAAGGAATAATCTAATGCTGGCTTAAACCTGTGTTCAGTACAGACTGCTAAAAATGCCTTTCTCAATTTGACACACTACACTGATGTATTGCACCTTTCTGTATCTGTTTCATTCCCTTATGGTGGATGAAATTGAAAGGTATTTCACAAAGTAATAGCTAGCCTCAAGTGAGGCAGCTAAACCTACAAATCTGGATGTACAATGAATATCATGTAGTCAAAGCTAATTAATTGCTCTATATCCATCATCATTCTGCCATTACAAAGTTCATTCCCTTTCCTCTCAAGGGCTTTTTTCCTTCACTCTATACCACTTCTGACTTCTTTCCAATGATGTCCAATGCTCTAAGGCTCTCTTACACGAACCTAGGCTTCTTCCCCAGGCCTACTGGCATCATTTCCATGCATGCTCATCTGCATTGAACACAAGTCCTCAGTGCCTTATGGACGTGGCTCTGTAGATGTTTGTTGCTCCTGCTTCACTCTCCGAGACCTGTTCTGAAGTCAGCAGAGAGAGGAGCAAGGTGCTGTAACCACTTTCTCTCGGTAGCTCCTCTCTTCCTGTTTCAGTGGAGGGATGACTAGGTACAGAGCAGACTTGAACCCTCCTCATGCCCGCTCCTTTCCAAGCAGAGGTCTAGGCACACCCGCAGAGAGGCACCACGCTAACTGGCAGCTGGCACTGTCTGTCTCCCAGCAGCAGGGCATTAATAACCATTAACAAAATGCTATACAGTTCCAACATGATCTCAGTGGTATTAACCTCTGTCATTCCTGTATCAGCACTAGTGAATGACTGTTTTTCTTTTTTTTTCTTTAAAACTTACCTTTGAAATATTCCATAGTGTTAAAACCAACAGTGGCTACTTAGAATAGCTGTTATTTTCCAATTTTGAAAATGAACTATCAGTTATTGGTAGCGACTACGTTGAGCAACAGCTGAATTTATTTCATTCACAATTTTTTACCGAGCTTTAAAAAAAATGAACCAAAGCAAAGCCTTCACAGTCTTCATACCCTACAGACTTGTGAGCAGCTTTTGAGAGGTACTAAGAATTTGCCATCTATTACAGAAAATAGGTGCAAGAGATCTGGGAGTTTTCTGGAATTGAAAGTTTATAAGGAAATTGCTCTGAACTGGTGTATTACAGCAAATCTGCTACTGCTTTCAGGAGTATGAAATATAAGCATCTTTTCTCAGCTCAAACTAGTAACCAGAGCACAAGCAATTTTTTTGAAATGGTATACTCACAAAGCCTCTTACAATCTTACAGTATCTAGGTATGCACCGCTTCCCAGCTCAAAACAAAATAAATGCCAACACTATAAACAGATGAGATAAGGTCTGTAGGGAGAGTTAGTATCATTTATTACAGTAATAAAGATAATTGGAACAAGATACAGTTTTTCATGTATTCCACCATATCTACATTCTTAGATCACTAATAGGAACACACCTGTTGAATTTCACTGTGATGATTCAGGGTCAACGTGCCTTAAGATGATTTGAAAGATTGCTGGATTTTCAAGACTGTCCTTTTCTTTTTTGTAGTTACAGATTCAGAAGGTCGTATTTCCATTGACCATACACTTTGTTATTTACTGGCAAACTCCAAGATATGAGATATGTCTAATCAAAACTCAGGGTAAGTGCAGCTACATCTCCCTATCTCCTACAATACTTTAAGATGTCTGCTTTATCACAGTGAAATCTTCGGTTCTAGAAAATGGGATGGGGCCATCAGATAAATGTTTGCATGGCAAACTAGTCCTGCCCATCTCTGGGTCTACGCTCATGCCTAACAGCTATCACATTTAATAGGTACAGGGAATAGATATGCAAGACCAGATGGGATGGGAACATTTTGTACTCCCATGCAATGTATCAGCCACACGATGCAGTTGTTTCTCCAACTTGGGTTCAATGGGTTTTGGTTTTTTTAAAAGAAGCTTTACCTCTCCAAAAACCCAAGATGTTCATGTGATGTAGACCTTCAACTGAAAATTGAAAGAGGATATAAAAGATTTGCCACTTTTAGTTCCTGTGTGTAGAGCAGCTGGTTTCAGTGGAATAAAGGCAAGGATAAACCCATCTCCTCCATGAATGACAAGGCAACAAGGGATCCTGCCACCAAAAGCAAACTCCACTCTGTACCAGCTCAGTACAAACCTCCATCACAAGGAGCATTTCAGGGTGAGTGAGCTGAGAGCACAGCACAGACACTGCAGTCGTGTGGAAGCAGATGACAGGAGGGAAAGGATGCAACATTTGCAATTCTTCAGCCCTGTTGCAGACCTCCTGAGAAAGTGTATGCTTCAGGTTAGATCAGGTCTTAGAGACATACTCTACCAAGCAGTGAACCAGCCAGCAGCACCTCAGTGAGAGGCAAATCCGCATCCCTGTGGAAATGGCAGAAGACTGATTAATTTAATCCCATGCCCTTTCTCAGAAAAGACAGTAAGAGATAGTGGGGGGCGAAATTTGTACAAATGTACCAGTGTCTTCTTCCTTCTTTGGCAGAGAAAAGGGCAAGCAGATTCCACATGTCCACCCCTCCCCTGGTCACAGCAGTCGGCAGAAGTAGGGGGGAGAAAGGGTTTTCTGCAAAGCCTGTGCCTTTGAGGCAGCAGAAGGGCAAGGGCTCAGTTTTACGACTCTTGGCCCCAACACAATTTACCATTTACAAACTAATCCTCCTCCGTTCAAGAGCACAAGGCCTGCTAAAGCTCTCATGTCCACTTCTCTGATTCTTCATTGTCCACACTAACAGAGAGAAGCCGAAGACCTAATCGGTGTGTAATTCAATCGCTGTCCAGGCTGTGTCACAGCACAATGCTCTGCTTGTAGTGCCACGGGTTAAGTCAGCCAGCTACTGTTATGCACCACAGCAGGTGTGAAGAATGTCACTTGGTCTAACTGTATCTTACCACTCTGTCAAAGTCTGTTTCTGAAACTACTTTCACTCACCACTTAACGATTGTTTTTCCTACCAGCAGCAAGCTAATTGTCAGCCGTATGGTAAAAGGGCACTTTCAGTATTTTTGACCCTGAATTGGGAATTCCTGCACAGCATAACATGGGCCTCATACAAAGTAAAACCTTCTGTTCTCCAGATCCCCAAAACGTGGAGGCCTGCTAAAAAGCTCTTGATTTCTTTAGTCTTAATCCAGCAATTAATCAGTTATGACTTACTACACCTGAAGTGCTTCACTCTGTTGTTCCTCACCAGGCAGTACACTGGACATTGCCAAACACCTTTTGAGAATGGCTTAAATCCACAAAGCTCCTTGGTACCTAGTTACATTTAAATCAGCAAGAAACTGGCACTTCAAAAAATTCTTATCCACGTGCAGGTGGTTAAAAATCTCGGGAAAACAAAATTAAGCGTGCTGCCACACTTAAATACAGATCTTGGGCCACCCTAAGAATGGTACTTGGGTCGTTTTTTTAGAAAAAAAATTACTACTCCAAAAGGAGTAGAAAGTTGCACTTCCATTTTCTCGAGTCATACCACAGCGCAAGGAAGCTGAGGAAGAGAAGTACAGAGGAACAAGGCAGGGCAACGCTTGCCACTTCATCGCCAGGGAAGCAGCAATGGGTGTGTGTATCACTTAGCCATGCTACAGGGCAGATAAGGAGACAGTGGGGAACTATTGTTGATAAACCCACAGCAGCATGAGTGAACTGTAATTTACTGTAAGTGGCAAAAACATAGGGACAGTAACCAGGAGCACATCAGAGGATGTCTTCCCCTCACACAGATATATACATTGTGCACTTTTAATAGTCATGTGTGATGTTTCTTTCCATGTATAACAGTGACACGTCCAAGGGATGTGAGCACAGAATGAGAACAGAGACCCCCAATTTCTAATGCATCTATTTTCTTAACAGCCTTGAGAGTCTCATTCATGTAGAGTTTCTGATGCTATTTCTCCAGTTCCTTAATTTTCATGCAGAAGCAATATGAATAGGAGGAATACCTCATGGAAGAGCTACACTGGGACAGAATTTGTTGAGGCCTGTACCAGCAGGAGTTGTTCTTCATCTGAAAGAACTAACAACTGAAGTTGGCTGGATAACCTGACCAATCCAAGATGAGGATAAACCAAAATGGAAACTATTTCCCTGCCACCACAGAGATGATCTTAAATCAATATATTTGGCTGTTTAGAGTATTTCTGTGTAATTCTGTACGAGAATTATGGTTACCAAACTTACCTAATTCTGTAAAGGGATGAAATACTTTGTCATACTTTCAAATCCTGGGAAGGCAGCGAGGAGATGAAGAAAGACGATCCAGCTTCATTTGCTACAGAAAAGGTCATAATATTCATTATTCAAAATATGAATTGGACATCTGTATTTACAATGTTTAACAAGTCTTGCTTAATGCTGAAGCCAAGCTGCTCATTTCACCCATACTCATCTACTGTCATCATTGACGGCTGAGTTCCAAACATGGCCAGACACCAGTTTACATGGCAGGGGTCATGAGACATTCTTGCATCCTGAATCAGGACTTAGAAATGCCATGTGCCAAGCCTTAGAAGCATGCAGAGCATTTGCAACAGCACCTGCAGAAATCCCATTTCCTGACAAAGAGAGGCCTCCAATATTCATGTTTTTCTCCTGCTTTAGGCCATGTTGCAATGAAATGTGGCCAGAATAATCCTTTTATAGCTACACAGGGAAATGTCCTTGCTTAGCATTTACTCCTACTTATAGAGGTTCAGTGGGAACTTGGCTGAGCAATCAGCAAAGATATACAGAATGAAAAGCCTGGCTGATGGGATATGACCGAAACCATGCACAGGGTAGGGATAAAAAGTGGACATGCAGGTTATCCGAGAAACTGGAAGGACTCTGGTAACTTTAGTGAATATACGTAAGAGGAGAGGAACCTAAGGAGTCAGATTAAATTTGGTGTTAATGCTGACAGTGGCATATGCAGACACAGCCAAAAGACGGACCAGTGCACACTCATGGAAAGGGAGGCCAGGAGGGCTGTCGCTGGCAGCATGTGAATAATCAGAGAGTGCAGGACTGCACACAGACCTCTCCCAGGTCAGTGAGAACAGTCCAAGGGGAATAAATTGAAGGCAGGCTGGAAGGGACTCAGAAGGGGCTGGTTGTGAGGCCAGCAATGGGAACGACTTTGAACAGCTTACACTCTAAGACTCCCTGCTCTGCAAGGCACTCCCAGAGCACCTCCTGGTCCCGGTTGCCCTTACTCTAAGCTGCCTTCTTCCCTTTGAAGGCTGTGATTCCCTTACCCCAAGAAACTTGCATCCTTGTCCTGTCCCTTCACTCTAACCCTGGGTTGCTGCCGCTTCACCTCTGACATGGGCTATCTGAGCCTTCTCCTCAAACTCTGGCTGCTGAGTCCCAACCATCCACATCTCTATATGCCCCTACATTGTCTCCTCACCCTCCATTTCCCTGACATTGTCCCCTGCGGCTGCTTCATAACCCTGATTATCTCTGCTTTTGTTTTCTTCCCTTGCTGCTGGCTTTGGCAGCGTGAGTGTGAAGCCCAAGCTATCATATGTAGCAGACTATTAGCCTGTACACTGTTCTGCACCTAATCTCACTTTTGCCGGGCTGCTCACTGGAGCTTTAAAACGACACGGAACAACTATGAAACGCTACCAGCCCTCAGTATTTCTCACACACCATCATGTACCTGTATCATATCTTCAACTGACAATACAGGTTTGACAGTTTAGAGATCAACCATTTGTCATGGCCCTGCTGGTCCTTAGTGGTTCCTCAGCCTCATTTTGGGAATCATCATCTATCACGGTGCTGTGCAGGCTCAGTGCATGCAGAGTGACAGCCACTATTTCCCATTTCCACAAGGAAATGCTAGAACAACTTTTGTCTGCTAAATGCTGGGTATAAAAATCAGGTCTCTGTGGCATGCTCCCTTTTCCTTCCCTCCTGTTGATCAGCTCTTCCTCTGGGTAGTTCACGCGACCTATCCCCTTCTATTGGCCATGACAGCCCNATTTCCACAAGGAAATGCTAGAACAACTTTTGTCTGCTAAATGCTGGGTATAAAAATCAGGTCTCTGTGGCATGCTCCCTTTTCCTTCCTTCCTGTTGATCAGCTCTTCCTCTGGGTACTTCAGGCGACCTACCCCCTTCTATTGGCCATGACAGCCTNTCCCTTTTCCTTCCCTCCTGTTGATCAGCTCTTCCTCTGGGTAGTTCACGCGACCTATCCCCTTCTATTGGCCATGACAGCCCACATTCAAACAGCTGCTAGGGCTGGATGAAGCACCTGCTCTGGGCAACAGCAGCTGGAGTTCATTTTGGGTCCAAAGGGCCGAGGCCAAGCAGGCTGACTGCATGTGCGCTAATCCAGTATCATCACCAACTCCACCAACAACAGGTGCCTCTTTGAAGAGGGAGGGAAAAACTATTTGGGGAGGAATCAGAGCTTTGTAAAGGACATTATGGGCCAAGTCCTCAGCTGGTAGATGCTCAGTTAAAGCATGTACTCTCTTGAAGTTATATGAGTAATGCTCATACACACCAGTAAAAGATTAGGCCCACTCTCAGTGCTGCTTCTCTTCTCTTTTTGGTTTTCCTAAAGATTTTTCACCTCCTCTGTTTGCTCTGCACTGACCTTCCTTTAAAAACAGAAAAGAAACCTTCCTGTCCCTTGCTTCAGAGCAAACAGCTGAAAGTCACAAACTACATATACTAGACTTCAACATCCTCCTCTACATAGGTAACGTAATCTTACTGTTGCCTGACGTGTCCTTCAGTCCTGCTTGAGTCCTGGAGTCCAGATCTTGAGCAGGCATTACCAGGAACAAGGGTGATCCCCTTCTGGAACAAATCAAATCAAACTCTGTCAAGGTCCCTTAAGAGAAGTCTTTCAGCACAAGCATCATAAGAATTGCCAGGCACTTGCTCAGGCCAGTGGTCCACATAGCCTGGTGCATTATTTCAATGTACGGCCACTATAAAATGACATGGGGAGAGTGCAAAAAAAAAACCCTGCCAGACACAGCTATTGGCCAAATTGGCTTCAAGGAAAATTTTCTTCTTACGTCATTTTGCTAGAAGTTGGTTTATGACCAAATGCATATAAATATCTTTTTTAAGTCCCTCTTAATGTATTACTGGTAAACGTTTGCATTAATGAAAGCGTCTATGTTTTTTTCTTTTCTGAGTCCTGCCATTCTGAGCTCCAAAGGACTGTTCCACAAATCTGGTCTCACTCCTTGCTGTTACTCTTGTGCCTGTTTCTAGAGAACCTGGAAGCTCTCTGGAGCCTGAGAATGGAGCTGGATTCACAAAGGCGGCACCACAGAGGGCTGCCAAAACCACTCTGCTCATGCAACATGACTAAAAGCAGGCTTTCCAAATTCCTGTTGATGCACTATTAGAGGAAAACATGACCTTGCTAAAAGCTGCTCACGTGACCTGATCACAGCCTTCATAACTTTGTATTCCAAAATTTATTGTCCTGAACTGTACACCTTTTAATTCATGACTTTCCCAGATTTGGATTTGTTTAAGTCACTTTCCCCTTGGGACCATGTCTCAGCTGGGTTATATTACAAAAAGAAGCAAAGTGGAGACAGTTGAAGGAGCAGAGCTGGTGGTGAGAATGGCACAGGCAGAAAAAGTAGTGTCCGATCCATAAGAATTACTGGCATCTCACCCACAAGTAGACACAAGTGTAAATTGTACTGTGTTGGCTTGCCCATTTAAATAAGTCTCCAAGAATTTCCTTTGACAAACACTGCAGTACAGGATAGACAACACCATTTCCTCACCAATGAAGAGACATTCACACAACCACACAGGGACGTCCAGTGCTAGAAACGTATTCTCAGCTGCTGCAGACTCACAGATTCCTTTTGAGGCTTTAACCACAGTTCCAAAATTGGAAAACATCAAAGCATGTATAAACATACAAAGAAGGCAATATTGCACACTTACGCATCAGTTTGGTCCGCATATATGCCTGAGGGAACCACATGGCAATCACCACTTTGCACACTTAATACTGAGCAGTATGGATACCTATATGTTACTGCCCTTCACAGCAAAAGCAATAAAACACTCCTAGCATCTGACAAGCACAGAGCTCTTCCTAACCCTCTGAATCCTCTCTGCAGCTTGCTGTCACTGGGCTCATTTCACGCAGGCCAGCTGCACAGGATTTATTCAACCAGTTTTGGAGTATCAAAGCTAACTTTTTTTGTCTTTGCCCCAGGCAGGCACTTGGTATGCAGGACTTAAATCAGAGAACAAAATGTTCTGTGAAATTTGTAAATACTCAGCACAGTAATTTCTAAATTCTAAAAAAGACAGCAACTGGAGCTAGTGGTTCAAAAATCATAAAGTAAAGCATTTCACTGCATCACTGTGAGTAATGCCACTGTGTCCTAAAGACCAGAATAAATAACTTCCCAAGATTACCAATTAATGGTGCTGACTGCCTTAAGTGGTAGGAGCCAAATACACTCTGAATTACACCTCATACTTCCAATGAAATGAGGAGAATGCCCAATTCAACAAGATGCACAAAGATGCTGAAATTGAAAATAATTTGTTTGATCCTTGAAAACTGGCAAAAAACACTTTGCCTGGGACATACTGCCACAGACTACAATCTAACACCTACCACTGTAAGATGTTTATGATGTATTTAAAGCCATTTAAATGGAATTAGGCAGAAAACAATAGTGAAAGAGATACCCTAGGGAATCACGACACTTACACTATGAAGGGTAGTATGTAGATGGCCTATAAGAGGTGTTTTGAGCAGAAAGCAGCAACAAAGGGTCATTTGTGACTGGAACTAGAAGAGGAATTACTTCTTCAGAATTTAGCAGGGCCTTTAAGGTTTATGATGTTTGAGTGAAATTATCTAGTTCTGTTTTGTCTGATTCACAACCACTGAATACATATTAATACAAAATTTAAAACAAATATTTAGCTGATGAACGTTCACATTCAAGTTTCACATAAAGAACCTTTTCATATTTTTTTTCTCAAGCAGTTTCATTTAAACTTTGAAAGGATTCTTTTTCAAACAAAAGCTGTGAAAAGTTCACCAATGATACCAAGCTGTGTGGAGCAGTCAACACGCTAGAGGGAAGGGATGCCATCCAGAGGGACCCGG
>RSEF01000005.1:13804359-13839214 GCA_003993805.1 Himantopus leucocephalus
AGTGTATAGGGGTGTGGGGGAGTGTGTAAGAGAGCTTATTTTACTGGAATTTTACTTGCAGTTCTGCATACCACGCTGTGGTTGTTTGGCTTCTCACTTTGCCATACACTTTCAACACTCCTTAAAATGTGCTGTACCAAAATCATGCCAAATCATAGAAATTAATAACGACATCTTTAATCAAGGCACGTGCCTAACATTATGCATTTAAATAATCCCAGATTATGGGAATAAACAGGGTCAATCCTGTCACAACCCTATTTACAGATGTCACCCACCCTTTTTGCACATAACTATCTGCTCTTACTTTCCCTCAGTCAAGAGCGCTCAGTGTCCAACCCTCTTCACCCCATTTTCATTGAGGAAATCTGTAAAGTACCTTCATACTTCAGGATTCAGTGAGAATAAGGATCTAACCCAGATTCACCTGTTGTATCAAAGTCATATTCAGATATTGTTATCCTACATGGGTAATACCTTTTCTAAAGCATAGTTTGGGAGAGAGACTTTTCCCTTCAGTTTAGGCCAGGTTGGAAAAAAAGCAACCTATCTTAAAAGCAACCCTACCTGATAGCTGGCAGCTACACTTACTCCATGCCATGCTGAAATGTTGTAACTGAGAAAGAAACTGAATAAAGTGCTTGTTCCCCAGCATACACCATTTCTTGAAAACCAAGACTTGAGAACACAAGTTTTTGGAACAGATGAGACTCTCCTCAGTCCAGATACAACCGGCACGTCACACCACCTCGTTCTATATAGCAAGAATCCCTATGTTACTTTGTAATGGAATTTTTCCACAATACATTTGATTACAGTACAAATGACATGTATTTCCTTTAGTTCTATGAAGCACAAAGCAAAATAAATTGAACAGTGTTCTCATAAAAAGAGGCGTTAAAGAACATATGGATATAAAGGAAATTTAGAGTCAGTTTTCAGATCAGGCCGATACATCATAGGTGGCCTTAACAAATGTCTTTGCATCTTAGTTCTCCATCACTGAAATAGGATAATTTAATACTGACTTCCAAGGGACCAGAAGTCCACTAATACAGATACAAGCATCTAGAAGCTGATATGCTCAAAAATTATTGTCATGAATGCCCAACTAACAAAATACAACTATAAACTTCTCCACAGAGACACTAGCTAACTTTCTTTCTATTGTGATTTCACACTTCAAATTATTTGGACTGTCCATAGAAAGGAGGTCATCAAGTATACACACACACAGACACCACACTTGCTCTTCCTCTTCCCTTATTCTGGGATAATAAAACACTATTTTACTGGCTAAAACAAAGTCAGTTGGAATGGAGAGAGCTAAAAGGTAACTGCCAGAAGTACGTCTTCCCAGCAAAAGTCCCTAGTGCCTCAGCAAAAAAGAGGACCCTTACTGAGAACTTCAGAACAAGGTCATATATTGTTGAACTGTCTTGTCAATTAATATATTGCAACTTACGAATTTAGGTACTTACTTTGGCCTTGCAAACACTTTACTCACAGGCAGTTTTACTCAAATGCTTGAAATAAGCATATGCTTAAATGTTGGGGTTTTTTTAAAGTGAACTTAGCACACTGTTTTACATTTTATTTGATGAAACTTCTAATTTAACTTAACTACAGCATGAAGAATTAGAAGAATGAAAAAATAAACAATTACAGTAAACAAAGAGGGCTGAATAGCATACGAGGTGGAAGCACGAAACTAGAAGTACGTAAGTTTCTCGTGAGCAATTTTCTCACATCTTTATGTGACTACTCTCAGATGATGCATGCTCTGCTCTAGGTAGTCAGATCCAATAACAATTAAGGCGTGCAACGAAAGAACAGAAGCATCCTGGGTTTGTGGGGGAGTGGTGTGATGTTCTAGAAAAATATTCCACAGAGTGGCATGTAACATTAAGCTTACTAAACAGAAAGTCACTGAACAGAAAATTACCAAATTCGACGGGCGTCGAGATCACTCATATTTCCACTCTGCTGGCTTGAACCTATTAAAGGTAAATAAATACTCAAGCAATAACATGCAGAGCTCCATCCATATGGTAAAGCAGTTGAAAAAGTCAGAAAACTGTATTTTGAAGTTACTGCACAAACTGAAGATTATTAAATTACTAAAATACTGAAGGTGGTTTAATCTGCCCAGAAAGGACCAGCTCGACACAAACATTTTTAGCTCTAAATCAAAAACCATAAAGGATTTAACCCTGTAGGCAAGACATATACAGAAACACTGTTAAGTTCACAGGATTTTTTCACAGATCGCTCCCTCCCCACGACTGCATCTGACTGCAGACTACCATCAGCTGCTCCGGCCTCGACCCTGCCACGCTGCACTTTCGCACGCCGCTCGCTATTAACAGGAGATATTTAAGCGTGGCCGTCCCTGGCGACCGTCCCTCAAACAGGGCTTCCCGCCCCGGCAACCGACGCCTGGCAGAGGGGACGTGCGCTGGGGCTGCGGGGCGAGGTGCCACACCGCATCGTGGGCTGCCGCGGGCCGGCCCGGCACCTGCCGACCCGCGCACCGCCGGCTGTTGGCCGCGCAGGCCGGGCTGCGGCGGGGATCGCCGAGAGGGACGAGGCTCCCCGGGCGCAGGGAGCGCCCACGGGCACGCACGAAATGGCGGCGCTCGCCCGGCCGCCGCGGCCCCCCCCGCGCTCCCCCGGCGAGGGCGGGCGGCCCCACGCACCTCCCGTCGTCGCGGGCCGGGATGGAGGCGGGGAGGGGGCGGCCCGGCGCCGCCGTGCGCGGTAAGGTGCGTCCCAGGTGCCCGGGCTATATCAGGCGGCGCGGCGGGGCGGCGCGGCTGCCCCATGGCGGCGCCCGCCATGGCCGAGCCGCGCTCCAAGCGGCCCCGCGTCACGCTGCCCGCCTGCCCGGCTCACCGCCCGCTGCCCGGCAGCAGGGTGAGGCAGAGCTTCCCGCCCGCCGTGGAGGAAGGCCTCTGCGGTGTCACCGGCGCCCTGCTGGAGCTCGCCTACTGCCTGCAGGCGCTGGTAAGGCCGGGAGCGGGCGGGGAGGTCCCGGGGGGCGGCCGAGGGCGCAGCGCGGGTCCCCCCTCGCCCTGCCCGGGCAGCCGCCGGGGGATGGGGCAGGTCCCCCCGGCGGTGTCGGGGGTTCCAGAGGGCTTAGGAGCCGGACAGGGCCGGACCCGGGTCACTACCTGTCCCAGCGGGATTTGGGGGCTCTCTTGGCACCTGTCGGAGCCGGCTGCGGGTCCGCGCTGCTGCTGGCGCACTTACCCCGGGGTGGCCGCTGACAGGGCTAGAAAAACACCGGCGAAGGTCTGGAATGAGCGAGTGATGAACCGGGCTCTTGTGTATTTTGGGTAATTCACATACCGAGTTATGCCTGTGGAAAGAGGGATGGAAACAGGGAATGCTAACAGCTTTGGCGTATAACCCTTGGATGTGTTCTTCCCAAACTTTGTACATAAAAGTTGTGTGGTTAAGTGGTGAGATAACAGTTTGTGACCGTTGCTGTCGGCTTAGGGGGTTTTGCTCCACTGGCAGGAACATGGGACATGAATTAAAAAAGTTATCTCTGATACCATGTAACACGTATGCCAAAATTGTGTCTGGCTACAGAGCAAATATTAAGGCAACATACATTAACAATGCCATTAAAATCAAAAAACAAAATGATTGATGCCATCCGTTCTGATGCCAGGCATCCTTTGAGAAGCAACACAAGCTATATTCAGTATCTCCCCAAGATCCTTTGATCAAGCTTGGTGTCAAGTATTAGTCCGATAAAAATTTAAGTATGCAGTAAACCCACTACTTGTTAAGCATGTGGATTAAAATAATACTAGTGACTGGCAGCAGGGTGGGATGGAGAAAGCTCAATTAGAAATTGACTGGATAAATCAAACCTAGAAATGTGAACATCTTAACTATTTAATGATTGACATAAAAGATTTACCTTAACAGTTAAGCAGGTGTGGTAACTTGTGCTCTACTCGGAGTCACGCAGCACGCTTGCACTGAGGAACTGGTTATAGAACACTGAATCTTGGCTCTTCTGTCAACAGAAACATGAATGAATGACTTCAGGAAAAGGATTATGCAAATATTGCAATGAATGTTCTTAATAAAACATTCCAGTATGTACTTTCTTTTGACTGGTTTATGGTCACGTGTGTGTATGCATGCCACAGGTTTGGGGTATCCTAGATGGCCATAAAAATACAAGAGAAAAACATAAACTTGTGTATATTACTTTCCTACGTTTTTTCTAAACACAGGAACACAGATGAAACACAAGTATTTCATATATAAGCAGGGTAATAGATGAAAGCAGGGAAGACAGTAAGAAGCAGAAAAACTTAATGAAATGCACATACTTGTTCCTTACCCCTCCTAGGCATGCTACAAGCCAACAGCTTGATATGCAGTACTCCAATCCAGAGTATGTCCAGGAGAGAAAAGCCATGCATATGCGTGTTTAGGGAACCAGCAGATCGAGATGCTGTATCTTCCTCAATTCGGTTCTTGGCGTATTCCCAGCCAATGTTGAAACTAGCGTAACCTGGTGGCTCTCCTTCACTACCTGTCTCTAATACATTCTCCTTATGGGACAGCAATGCCATGGATAAAATTCTTCTAATGTAAGAGCTGATAGATCTATTAGCATAGTTAAATACTGCAGCGGCTAAAGTTGTTACTTTCCCATGCAGAGCAGAACAAGGCCTGCAGTGGGGTTAGGGTTGTAATAATACTTCCGGAGTATCACTAGGCATGAGCTACATACAGTACTGAAGGTGTATACAGTATAGTTCAGTAGCAGTATTCTTTATTTTGGAATAACATTATCCATAATGAAGCTGATAAATAGATGCAAAGTTGTGCTTGTTTTCTTTTTGGTATCTTCCTCATACCTTTGAAAGCTAACTTTACTGAAAGCTAACTAATACTGACCTGAAGGGATAAATCTTCTCTTCCCTGTGCTGGGACTATGTTTAAAAAACAAACAACAAAAAGACCAAACAAAAACTCCATACAACACAACGACAAAAAACCACACCCACCCCCAACCACTCATAAATAAAATGTTCTGAGGATCTCTGCTAGTGAGAGAGAACATCAGCACTACAGTTATCTGTCCAGTATTAAAGGACAGAAGGCGTTCTAGTAGAAGCATAGAGATTTTTCATTTAAGACCATAACTACTTACTTCATTTATTGCAGAAAATTGGATTAAGGTCTTCAAAATGATTACGCTGGTAGAACAGTTTCCATTGGAAAGGTCTCCCGAGTTCTGATAAAGCCATGTTCTGCTACAAGCAAGTCCCATCTCCAGCAAATCTTAACAGTTGTGTTTTGTGTGCTTAGGGTGAATATTTTGATCAGTCGCATGTGGCTCTACCAAATGTTTCAAAGTTCTTCTTGCATCAAGCTCTGGAAGAGAGAAAAGCCGCAGAGGCTTTAATGAAGTATCAGCAAGAAAGAGGAGGCCATTACTGTTCTAGAACCATCCAGGTGGGTAATAGTCAACAAGCTTTCAAGCAGCTGCAATACACGGTAATTACTCCAACTTCTTGCATTATATTGTTGGTACTTCAGACCTCTGCGTTCATCCACTATTAGATTCCCAGATACAACTTCCCTGTCATATTAGAGTACCTGGTTTTGTTCTTGATTGTGATGCCTAGAAACTGTCAGACATACAGTCCTAACTCCACTATGTTGCTTTCTAGCCCAAAAGAATATGAACAATAGTCCCCTTTTTCTTCACTCAGCTGGAGACTGCTGTTTCCAGTGTGCTGTAATGGATTATGAGACTCCTTAAACTGTGCTGAAACAGCCCACTTGACTCCTTCACACTGAAACTAAATAGAAGCCTAGAAGCCATGAGCACCTAAGAAAGATAATGGTAAGGAAGGAGGCAAGAGAAACATCCAGCCTGGTGCAGTAGTTGATCTGCTGGAACACAGCTCAAGATAGAATTTGAATTAGAGATCTGATTTAGGCTTGCACAGGTACAAAGGAGTAACTCAAAGCTATCAGGAAAAAAACCCCACCTCATTTGTTGAAGACCAAGGGGCTGACTCTCCTCTCCAAATTAGTATTCTGTAAATAGTTAATAGAGAATGCTCTTCTTTGGCATAGCAGTTGTTAAACTGTAGAAAGTAAAAATAAAAAGGCCATCTTGAAAAACTTTCTAAATATTCAGTTTAAATCAGGAAAGACCTTATAGAAGCCTTCCAGTACTTAAAGGGGACCTACAGGAAATAAGGGGAGGGACACGTTATCAGGGAGTGTAGTGATAGGAGGAGGTGCAACAGTTTTAAATTGAAAGAGGGTAGATTTAGATTAGATATTAGGAAGAAATTCTTTACTGTGAAGGTGGTGAGGCACTGGAACAAATTGCCCAGAGAAGTTCTGGAGGCCCCATCCCTCGGAGTGTTCAAGGCCAGGCTGGATGGGGCTTTGAGCAACCTGGTCTGGTGGGAGGTGTCCCTGCCCATGGCTGGAGGGTTGGAACTAGATGATCTTGAAGGTCCCTTCCAACCCAAACCATTCTGTGATTCTATGGTAGGGTTTCCTGGTGTGAGAATGTTCCTCAGGCATAGCTGCTGCTATCTAAATATGTTTCTTGAAAAAATGCTTGGGTTCTGCCACTTCTATGTGTTTACAGCCATCCAACTCTGCAAAAAGCAACAGAGGCTCCAAACTAGGAGTTGTTGCAAAATCCTAGCACACCTGTTTTAGAGTGCCAGGTAAGTTGCAGGAGACCATCAATGAATACAGTAAGATGAGCTGTTCTTCTGAATAAATGTAATTCTGTCTTTGTTTTTAGAAACCAAACTGTGAGTATGCAGTTGGTCTGATGAAAGCCCTGGAAGTAGCAATGGTACAGTGGAAAACTATGATGCGATATTTTGAAGAACTTTATGCCCTGAGTATTGAAAATGCAGACCCGCATAGTGCAAGCACTATCAAGAAACAATTTATCAGGCCCAAAATCCAGAAGATCAAGATGATGGGAGATCTACTGACCAATGCTCGCAGGCTTGACTGTTCCCAAGATGGCAGAAATAGTCTTGGGGATTACTTTATGGACCGGTTACAGAAAGAGTTCAGAACAGGCATAGAGCCAGAGTCTAGTCAGCTCTGCAGCCCCTGCCCGCCTCTCCAGCAGTGTACAGGAGCTGCAGAGGGTCTGAAGAGACCCCAGAGAGAATCTTCGCAGCACAGAAACGGTATAGGGCCAATATATGCAACCATACACTGCACTACCACACTGCCACAGTGTAACGATGGGTCAGGAGCAAAAGTGAAGCAGGGCAGGGAGGGCCTTTAATGCTGTGGCTGTTGCAGCTATGGGACAGCTCCTAAGGCAGACCTGTACAGAGGGTGGACTTGAGACCAGAACTCAGGAGACGCGATGCTGTATTGCTTCTCCTGCTTTACACCCTGTTCCCTCATCCTCTGTTGAGTCACAGCTCAAAATCTAGCCCATACCATTATTTTGTTTAAATGATAGCAAGGTTGCTACTTATCTAGATTGTCAGCTTTAGTCACACTTTTAGCTATGCAATTCCTCCTAGAAGCCCAAAGCTTTTAAGCTTCCTTTCCATCTTAAATGATTAATAGGATTAGTTAGTGCAAATTATTTTTAACAGTATATATATCTTTTATTAAAAACAAAATAAATTAAAATGCAACTTTAGTACAAGGAAACTTCTATGTGGGAGAAAATCCAAAGATTTAGTTTTGTATTATCAAATATTTTATATAACTAACAGATATTTGTACTAACAAGTATGCTAACATAACAAACTTTTTTAAAAGGCTTGTTTTAAAACAGTTTTCTTATTTCTATCATAGTAGCAATTTAAATAAGTAGTCTAATTAATTTACTTATCACCCAGCTATTTCTAGTGGTATACTTCTCCAAGATGAAGAATGCAAACATTTCCTTAACAGTGGAAATAAGACAATGTGCTGGGTTTCTCTTCAGTTGTTTGCATAGTTGGCTTTTCTCATCCTCGGAAAGCAGATGAGAGAGAAATTAGGGGTTCTCATTAGATGTGATCTTTACGGGTTCTAGTGCATATCTTTCAAGTGTCACTGAAGACACTAGCTCTAGGGCCCTGTCCAGACTTAACCTAGGATGGTTGCTTTAGTTACCATACAGACCCCTATTTCAGCTAGCTAAATTATGGTATTACCATGGTACTACTGCTATTTCTTGTATTCCCTATCTTGGCTCTCAGTAGAGGAATAAGATCCTAGTGAAAATGCAGCACATGTAACTAGAATTGTATCATAGAGAATGGCCACTCATTAATTTTGCATTTCAATTTGGCCAGTGTTTAATTAGGGGGGCTATTAGCACCACCACATCTAAGGCTTTTACTTTTAGCCAGCTTGGTTAAAGTTCAGAGGTGTCCAGATTCCTTCCATTCATCTCCTACAGGGGAGTGCCTCTCTTTCTGTACACTGGCTACCAAGGTCGCCTAAGAAGAGCAACTGGCTAGATCAGCTGCCTGCAGCTAGCTTTTTTGTTTGTCATTACATACAAATCTTTTGTGCAATTGGGATTTGCTTCATTGAAAGACTGTTTCATGCTTTTATGTAATACTGTAAGCGATACGCCTATTATGCTTGAAAATAAATTCAGTTCAATGTTAAAAATGGCACTCTGCATCTACATTGTATTCCTCAATTTACCACATAGGTGCGCTGGTATTCTTCTCCAGGAGATTTTGCACATGTATACAAAACTGCACCGGTACTTTTCTACTACAGAGAAAGTTGCACAAGATGGAAGAGTAGACCACAGAATGAAAATAAATGTCAGAAAACTGCATTAAGATAAGAACACTGCAAAATGAAACATTTTCAGTAAACTGACTTTTATAGACAGCTGCAGTTAAGTAGCCATTTCTGCAAAACTGCATTAGCCCACCTACTTTCTGCTGGTGTTGTAACATGGGACAGACAATTACAATGCAGATGCCTTCCCAATCTTTCTGCTAATACGATTCAACCTTGGGGGGGGGAGGGGGCATCACTTCAAAACAACCCCTGTATTCATCTGTAAAAATACTGCAGTGTGCCACAAGAATGACTTGAAGCACTTTTAGCAACATGTTAGATTTGTCTTTGTTGAGATGGCTGCTCTCTAATACAGCAGTAGTTTAAAATGTATTTCCATCTGGGCTAGATTCCATCACCCATCTTCATGCTGAGCATACCTTATTCAACAATTAGTTCCACTGACTGAAACTCAACGTGAATAAGAGCAATGGAATCCATCCCTCTCAGTATTAAAATACAGCTCACTAAAAATGAACAGAGCAAAGCTACTAACTGAATTATAAACTAGTGCCATATAAAACCACTTCAAATACTACTGGTAACATTTGACCCACTTCTACAAGTCTTCTCCTTTAAGAATTGATGACCTTCTGAAATGTAGGTACAGCCCCCTCCACAGTTTCCAGCACTGTCTTTTACTTTAAATGAATTCCAACATAACAAAGAATCCAACATACAAAGAGTCCAACATTTAAATTTTTCAAAGCAAGACTTACTTGCCATTTCATTTTCCCTGAAATACTGCCAGTTTCTCAGAGACTCTTCTCATATTCATCTTTCTAGCCAAATGTATCCACACGTTCTCACATTTTAGGTCTTTCTCTCTCCCTTTTCCATACATGTTCTGGGCCCTCTGCCTGAAAAGACAATTCTGTTAATTTTAGATAAACTCACAATCAGGTATTTTCCAAGTTTCTATCCTCTGAAAAAGAAAAGATAAATCAGTCAGTTACTGTAGATAACTCTTCTTGTCCACATGCTGCTTCTCCTGAGAGGGCAGAAGATGCTTGTGAATATGATCTCAAACTTTGTTAACAATACCTGTCTATCATGTATAGAATGAGTCTATCCATGCTTTTCAGCATAGGAAGTACAATCTGCCTCTGCCTTCCCAGCTTCCCTTTCAATCACACCCTGGAAAAAAAAGGAGATGAATGTGGAACAGGTATAAGGGCAGCAACACTTACAGAAACTTTACAAATTGTCCTTCTCTGCTGAATGCTTGTTCACACACATGCACTCTCTATCTGTACTTCCAAAGCAATGCCCAAACCCACAATCAGAGGCAGCTCAGAATAGCTATAGCAGCACCAGTACCCTAAATACAGCATCCAAACTGGAAGCTCTGGAGAGACCTAATCTTTACTGACATTATGAGTTACAGCCACAGAGGCTTCCGAACAGGTATTAACAATGGCATACTTCTAAATGCTTGTCATAAGGACTACCTATGGTTGCACAGAAAGGATCCCTGCTGCTGCCTATCCTCAGAGTGTGGAATTGACCAAAAGTCTCTAGGGGGAGATCATGCTGTACTTCATCCTCTCCACTATCGCCACAAAAAAATGACAAGACACCTCAGGATTTGTTCTTTGCAAGGACGTTTTTTCAGGCCACAGCATACAAGGCAACATCTTTCTGGACAAACCCATCTTTGGGAATAATACTGGCTAAATACTAGGTAAAATTACTTTTTCCACAAATGAAACCAATGATCTGGAGAGAGTTTAAGTGTCTTGAGTGGGTCACACAGCCAGCACCAAGCCTTGATATCCCAATTTACATGTTCAGTCGTTACAGCATACAACTATTTCTCATTTATACTTATTATGCATTACTGTATACCTAACACTATTTTAAATACAAATTATTTTTACTTTTTTAACTGTTCCATAAAGATTTTGAAAAAATAATAATCTGTTCATTCCTTCTGGATCAAAGAACCTCTGTAATAACAATGAAGTGTTTCCACAAGTTTGCTACTCTGCCTCTCAGAAACAGCTGGGAGATACACTTCTAAACGTGTAAGGGTGGTCAAGAGCTGATCTCCTTGGGACATATCACTTTTCAGCACTGGATACAGTGAAAGAACAAACTTGTACAGGGTCCAAAACATACTTTTTTCTTTAAATAAAAATTTTATCTTTGGGGGATAATGACAGAATGTGACTCACAGTTCTTATCTTTGTACTCAAAGACATTTAAGTAAGTAGAAAATGGGTACTGCAAATTAGGAATTTTTGCAAAAAACAAATCACATAACAAAGGAAGCCACCATCATGATAAGCCCTCTGAGAAGTCACAGGCACAGGGACTGGAGACTAGATCATTGATGGATGTTTTCTACCTTTTCAGATTCTCTCAGTCAGCCCTTTGCCCCACTGAAGACAGAGCTCTGCCTTTGATTTTGAATGAGTTGAAATTTCACCAACATTTATAACTGCAGAATGGAGATTAGTTTTAGCTCATGGTACATGAAAAATACCCATAACTATTTTAATCATGAAGTCAATGAAATCACACAGTTGAATTGATGAAGTGCTTCCATATTGGAGAAAGAACCGAGTTTCTCATCTCAAATGATATTCCAAAAACACAGTAAAAATTCTAGCATCCTTGAGAGACGTTACCAAAAGCCATCCCACTTCTCCAAGGTCCAAACTCTGCCACTGCTAGTTATCTGAAATAACAAACTCTTATTGCACAAGCAATCCAGCTGCAGTGCAACTACATGTGCAGCAAAACGCTACTTCACGAGGTGAAGTCAGCCTCTTCAAAGATTTCAGAATAAAGGTAAACAGAGCCTGAAACGCAAATTTGTGCATCACAGCTCATGTGAAAAGAGTCATTTGCTAAAGTGATAGCTGAACGTAACTCAGGCCCCAGCTCTCCTCCGGTACGTCATTACTAAACCATTACTGCATTGCTTTACTGGAGGAATCAAATACTTCCTGTGACAAATATGGTTGCAACTTGCTCAGGCACTAGCTGGTCTCAGCCGCTCCAGACCTCATCCTCCCACACAACTTCTTTTTGCTCTGAGGTCAAATAGTTTCAATAACTGCACTCGAGTCCTGCTGAACATTCTCCATCCTCGGTATTTATCTCTGGCCTGTACCTGGGTCAGACGTGGGCAGGGACACCCCGATTCCTGAGAAAAAGGCTAACACTCTTCAACGGGCCCCTGACACGTCCGCTTTTCCTGCTGGCAATTTTTGTTTCCCCAGGTGCAAGCAGAGACCCTTGGCTCCAGAGTAACGGCTTTCCTGGACGGGCCCGCTCCCTCTCTCACCTGCCTGCCCCGGACACCCGGCGGCCCCTCGCCCTCCTGCGGGAGTCGTGCCCCTAATACCTGCCCCAACCCGCAGCCCCCGCTCACGGCGCGGAGCTGCGGAGGGAACCCCCGGCCCAGGGCGGCCCGGGCGGCGGAGCCCGACGGGCCGCTATCCCCCCCTAGAGGCGGCCATGTCGCGCCGCCGCCGAGCGCAGCGCCACCAGGCGGCCGCCATTTTGAGCGCGGCCGCGCCGCCTGCAGGCTCCCCCTGGCCACCACCTTTCTGTCCTGCCTCTCCCCTCGCACCCGCTTGCCCCCGCGGGGCGGGCACGGCCCCGGCTCTCTGCGGTGTCCCCGGGCCCCGGCGCCTCGCCGCCGCCCTGAGGTGCCGCCCGCACCGTCCGCCCTCACCATCGCCCCCGGAGTAGTTACCCTGTGGCCGCAGAGCCGCACAGCCGCGGCTGGCGCGGAGAAACCTGTCGCGGGGCTGGGGGGGTTTCTTCCCTGGGAGAAACCAGCGGAGCCGCTGCCCTGCCGCCGGCCGGGAGGCGCAGGGAAACGCGCCGTCCGGCACGACAGGGCGGCCCGGCCGCGGCGTGCGGGAGAAGCGGGGAGCACCGCTGTCCCCCGGGGCGAGGCCGCCGGCACCTTCGGGCATGGGGCAGCCTCGCTTCCCCTGGCTGGCTGGGCAGGGCGGGCTGCTTAAAGCGAAAAAAAATTAAAGGGGCGAAAAAAAAAAATCAAAACCGTGCAGCCGAGCGCCGGCAGCGGCTGCCGTAAGCTCTGCAACAGCCCGAGCGCCCGCAGCAGCGCCCCGACGGCCCCCCGCGCCCGCGGGACACCGCTCCCCGCCGCCCCCCCGGCGGCCGCGGCCCCCACCCCGCCCCGCCCCGCCGCGCCCCGCCCCGCCCCGTCCCGTCCCGTCCCGTCCCGTCCCGCCGCGCCGGGGGGGCTCCGGCATAAATACGGCCTCGAGTGGCGCTCCCTGACCGCCGCGGCTGGGGAGGGGGTCGGAGGCGGCAGCAGCCAGCGCTGGTGGCCTCACCTGGGAGAGGAGAGGGTGCGAGGGCCTCCGCTCCGTGCGCCCGCCCGCCCGGTGGCTGCGGCCGAACAGCCCGATCGAAGCCCCCTCTCTTCTGATCCTCTCACTCACCCCTCTGGCCCAGCCACTGTCTCCTCCGCTGCCCCCATGGATTTACTGGGCCCCATGGAGATGACGGAGGGTTCCCTCTGCTCCTTCGCAGCTGCTGATGACTTCTACGATGATCCGTGCTTCAACACATCGGACATGCACTTCTTTGAGGACCTGGATCCCCGGCTGGTGCATGTGGGGGGCCTGCTGAAGCCCGAGGAGCACCCGCACCACCATGGGCACCACCACGGGCACCCGCACGAGGAGGAGCACGTCCGGGCGCCCAGCGGGCACCACCAGGCTGGCCGCTGCCTGCTGTGGGCCTGCAAGGCTTGCAAGAGGAAGACCACCAACGCTGACCGCCGTAAGGCTGCCACCATGAGGGAGCGGCGGCGGCTCAGCAAGGTCAATGAGGCCTTTGAGACCCTCAAGCGCTGCACCTCCACCAACCCCAACCAGCGCCTGCCCAAGGTGGAGATCCTGCGCAACGCCATCCGCTACATTGAGAGTCTGCAGGCACTGCTGCGGGAGCAGGAGGACGCTTACTACCCGGTGCTGGAGCACTACAGTGGGGAATCGGACGCCTCCAGCCCCCGCTCCAACTGCTCCGATGGCATGGTGAGTGCCCCAGGGAGGACACCCTGCCACCAAGGCGCCCCAGACGCTGTCGGTCCAAACCTGCGCAGGGCCAGTTGCCTCCTCCTGCCTTTCCTATAGCAGCTGCCTTCCATACCTCCCCAGGCAGAAGACAAAGTCCTTTCTTGTGCCTTGAGCTCCAGCAGCAAAGGGAGGTGGGGTTCCCGCATGCCAGGATCTCTGGGAAAGAAGAAAAAACTCTTACACACTTTTTTCCCTGGGATGAGAAGTTAGGCAGGTCCCCCTTTGCCCTGGGGGAGCCAGGGGAGAGCTGCTGGCAGAGCACTTCGGGAAGCTGCCTGGGATGGGTACCTGGGGACATGGTGGGGTCTGAGCCCCTCCTGTGCTCCCGTAGCCACTGGGGCATCTCTGTTTCCATCTTCTGCTGTATCATTACCTTTGAATCCTCTAAGGACAGCAGAGGAAGGTCCCCCTTGGTTATGGTAGTTACAGTAGTTATTTACATGGTAGTTACTGATAAGAATCTGGGTTTTGTTTTCTGTGATTTGTCATAACAGCAGGAGGTTCTAAGCAACAGGAATTGTTTTTCTTGACCCCTAAGAAAAAGGTTCTCAATTTCTCCTCTCACCATCCCCTCCATAGACATTTACCAGCAATAGGAAGGAGACCCCAAGCTTTCAAGCCTTCTTGTACGTTATGTGGAGGGGAGAAGAAGGGTGGGTGCCAGACGTGGTGTCTTATCGCCACATCTTTGCGCTGGGTCTATAGAGTCGGGACTCTGGTCTGACTGCAGTGGTGAGACATGGAGACTGGAGTGCAGGACAGCTGTCTGGGATGGGATATCCACTACACTTTAAAACCTGAGATATTTTTTTTCCTGTGCTCTGGTGGGCATAATCATTAATGAGTTGAATATCTGCAATTATGAGATAGCTGGCAGATTGGAGACAAGATTTTCACAAATGATCCCTTCTCGAAATACAGCCTTTTTTTGTCAGAAAGAGTAATTTCATTGTGGATTAAAGTATTGGAAACAAATATATTGGTCAATGTTTTGGGGCTTTTTCTGTACAAAATGGGAATCAGAAGAGAAACTAAAGGAAATAAAAAGGGACAAAGGTAGATAGAGCCTTTTTAAGAGGAACTCGTGTTTGGCAAAACCTTAAAAAATTAAAATGTAAAAACCTCATTCCCCCTTTGGTCTCCCTGTTGTAAACTGAAGATATGCATAGGGCAGTATCTGATCAGAATGCTGGAAAAACTCATCTCATTTGTAAAGCTACAGCATTCGATGCAACAACAATGCTAATCTTCTTTTGGAACAGCTGTGCCACATAAAATATTCTGGGGTGAATCCCCTTCTAGCCAAGTTAAGTTCTACCTCATTCAAAGAAACTACAACTGGATGGCATTTCAGCCAGGACTGGAACGATGGTACACACTAGGGACTGAAATACGAAATTGGGGTTGCTGGGATTTCAGTAAATGCTGTTCCCAGCCAGTGACCTCACTCAGATTGCTCTCCTTTCCAGATGGAGTACAGTGGCCCTCCTTGCAGCTCTCGCAGAAGAAACAGCTATGACAGCAGCTACTACACAGAATCACCAAACGGTGAGTATGTGCCGTTATCGGGTATGTGAAACATGGAGACAGAGGCAGTCAATGCAGCAGACTCCCCTGTGCTGTCTCTGTCCCCAGTTGTTTAGCTGACCCCAGCTGAGCTGAAAGAGGAACCTGCCTTTTCAGCCAGCGAGCTGCTGATGCTAATAGAAGCATTGGATTTCCTCTAGATGTATTGGCAAATACGGGGATAAGTTATAGCTGCATTTCCTATTTTGCAAATATAACATCTAGATAAAAATATATTTCTCCCTGCAACTAATTTTCAGTGTTTAACCATGTTTTGCATGAAGACTCTTCTAACTCTCTGTCATTGATCCAAACTGGAGAAGTTGCTGATTGATTTAAAATCTTCCCTTCCATTTCTGTGGACTGAAGTGAAGCCCTGGATCCACCCTGCCCCAAATGCAGCAGACTTTAGTTGGGACTCTCTTCCATTTTGCAATTGCAATCTCTGTTTTCTGATAATTGGCGTTCTTTGCCAATATTAATTTCCTCTGAATCTTAACATGCTCACAGATGCATACTGTCAGCCACTCACAGAGGTTTTATGAAAGAACTTCATCCTACTGACGTTAAGTACTCATTGGATAAACTGAGCACCTTTTTGTCTGTTTTTTAGATCCAAAGCATGGCAAGAGTTCTGTTGTTTCCAGCCTCGATTGCCTCTCAAGCATTGTAGAGAGGATTTCCACAGATAACTCCACATGTCCTATACTGCCTCCAGTGGAAACTGTTGCTGAAGGGAGTCCCTGTTCCCCCCCAGAAGGAGCGAGTCTGAATGATAGCGGAGCCCAAATTCCTTCCCCCACCAACTGCACCCCACTACCCCAAGACAACAGCAGCAGCAACCCTATCTACCAAGTGCTATAAAGGCAGGTCCGGCTGGACTGCACTGAAAACAAATTGCTCCATTCAGCCGCGCTCCGAGACCTGCCTTCTAAAACTGAAGAGACTTCTTAAAACTTGTTCCAGTTTTAAAATATCACTCAAAATTCCTTCAAATATATAACTTTTCAAACCTGTATTACTTCAAAATACACCCAGTTATTTATTGGTTGTTAAACTAAAGTTATTTAATATGTCTAGAGATAAAATTGTATACCATGAAATGGCCAATGTTTAATCTGGGCTTTGGGGAATAGGAACCTGGCTCTTGAAAGCGGAGGGTAATAGAAATCTGCAACAGTGGTGGTATGACAGATCCTTCCTATTACTCCTGTTCTGGCCAAAATAAGGTTGTGGACCATTTTTTATAAAACTTTTTGTATAATTGTAAATAAGAGTTGCTTTGCAAAAAAAGGGAAAAAAATAGGAAAAGAAAGAGAAAAAAAAGAAAAAAAGCAATAATTAAAAACAAAACAAAAAGGGAAAAACTTAAAAAATATTTAATATTGCTTGGTTTGTTGTGTCAAACTTTAACTTTATATATTTATACTATGTGGTTGCCAAGAATGTTTTCAACAGTATTCTAAATAAAGACCCTTATTTATAAAATCTGTGGTGTTATCTTGACTTCATTAGGGCTTCTAGAATTACTAGTGCATTTAGGAGTGGTATTAAGATCGCTGCCTTGGCAGGAAGAAGATACAGGCTCTGATTCAGCAAAGAAATCAAGAACATGCTTCAGTTGCACTACTTTCAACTACTTTGCATAAATGCATTGCTGAAAAGGGATCTACTTCCTTCATATTGTATCTTGGTGATTTCTAAACCAAGTCTTGCCCATCAGAGGTCATTATTAAAAAGATCTGTAAGGTAAATAAGCGTGTTCCTCTTCTTCTCCCCAAATTTTACAATTACATTATAGGACTTCATCTTACAAAGATGTGTTAGAACTAGGAATCACTATAAATTAGACTTTCCAGTGCAGCTACCATAACTTCAAGTCATACACCTGTATCTCACAAGACTAAGTACTGCATTCTTGGGCAAATGTTCAGATTTTTCATTCAAGTTCTATTTTTCAAGTTTGTACCATGTTCATATGTTCTTAGGTGTTAGAAAATAATTCCAAAGGATTTTTTGTCATAAAGTTCAAGGTAGAGATCACAGTTTTCCTCAAGTTCAGGTTGGAATTTAGGCCAAAGATAGGCAGTTTTAATTTGGATTTGAACTTTACACATCTCTGGCAGCACTACTCCAGGGATTTACTTCTGGTTTAGAGCTTTCTAAAAATAACCAGTGGGCTGTGTTTCATTCACTATATATGTGTAACCTTGCAAGCTTGCCATGAAACTGAACAATGTTAAGCCCTGAGCAGGTTGTCATTGGTCAGTAGCCATCAGGGCATTTCTATACATTTGGACAAGAATTACCAGCAGCTACAGCCAATGTGAAACAACCCATTTCTTGTCATATCCCTGTGATTTATGGGTTTTGTTTAAGCATCACAGGAAAAAAAAAGAACCCAACCCCACCCCAAAAACCAACCCAGATATCATCATCAGCTCTGAATACTTTGATGACAGATCAGTCGCTGTACTTTCTCTTAGGTGACTATTAAAGAGGGAATTTGTGCAGCTCTTACCTCTTAAGCAGGAAAAAGAAAGAGGGAACAGCTAATTCCATAGGAATGTCTCCCACTCCTTTAGTCGTGCGGACCTTGAGGATCAATGCTCCATGGAGAGGAGAAGAGTGAGTGGCCTTGTGTCGAGCAGAGCAATGTACTTGCTTCTCCTTCCTCCTGGGGCAGAGGCATGCTCCAAGCTTGCTGTCTTATCTGAAGCCAGAGGGGCAGGGAAGGTAGCAGCCACGGGGATTCTCTCCTCATCCGTGCGCTTGTGGCCATGGTGGATGATAAATCGGCGTCAAGGCACAGGACCACTCTGCAGAGCAGACCAGGCTCCCGTGGATCGGAGGGGACTCTGAGGCAGGACTGGCCCCTCTACACCTTCATCAAAGTCCAACTTTGTAAGGGTCTCTCATTGATTTCACTGTGGGCAGAAAACAGTCCAGCGGTTGAGCTCACCCCTTTCAGTTTTCCATTAGAAATAAAAATTAAATGAACTTGAGAATGTGCTAATTCATACTAGTATAAATCAGGAGGGTCTCTATTAAGGTCAGAAAAATGCCCCAGATTAGTTTGAAGCCAATATCTAACTTACAAACTAACTTATAAAAACTAAAAAGAGACAGTTAGAGTCTCACAAATCAATGCCTCGCACATCAACAATAAAATTTTCATTGCCTCCAGCAAACACTCAATCAGGCCCACAATGCAAAAGATCAAAAGATGCTTTTGTGAAATACTACAGACCGTGCCATCCCCATACTCTGAGGCGGGTAAACGTATTAATTTTACTATCATAAATGGCAACCAAGAAATACTTTGCCAGCTCAGGGACTACAGAGACTATACATACTGGCAGCACAAAGTTCATGCCCCTCGCTTACAGCATCCACTTCTGCAGGACACAATAGGTTTTACCTGGCCGTAAAGCTGGCATGGCACGGTGGACACGGGGCACTTGTGCTCAACAATGTACATGCAGTTCCATGTGAAGTCATGTATATTGCATTTCACTGATTTATTTTAGCAACCCAAGTTTCCACATACTGATGTTAATGTTACAACAGAGAACAAGCATTTAGCACATCCCAAAATAGATGGATGGATGAAGAAGAAAAAAACATTCACAGATTTCCTATGCAGAGCCCATCTTTTTCCCATTGATGTCAGTGAGAAAAGTCCACTGGAGTAAGGCCAAAGGGCGTCAGTGCTGATAAATACACGTTTAGGTTACAGCTATATTTATTTTTGAACTTAAATAAGGGAAATGTGTTCCCTGTGCAATTTCTTCCTGTCTATTTCTAAGGTAATATATTTAAAACAAATGCTTGAAGTTACTCTACTCCCCTGTGCATCAAGAGGATGGCATGTTACTGACAGAGGTATATCTCAGTCTATGTGCACATATTTTGAAGCTGGAAATATTTGGATTCAGAGCTTTAACAGTGGCAGGGAACATAAGCAGAGCTGAGGAACAGATACAAGAGTGATCCAACATTTACAAACTTTGGTTCTTAAACTGGGCTCCTGCAGGTGTATTTAGGCATTTAGGGCTGATCCCACAAGACAAACGGCAGTCTAGCTTAGTCTAGGAAGCACTCCAGCACGGGCTACAAACACGTACCAATAGACTGAAATTCTCGGTTTATACCACACACGTTCCAGCTGAATATTCTGCAGGATGGGGCACCTAGAGAAATACCGTCTGATTGAAAAAAAAGCTGAATTCCGCAGATTGCGCTGACATGCAGAGCCTGGCAGAAACTGGGGGTGGCTGCAAACCAGACCGTTCCGTTCCCCGAGCTGACCCTGGGTTTGGAGCTTTTCACTAAAGAAATTAGAATTGCCTGATGTTTCCTGTGGAATGCTAACTCCAAAGGGAAAGTCATACAGCTACAAATAACAGAAAGTAGCTGTCTTTGAACATAAAGATAAATGTGTATCTTGGGAACGTTTGATTTCATTTGGTAATTTAAGAAAGCCCTGTTGGGGCTGCATGACAAAACCACTATTATCAGTTTATCTTATTCAAACTATTGCTATGGAAAAAGTGAAAAGGAATAAATTTATACCTCACTTATATATGCTAAGTGCTTTGATTTTAAATTTCATCAGGTCATTTGCAAATATGAGAACAAAGAGGATCCTTTTTCTACTTTTAGTATTTCACAACAAAAAAGGGCAATAAAGTTGCTGGTTTTTAAAAATAACAAAGTTATACACCATTTCCCACATTATCATTGAAGCTGCTACAAAAATTTTTCACATACTGAAAATTCAATTTTAGGTAAAAGAAATATATGAACTATTCCTGGTATATTGTTCCTTTTAAAATATTTTATCATCTGTATCCAAAAATATTAAAGAAATATATTAAGTTGGCAGTTCCTTTGCACCTGATGCTGCTCTTCTAAAATGACTTGTCATTTTAAACACAAGATAAACACAACCTTACAAAACCCCACTGAATGTGGAAGAAAAGACAGTTTTCATTTTACAGCTTGTATTTTGCAGAGAGATTTGAAAGGGTCAAATTGTGCAAAACCCGCTTGTTTTACTCACAAAAACGCTGTTATCGTCTTCAGAAGAACTACATACAAAAGTGAACAGACAAGCAAACATTTGTACCTCATACCACCCGAATGTTAATGAGAAGAAATTCATATTTCCCTTTTGCGTGAAAATCATTAATTTGTTCCTTGAAATCAGTGGCAAAACTTCCAACTTCAGTGGGAAGAGTTTCAAGGTACTGCATGTAATACTGTCTGGGATAGTGTTCATGCAGCGGTTTAAAGTCACGGTATCAACTCCCTGCTGTGCCCCTTCGCTCGTGCCCTGCTCACTGTCCCGTTTCTATCACAGCCCCTTCGGATATGCTGATCCCCTGAGCACAACTGCACTGACCAGGCCGGCAGGCTTTGCGGCTCACCTGATCTTGAAAATACAAACAAGAAACTATCCCCATAGTAATGCTGAAAGTCTACAACATTTCTGAAATGTGTGGCTGACACGGAGCCTGTCATAGCAGGAGATGGTATGAAGGTCATTTTGCATAACTTGCATATGACAATCTTGACTTCGCTAACAGTAGGCAAAATGGTCTCCGGACAGTCAGAGTGCAAATCTTTGACAGGACGATCTGCATTCAGCATGTGTGAAAGAGTGTGGGATGGAGAGAATAGGCCAAACATCCCAGAGATCGTCTCATGAGGCATACCTGAGTACCTCATTAAGCACTGTTTACTCACGCTTCTCAGCTTGCCCTCTCTCAGCCTTTCAAATCACTTGTTTTCCAGTAAATCTGTTGAACAGTCATGACTTTCTCTCCTTGATCTATGCAGCACACTCCCTTCTCAAAAGGTTTGTTGCACAACTGGGAATGTCATTAAGTGGAGACCAATGGCTCTCCTTTCAATATTTGAGATTTTAGGGCTAATGAAGAAGAGAATGGTCCATAGTGTAATACAGAAGAGCCTCCAGATAGTTCTTTCCCACCCATGTCCCGCTAGGAATTAGGAATGCCCGGCATAAAACCACCTGGGCCTGCAGAAGGAACCCAGAAATTTCCCTGTGGACCCTGAAATCTGCCTCTCACATACACAGACGCTTCTGAATAAAGACCTTAATATTCTAAGCTCAATAGTGAAAACTGACCTATCCTGTAACCGCAGGGTGATAGAAAGCCTCAGGGTTTTCCCAATAATACAGTCAGCATGGCGTTGAACTCACATTTTCCTTCTGAAACATCAGTAACTTTTATCTTCTACATGCATTTTAGCAACATCAACAAGTGTGCTATTTTATGTAAGACCCGATGAATAACCCCACATTCATCAAAAGGGAGGCAAATACTCTATATGAAGTGAAGCTTTCCACTATTTATAAAAAAATTATTAAAAACTCTGACAGACAATAACCCACTTAATCAGAAGATTGAGGGAGGGGTGGTGGTGTTTTTTTGCTTGGAGTCAGATTCACTCAGCGGTCTGTGTCTCAGCACAGTCACCTAGTGTTGCAAGTCCATGGCTGTAAAAGAGGGGTGTCTCCCAATCTCTAGGGACCAGATCTGGAGATGCTGGATAAAATCCTGGAACTGTTAAAACCTGAAATACAGTCTTCCCTAACCCACCAGAACTCACCTTGAGCTGTTTTTTGGTCCAACAGCAACACCTGCTGGATAAGACGTAAATTGCATCTCTTTCTGAAATTGTCTCTTGGTGAATTCAATGTTCTGTTTTCTCATCTTTCTATAATGGAAAATCTGTTGGTGGGGAAACAGCAAAAATATTCATGTTCTTCAGTCAGCACCTGGAGCTCCATACACTACGAACAGCAGGAAAAATATGTTGGAAAAGCCAAGCTCTTCCCTACTAAGAGACTTCTACAGAAACACAAAGAAATATTGTAGGAGTAGTCAGGGATTTTTTTTATTACTGCACAAATTTTGGGGTACCACTGTATTTTTCTTTGTTTTAAGTAAAAAAGAAAAACAAAAGGAGAGAGAAAATGGAAGTTCTCTGAAGGCATTATATGGCCTGCGCTGCAAGCAATGGTCCAAGGAGGGGTAGGTTGCTTACCAGAAGGCAGGCGAGGCAGATGCACAGGAACAGAAGATGACAGTGGGACCGTGATGCAATTTTCTGGTGGCCAAGTCACTCAGTGGGGTGCAAATCATCTCAGCATGCATGGTAGCCCCATCTAACATGCAGGTGTAGAGTAGGACAAGCTGAGAAACAGTCTTGGGCATCTGGAAAGACTATTTGAAGCCAGGCAAGGGAAAGGTAAGTAAGGGTAGAGGTGACATGCCTAAAGGTCATCTACCTTATACTTTGGATGTACAACATTCCTTTCATATTGATGCTTTATTTCTGAATCCTAAAACAAATGCACTTGGCTGCCATGACTGAAAGACAATTGTCTGTGGCTTGGGATTCATGCTTTGTGAGGACAGAAGGATCTTCATGGTTCACTAACAACCCCTGTGTGCAGAACTCTGTGTCTGCCTGACTATCAGGCCAGGCTGGTTTTTTTCAGTTACAATCCATCGCATTTGGGAACAAACACCCTGTGAGACCCATTCATCCAACTCATAACCATTTTCTTAAATGTGGTTCTGTTTGAAGTCAGAGGTTTCGACTGTCACTGTGGGGCAGACTATTACAATCCTGCCATTTGCGAGAGTTTTTATTTTCAGTCGGTTCTTTATAGAAAAGAGTCAGTGGGCCTGTACTGGTAAAGCAATACCTTTTTTGTTACGAATGTCTTTACTTGGTCATATGCCACCTGTGGGTTTCCTGAGGCTGGAGCCCAGACAACCCATGTGCCTGTGATACTAAGAGGTACCTTTCATTGCTGCTTGCAGCAGTCTAAGTGGAAACTACGTTATTGCAATCAATAAGCAATGTATGCTTTTTCCCCAGACCACTGGAGGGCAGTATTGCTATAAAAAAAGAGGACTGGGACGTAATTTCGTTAGTGCATACATATACGTATTTTCTTTCCTAAACTTTTATATCTAACTCTTCCTTAGTTCAGGTAGAGTATCATTTCACACCAAGACAACTGAAATTGATGAGCGGAATTGCTACCTAGTGTAAATTCATCAATCTTATTAACAGTTGTCATAGTATTGGCACCTTTATCCGTTGGAATTACCACAGCAAGTCCAAAGTCATGGCTTGCAAAGATGCACTTCTATGTGAAAAAACACAGGCTTCTGTGCCTATGTGTCAAGGTATCCCTGTGAGTTCCCTAAAGGTGGTTAGAATGAAGACCATCTTAGAGCAAAGCATCTACAACAGCTTGTAGAGCGAGTCCTGTTCTTCAAACAGGGCACGTAATGCTCCCATGATGAATATAATAGCACAGAAATATAAATGTATGCAGGGAGGAACATGTGTCATACTGGTCACTTCGTTTCTTTTGGAAAGGAAGCACGGTATGTGCTGAGCACGCACACTCTATGCTCTCGAAGGCTCTCCTCTACAGAACTAGACACTTCAAGCAGCTCGCAGTTTAAAGCCAGCTGCACAAAATGTAGTCCCAAACATGCCTTTCAAAAGCTTCACAAATGCCAATTACATTAAATGATATGAAAAAAGCAACAAAGTAATGTGCCTAATTAACAAAGCTAGAGATGGAGCCAGCCATTTGGTTTGAAGTACTTCCAAGAGAGATGTTAAATCCAACGGTCAGGGCAACTCTGGAAGAAATAAATTAACATGCTGGGTTAATATTTCAAACTCTGTGGGAGTAAACAGTGTGTGTGGTGAGGGGAAGCAAAGGTAAAAATATCACGGGGTGCTATTTTCTTTGTTTATTTGCCAAGGACACTTTAGCTTTTGCCATTTATTATTCTTCATGGTATGCTAGAAAATATGCAAGAAGACATAAAAGTATCAGCATTGCGTCATTGGATTTCCTAAATTTATCTTTTCCCCACCTGTTAAATCTTAGCTCAAGGTCAAGAGAAACCACCATTTTGAGTGAATGAATTATGGGATAGACACATTCACGAAAAATACATTAGCAGTGTTCTTTTATCTTTAGTATTATGAGCAACCACAGCTTAAAGATTCCTCTCACCATAGGACTTCTCTGAGAAATAAGCTCTGGTGGCTTGTTCAGAGAATGCCCTGTACATGTCTTTTGTTCCACAATAGTTTTTTTCTGGTTCTCATAGCTAAAAACTGACTGATAGCTGTCTGGTAGATACCTCTCATTGGGTAAGCTCAGGCCATTACAAACTCCCAAGTTCCAGCAAGTACCGTGGCTTGAATCATTTCCAGCATGCATCTGTTGGCAGCTGTTTCCATCTGCTCCTTCTTGAACAGTCCTGCCCGGTCCCTAGGGAAGCGAAGGAAGATTGTCACGCACTGAACTTGCTTGTTGTGAGCTGGCTGCTCATGTTTTACCTGAATCTGTCATTTTGCCTGGTCTGCTCTCTGGTCTTTTTTTGCAATAAGAATTCTGAGTTCTGCTGTGCATCAAAGGCCAAAAAAAAAGCTGTTCCACAGATGTGGATGGTAAAATGTGATTCCTTCTTTTAAGTACAAATAATAATTATTAAAAAGAGATACAGAAAAGATTGGTCAGATCACAAATAATTATTAAAAAGAGATACAGAAAAGATTGGTAAGATCACTCAATCCTCACAGCTGCTAGGTATGTAATGATTCCTGCATGTATGTTTTGTAGCTGAAGCCACGTATCTTGGACACGTCTTTGCTTTGTGGTGAGTGAAGGCATATGCCCTTCAAGCACTCCGTGACAACAACCACTACCTGTGGCCTTTGTGTTTGTGATAAACTACACAATGTAGAATGATTAAAAAAAAAAAAAACAAACAAAAAACAAACAAAAACCCAAACCAAACACCTATTTCCATGTGTTTTACTTTAGACACCAGTGGTTACGTTTCCAGACTTGCAGCTGAACCTCTAGGAACTTTGGTTGGCTGAGCAGATGTCTATGCACATAAGGCTCCCCTATTAATTTGTCCCATTGCTATTTACGTACTTGTTAATTTGCTATCTAAAGACTAACATTAATTAGCCAGAGTGAATTAAAATATTTTACTTTTTCTTAACCAAGATAATAAGTTTTATATTTCCAGCTCTGAAAGTCTTAATTGATATTTTGATATTCCACCTCTAGCCTGATTTCCAACTGGACCAAATCCTCTTCAAATCCCTTGGGCCTTCAAACAGGTGTGGCTGAAAATGCAAATCTTTGAAAGAAAAAAAATGATGTTTACGTGCAAAGTACATCAAAGTACATCCCTAAATATATGCGACATTCTGCAGATCCTACTCAGTCTTAGCTTGGGGGGGAAGGGGAGAAATAATCAATAAGACAAGCAATATAACATAACACGGAAACAAAGCTGAAGAAGAATCCATTAGCAACCCAAGTGCAACCATCTGGATTTTGTCCCAAACAGAATTATATATATTTGTGGATATATAGGCAAAAACAGAGGCAAAACCAGGAAAACTGACAGTAATTTCATTGACTTCCCACATCACCTTTTCTGTGGTGCACTGTCCTTTTAAGCAAACGTCTCTCTGCTTGGATTATGCAGTGGTCAAACTGGGCTACAGAAGCACAGCACCACTGTAGCACTTCTGCATGAAGACCTTTTCGTATACTGAAGGGTTCTTAAGGGGTTTGGCATGATAAAGCAAATAAGAAACTAAAATACTTCTAAATATATAACACAGAATGCAATCTTTTTTTCCACTTTTTAACAGGTAGGATACCTATAAGATAGAGAACAATTTTAAAAGAACCTGTACAAATGTATTTTATTTTTGATTACAGTCTGAAAAATTCCACAGAAAAAAGGCCTTTACTATGGATTTGAGAACTGGGAAGCCCTTTTCTCTTATCCCTTCATAGGAAAGCCAATAAACATGCTACGATAGGTTTTCTTATAGGATAGGAATCATCTTAGAAGCACAGAAAGGTCCAACTTTGCATGAGAATGGAGCATATCTGAAGGAAGATCCACTGCTGATTTCTTGTTGGCCAGCTCCGAATAACTTGTGCCACAGTGATCCTTCTCTGCTTCCACATTATTCCCCAACCCCTTCTACTTCAGGAATACCTACAGGCAAGGAGTACAACTGCAAAACCTGGCAGAATCCACAGATGAATCAGACTGAATCAGTAAACAATGACTAAAAGTGCGGTGTCTTAGGAACAAGCATATCACTGGGCTTCGTAAGCTAAACCGTTTAAATACAAACCTGCTGCAAGTCTTGTATGTTAGCAGGAATCCCAGCCACAATCTGGAGGACTAGTACAACACTTTTGCACTGAGATTCCTACAGAAGGCTTTCCCAGGTCCTGGAAACTCTGCGTAGGGCATCTTCCTGTTCCCTGGCGTGCAGAGTCCATTCATTATAGTACATCCCAGAAAGGGAAGGCTGAGGACAAGCTAATAGAGGTGTCATCCTTTCACTATTTGCCTTGATCTAGCTCTCAACACCTCATTTAACTGGAACAAAAGGCTGCTGTTAATGCTGAGCCACAGGCTCAGGCACAAGCCAGGATCAAGAAATCTGCATTCCCAGCAGCTGGCCCAAGATTTGCGACAGAAGGTGGATTTTTCTTTCCATTCACTCACACTTACATTGTATAAATCCTGGTTATTGACAAAAGAAATGCAGCAGATTTCATCCTTAGTGCCAATTATTTAACTAGCATCACTGGAACTACTATAGTTTATATCTCTTCATATGCAGCATACAAAGAAATATTTCAACAGGATTAAATATCATATTTCGTGGGACTGGCTGCACAAATATTTACAAAGCTAGAGAAAAGCAAAGACATCTCAGAGTTACTGATTCATGTCAAATACTGAGAAGCTGGGTTAATCAAGGGATTTAAGCAATGCTTTAAACCTTTGCGTCAGGATTGTAGAGATTTATTTGAACTACTGTTACCTTTCAACATTCAAAGTTTTACAAACCATTTATAACATAAAGATTTACAGGCCATTTTCCCATCTGCTTGTCTGAGAGCATTTCAGTCACTATTGCAAACTCAGAGTAGGCTGGAGAAGTAATAACAGTTGTGGAAAGTGAATCATTCAATAAAAATAAAGTTCTCACTTCAATTAAAAAAAAAAAGAGTGATAAAAGAAATGTCCTAATTATTCTGATGTATTAGAGAAATAGTCAGCTGATAGGCGAGCTGATACTGTATAAAACGGGGTATGTTCTACACTCAGTCAGAAACAGACCCTAGTTATTTTTTTTATGGTTAAATGAAAAAGATATACTGGAGGCGCTGAGAACTGCAGGCCTTGTTCAAGAAAAGACTAGCAACTCCTGTTCTTTATTCTGTATACAGTATATGTGAAATACATATGTCTGTATCTATGTGTTTGTGTATGTTGCTGTGTTCATGCACCTGCAAATTGGCTGAGATTTTAAAAATGTAGACACAGCGTCAGTAGAGTTTTGTTTTCAGAAAAAGCTGACTAGGCCAGTCTGATAAAGTCAAGGACCTTTTAGGACTGCCCAAAACAAATCATCTAATAAAATAAAGCCAAATCACTAGCCACTTCTGAAATTCCAGTTATAGTATACAGTAGGAGTTAACTAGTTCAGATCTATGTGTGCTTATTTACTCTCTTAGAAATGTAGATTTAGAGCCTTCAGGATGAGTGCGCTCAGCTCATAGTAACGCATACTTAGCAGCTTCCATAAGCATGTTTTTTGTTATGTATTGACATGAATCTTCCAATTGTATAAGTTGAATTTTCCTTGTCACCAGCTGCTTGTTTTGCTGGATCACACCTAGATCAGCAGGAAGAAGACAAGAGGAAAATCTATACCCTTCCTATAACTACACCTTGTACCAAAGTGGCACATTAGCCAAGCTCTATGCCTAATTTCAGTTACTTAAAGTAGATATTGCTGTGATTTATCCCCTTGATTTCTTGAGGAACAATTATTTCTGTTTTGGTGAAGGCCTCATCAAAGACAAATCCTGACACTTTTACTAAAGCCTTGACTAAGGTATGTCTAGAAACTCACACTGTTTCAGTATATGTGCTCCAAGAGAAGCACGGTGCCTGACCCAGTCCAGCTACATGCTAGATTCAAGCAGGTGCTGGGTTTAAGACAGACAACTCAACAGTTGTTTGCAGTGCTTACTGCCTCTCTTGCCAGGAAGGAGCAATCCTCTCTTTCCCTGTAGGAAAGACAGATTGGCAACCTCCCTAGTCCTTCAGCAAGCAGCAGAACACCCCTCCGACCACCTCGCTTTGCTCGTGTGCACCATCCCAGTCATCATATTTACTCAGTTCCATCTCCCATAAAAATCAAATGGATTCAGGTGGGAGTTTCTCTTAATTAGTGGAATAAGTAAAGACCAATGATGATCTCTAAAATATCACGATATTACTTCCATTTTTTTCCGGAGCAACTTTCATTTATCTCACAGTTTGATATACGTCTGTGCAACACTGACATTTCTACACCAGCACTCTTTCTGAAGTATCCTAAAGGGATTCCCAAAGCAAAAAGAACCTTCACTCACAATCAAACACAGCCCAGTATGAATGGATGGAGAACAAAATGCAACCCAGCAGGCAGAGTGTAGCAAATGCTTCTCAGCTCACAGGAAAGCCATGCAACAGTTGAAGAACATGGATGAAAATGAATGATATATTCAAGCAAAACTTAGGTAATTAAGAAAAAAAATCTAGGTAGATAAAAGTACAGGAACGAGCATTCAATCATAATTTCTGCTGCTCTGGCTACTCTGATTAAAGGCAGCATGACTTCTTTGAATCAGGCTTTGGGCTACACAGCTCTTCAGACACGCAGTACCTCTATGACTCCCTCAGTCAACATCAAGCATCAACCAACAGTTTTCTCCTCCATTCTCATTCTTTCCATAGAATGCTTTTGTCCAACTATTGGCAGTTCAAAGGGGTAAATCTAACCTTTCAGAAAAGTAATATCATCTATGCAGTTGCAGCTTACTTTATTTTTCAATGAGTTTCAAGGACAAAGTGCATCACAGATTGCCATTTGAAGACCTCAAACCAAATGATTTACAAGGATCAATATCAACAGATAGAGCAATTCACAGCATGATGTAATCTAAAACTGATAAAGAACTGCGTTGAAATACTGTTGAGTTGTCATGAATTTAATACAAGAGAGCACAGCCTGAATTATAGCATTCAAGCATTGCAAAACTGGTGTTCCAGCACTGTCTGACTTTTGTTTTGTGATTATAACCCTTATAAATAAATATATATCTCTCAGCTTCCTCTAGCTTTAAAATATTTTGAATGTGCTCTCCAGTCATACTCAGAGTTGCACACAAAGTCACAGGTTCTCTGAACATCTCTTTTGCCTCTTTATATTGTTATGTTTGTTACAATTGGTCAACAACCTTTTAATAATAACACTTTTCTTCGAATATAACCTAGCTGATGAACTCAGGCTAGGTAGGCTTAAATTTCAGTAGTGCTTCATTAGCTGTCACCATTGTTGGTAACCTCACTAGGAACCTCAGTGAATGAAGAGGCTAAAGAGGTGTGCAAAGTGAGATGCTCTTGTTATACTAGCAAAGCACCAAAGCACAAAGCAAAGCTTCCCTATGTGCTTTCTCTGCCTATACAACGCTCTGCGATTTTGATCTGTCAATGCAGCATCTTCCATGAGTGGTAAAATGTCTTCATAGAAAAAGAAATAAATAAATAAAGTTAAAATTTCACTCCAAAGTTATGAGTTACTAACTTGAGGTATACTGGGGAATACATGCTCAGTCATCCCTCACATTGAGAAGAAAGCTGCTTTGGAGTTAGATTAGAAATCACTGCAGTTCCCAGCTAAAGTGGTAAGTAGAGAGCAGAGGGTTTAACAAATGAATAGCATTTGAACCCACAAGCTAAATTTTTCTTTGTAGACAGAATTTAGACTTCTGTCTGAAAAACAACCTACTTTTCATCGTATATTATTACCCTGGGGATGCTGAAGCATAGGGCAACAAAGGTGATCCCAGGACACCCGATACAGAGGTGAAAGAAGGACTTACTCTTCCTGTGTCATCAGAACACAGGAGACAGTAGGGTGACCTAACACAAGTGATAAAATTAGTATGGGGACTCACTCTCTTTTTCTGCTACACAGTAGTTTAAAAACTAAAATAGATCTATGGCTTAAAGCTATTCTTCCACTGTCACCATTAAAAGTGGTGATTTAGAAGAACAGCTAAGGTTATAAGCAGACCCAATGACATTAACAGGACAGCTTAAAGCACATATATCCTGTCCTGGGTAGTGGCTGTGTAACTCTGGCATCTCAGAAGGCTCTCACAAGGGAGGCCTTTACAAAGGCCTTTCTAAACGCTACAGCTTATTTTCCCCACTTGTGCCAGGTCTTGGTCAGGCCCAGCTCAAGATAGATGATCATCAAAATCTCTCACCAGTTGTGAGAACCAGCTCAGGAAACAAAATGTTATTCCAAAACGAATGTCTTTTAACGCATTTTAAGAATTTCTGATAACATTATGTGCTGCTGCTGTACCAGAATCCTTTTTCAAACAGATTGTGAACTATTTGAACAACCTCCCAACTCCATGTGTCCCACAGAGGTCTCCCAGCACTATGAAAGTTGGTTTAGTTCTTTTTAGCAAGTAAAACTTATTAAGGTTAATTGCTAATTTAAGTTAAAACGACAAGAGATATCGCAGAAAAACTGGATAATTCCTGGGCGTATACATCCACCTTCACATTAAGTCCTCCCTGCCTAACTTCTCTTTCCAGCGTAGAGAAGACCCCCAGCAGGGAAGTACAGAGGTGACTGCTCTCAGTTCACTGACAAGGGGCCTAAACCTTCACTCATTCATTTCATTCATTCTTTACCTCCACTGAAGTCAATGGAGTGACCAAATGCATGATCCTGCTTCTACAAATCACTGTGTTGTCTCTAAGGCAAGTCTAAAGGCATAGGGGAGACACGCAGCTATTTTGAAACCGAAAAGACTGAACACAGGTATGTCTAACTGTGGCATATTCATTCATATGTTCAATTCACATACACAGGGGATTATAGAACCTCATTATAGCATTGGAAATCTTTGCAGAGTGAGGGGAGATCCTTCAGCATCCCAGCACCTGAAGACGGAGGCTTCGAGTTTGAGACGTTGAGTCTGTATAAGCAGTTATTCTGCAGCCAGAAAGAATCTTTAAAGATCTCAAATATAAACCAGAATTAAAAAAATAGTTATAATATTGTTATTTTTCAGTGAGACTAGGGGGAAATAAGTGCCAGTATATAATTTGGGATTAACCAAACTTCCGTGGAAAACTTTTGTCTGCAAATTAGGTATTTGAAAATGATTTGGTTTGTTTTGTCTATCATCGTCCAAACATTTCCAATTATGGACAATTATTTTTTAAAATGAAACCAGAATTTTATATCCCTATATGGCAGGCTTAAAGCAAAACTTTGCTGATACACTGCACCTGCTGGACTGACTTAAAATGTTCATTTTGCGTAAATCAGCAACTACCTATGTGGTGGTATCAACTATCACTAATTAAACATATGCAAATCATGCTCTAATCTACAGTGCAAAACAAAGTCTTTGTGTCTTAATATGCAGTTATTTTGTGCCACAAGCCTTGTTTAATAAAGATATTTTCTAATGCTTTCCCTCTCAAACTTCAATATAAGCTTCAAATGTGATGTTATCTTTCATTTTCCACATCAAAATAATGTATAAACTTCATTTTCCAACTCACATTTCTAAGCTTCCCATTTCAGCAGCTACCTTGCTCCAGATCTCACAGCTCTCCCCTGCCCATCAATCTCTGATTTAGGGCCCTCTCACACATCTTTTGAAATATCCAACTCTTCCATGTCTACCAACACTCCTTTATCAATTACAGCCTTAGTATCTTCAAAGAAGCCTCGCAGGTCACTTCAGCGTGGCCTCTACGCCTGAGTCCATGAAAACTATCTTTAAACTAGCTGTCTGTTTTTTAACATATACTTTCAGATGACTTCTAAGGTCCTGTACCACCCTCCTGCAGATGCCCAGACAAGAAGGGAAACTGAAGCGACAGAAGCTGCAAGATATCCCTTTTATCCCCACAGTTACCTTAGATCTCAACACTGAAATTCCTAAAGAGGAATCACTGATGTAGGGTAAGGTAACATTGAAGGCAGGAGCTAATGAGCTGGGAAAGAGCCTCTACAGTTGTGGATGTGACCAGAAGGACACACTGGCCTGGGATTCACAGGCCCTTAAACCTTCTTCCTGGGTCACCTACCTTCCTCAGCCTCTGTAACTCTCAGAAACTACCCTATGGTGCTTTCCCATTGATCCCCAGATCTATTATTATCAAAAGTAGTGACTTACTATGATTACAAAATAATTGCCACCTGTATTATTTCTGTCAATGAGTCATCATCCTCTTTTCCTTTCCTAATGCCAGGCTTGGGTTCACAGACCTGCCCTCTTCTCCCTCTGTGCCCTCCATCTGGCAATTCTTAAGCATTTTAGATAGCGTTTCTGTACTCGTGAGTCTCAGATTTCTCCCTCTGTCATCAACCTTTCTCCCTCTGTTCAGTCCCAATGCTCACGTGGCTGTCTGGCACCTCTTCATGGAGATTTTGTCATCAGTTTGCGCTAGCTGAAGTGCAGGGTTGCCTTTAGCCTCACTTTCCCTTTTCTCTTTCACTGGTGATAGCAGTAACGTACTCCCCTCTTCCACTATCTTCCCTCCCTTTTCCCACAAGTCACGCACAAACAGCACCCAGCTCCCGGGCCTTCCTTCAGCCCCACCAGCTTCAAGACCAATCATTTTCACAGACAAATCTGCTGTTTAGGCCTCTTTAGTATATCCTACCACAACTATTGCAAAGTTCTCTTCTCTGCATCCCAAACACAAGCAATGCTCCTTTGCCCCCCAAGGAAGCTGCGCGTGGCCAAACACCTCCTCTCACAAACCCGACCACACCACTCGCTCCTTGGCAGCCTTCCCTTTGTTCTTCACTTGCTGTTCCAGCACATCCGAATCCCTGTCCTCCTTCAAGGCTCAACCTAACTGCATTCCCCCAGTCTACCCTCTTCTGTTGAGCACTGTGTTGTCTCTACCGCTTCTGCGCTCCAGCAGCATTTCTCAACCATATACCCTTCAATCATGTTTCTCCACCTCATCCACTCATCACGACGTGACCTCCCATGACTCATCCACAATGGCTCAGCTTTCCAGGCTCTCTCATAAGCCCACTCCTCCTGAGATGCTGGCAGCAAATAAAACAAAATATAGAACATGTCTACATACCTCTGACACTTCCCCTCCATACAACCATCTCCCTGATTCCCTTCTTCAAGCTCCTCCCAGGGCGGGAACTGTTCTTTCTGTAGATGTGAAACTTCTCTTTGCAAATTAATGAGAATTAAAAAGAATAAACAACAGAAACCCAAATTGCAGCCTCCTACCAACCCAGGCTTTAGAGAAGAACCAAGTGAACAGTAGAAAAATAGAAGAAAAGATGGAGAAATGGAGCACGTGTGTGGCACCAGGTAAAGGTGCGATGCAGCAGGACATGCAAACCCCGGGCATCCCTGCTCATGACGTGAGAAATTTATGCCTGGGGAGATTTCGAATTTTGCCTCTTTGCCCTTCAGTCAGTCCAGTCCACGAAGGACGAGAAGAGCCATGAGTTACTTCAATGGCACTAGAGAGGGTCACTCGGAGGCGAGCGAGGGCCAGCACCAGAAACCCCAACGTTTCCCGAAGGGGATCCTCGGTGCGACCACGGCGCCGGTGAGAGACAGGCCGGTTACTCGCGACGCGAGCGGAGGGTGAGGGCGCTCTTCCTCCAGCCGCGGCTACCCCTGTCCCGGCGTCGGTAAGAAAGTGCGCGGCGTGGCGGGCGAGGGACGGAGGGGGTCGGGGCGGCGGGAGCCGGGGACGGCGCCCTCGGGTCGCGGCCGGCGCTAGGACCCGGAGAGCGGCGGCGGGGCGGGAGCAGCGCGCCTGCGCGGCGCTGTCCGGGGAGCGGGCGGGCTGCACCGAGCCGCCCGGCAGCGGCGGCGGCAGCGGGAGGAGCAGCGGCAGCGGCGGCGCCGCGGGTCCCCGCCGCCCGCACCGGCAGCGCGCTCGACCCGACCCGGCCCGGCCCGGCCCGGCGGCAGGGGCGGAGGCGGCGCGGCGGGAGGGCGGTGCGCGGCGCTGTCCGTTCAGCACCGGCGGGAAGGGCGCGGGCACAGCCCCGCCGTACCCCCGCCGGGGCCGCAGCCGGCACCGGCGCCCACCTCCGCCTCCTGCCCGGCGCCCCGCAGCCCCGCGCCCGGAGCACCTGTGGGCAGCGCCGCTGCCGCGATTCCCCCCCCC